>CM069152.1:43890322-44467030 GCA_035221665.1 Okamejei kenojei | reverse complement strand
TTGTGTTTTTCTTTTTTTTCTTTTTTTTTTTGTTTTTTTTTTTTTGCCAGGTTAGGCTGCATCCCAGTGGTACTTTAAGGAGTAGCCGAATTAGGTATGATGCCTTAGTGATAATTTGTCAAAAATCTTTATGATTCTGGAGTTAGTTCTGAGGATTGGAGTGGTAGCTAGTATTGTAACCCCAACTTTTAAAAAGGAGGGTAGAAGGAGATAAACGGGGAATTACGACAGTTAGTTCTAAATCGTGGTGGGGCAACTGCTGTCAGTTATGAAAGCATGGCACAGCGCGCATTTGGACAAGTGGTGTGAAATCAATGGACAAAGTCAGCATGGATTTACGAAAGGATTGTATAAATCATGGTTGACCGAATCTTATTGAATTTTTTGAGGATGATACTAGTAGAGGTGGATAAGGGTTAGAACGAAGCAGTCGATGTGTTATATCTGGACTTTCGTGAGAGTACTAAGAGAGGGTGGTGCTACTACAGTTGTACAGGGTCTTGATGAGGCCACACTGGAAGATGTACAGTTTGGTCTCCTAATCTGACGGAAAGGACATTCTAGATTAAGGAGTACAGAGAAGGTTCACTAGATCTGATTCCTGGATGGCAGAGGACTTTCATCATGAGAAAGACTGGAAAGGACTCGGCTTGTAGAGTCTGATTTTAGGTGATGAGGGGGATCTCTATAGTGACTTACAAAATTCTCTAAAGGGTTTTGGATCAGGCTAGATTGCGGAAGATGTTCCCGATGTTGCGGAACTCCAGAACAAGGGGTTCACAGTTTAAGTGATAGGGGAAGTCTTTTAGGATCCGAGATGGAAGACTCTTTTTTCACACAGAGAGTGGTGTTGAGTCTGTGGAATCTCTCGCCACAGAAGGTGTTGAGGCCAGTTCTTTGTGCTCTATTTAGATGGAGTTATATGTGGCCCCCCTTGTGGCTAAACGGATCAGGGGGTATGGAGAGAAGGCAGGTATGGGATACTGAGGGATGATTAGCCATGATCATATTGAATGGTGGTGCAGGCTCGAAGGGCCGAATGGCCTGCTCCTGCACCTATTTTCTATGATTCTATGATTCTAATACTCCTTCCCCTAATCCAGAGATCATTCAGGTTATCCAACTCTGGCACGCTAACTCGGACATGTGTTATACTTCCTCTGAACCCTTTCCAAAGCCTCACAGCCTTCCTGTAATCGGACATCCAGAACTGCACACAAATGCACAAACACAGATCACACAATGCCTATTATAAAGTTGTATCATGTCTTCCTGGACTTATGCTCTAAGCCAGACCATAAACGCCAAATATATTTGCCTTATTAGCGTGTCTTATCTACTTACACTTCCACATTCAAGTGATATATAGAAATCCGCAAATAGAGGTAGGGTAGATGAAGTAACAGTAATGTAACCAGTAATGATAACAATTTGTTTATAATCTCCCTCCCCCCTCCTCCCCTTTTTTTTATGGTAGGATTGTTCGATGTCGATAATGGAAGAGAAGATGTTTCTGGAGTTTATTTACTGGGGGTTGACCCAGGGTCTGAATGTTTTAAACACATATCTGCGTATAGTCCAATGACCGCTGATTTTTGCATCTGCTAGTTCAGGTTTGGAAATTTGTTTTGGGAAGAGCGTTCCACCGTAATCCCATGTTCACCGGGGCTAGGGTCTTCGGCAAGCATCTCCTGAAGTTGAGTCACTAGTGAGCGATCTAGAGTCAACAAATTGCTCACATAACTTCGTCGATTGTGGGTCTTTCATCCGCATCTTTGTCAGGAGCTGTTCCAAATGCGTTCCTGGTTATTTGAAGATGTAGTCTGCAGGTAGATGGGTAGCAGGTAGATGGGACTAGAGGGGAAAACCAAATGGTCGGCAGGACTGGAAGGCGGAGATGTGCGAACCTGTATTCGATGCAGTAATTGTTAATATGGTTATTGGTTTGTTATATGTTAGTTTAGTCTATTTGGGATCACATCGATATTTGTTCCACTCCAGTACTATTTTATATGCTCCTCTCATCCGCTTCCAGGCTCATGGGCAATTTACTAGAAAAATCAATCAACCTGCAAACAGCTTTTTTTGTTTTGTAAGATTATATTATTAGAGTAATTACATAGTATAGAAGAATGTATAAGATTCAATTAAAACAAAGGAAGAATATTATCGTCAATACATTCTTAGTAATTATTTAAAATTAAACGGTCAATCTTATTTAGTACTTCTATAATTTCTCTTTTTGATTAGATATAGCAGTTGAGAAAAAGGAAATGAAAAACAAAGAGAGATAAACATTGATTGAGTGGAATAATTAAACTCTAAGGTATTCTTCTCAAGAGAGGATATTATTTTTGAACTAAAAACTTAAACATTGTAAAATAATGTGCTATATTCTTCATCCATCGCATGAGTATTCAGGCTTCGCATGTGCTTCGTTGATGCTGGTGCCTCTCCCATTCTTAAACCCTTTAAATATTCAATAAATGGCAGAACCATATTCCTCTGACAACTGGTCCCAGCTGTCCATCAGGGCAAGGCCTTAATGGTTCTAAGTGCAAGATCTCCGACATTTACAGTAATCTCACTATTTTAGTTTGTGGGGGTGAGATATGGTAGGACTCTTTCCAAGATAATCTTGTATTAATTTTTTACCGATTATTAGTAACTATAATTCGATAAACAGTTCTTTGTTGTGTTGTTAATATCTGTTTGTTTCTCATGTTATTCCCAATATAAATAGTTTGTATGTCTGGAGTAGACTTTTGTATTTATACTACCAGTTGAGTATTATCTTATAAAATAGTAACTCCATAATAATTACTGATTTTTAATACGTATTTTGTAATTGATTGTGCGTTAAATTAGTCAAGTCTAATTGTTGACATATCGTCATATTGCCGATACATTTGAGTGAAATTCTATTTTAATTTGGTACTTTGAGTAGATGTAATCTATGTATAAAGTCTTTAAATTTGCTATGCAAGTTATGAAGTCTAGCGATTTTATTGAACATATGTGTATGATATTGTATAGTCATTTCGCATTCTGCATACTTCTACTGACTGAATTATTGACGCTTAGTATGCGTTTTGTCTTATGCTTGTCTATATTTTCGTCGTTAGTGGTAAATCATTTTCTAATAAAATATTTTATTAAATATATGATATTATGTTTCTCAGTATTCTGTGATGTTACTTACCCCTCCCAACCCCCCCCCCCTCTCCCCCCCAATCTATAATTCTGTCTTTGCTATTCACTAAGTTAATTCCAGTTGTTAGATTTGATTTAGAACATAGTCTGACTAATTGAAGATATCGAAAAATATTCTTTAAATGTAATCCCATTAATTTTGTTGTAATTCTGAGAGAAGAGAGAAATAAATTTTCCCTATAAAGATCACCAATTTATTTATTCGTAGTATCTTCATTTAAGAAACCTTTGTCCATCAGATGAATGTTTAAAAGAAAATAATTGTTTACATTGGAAGGAGCGAAGTGGTATAGTCTAGTATAATTATTAATGTATTTAGTTATAAAATTGTATTCCAAAATACGAATATTCCACGCGTTTCTATTATGTGGATATTTCTTATAGAGAAGTTTTCTTATGGAGGATGCTCTTAGCAAATAAAATCGAAACCAATTTCCAAACGAGAGGTACTGTCTATGTTGACTTTTTCCATCTTTAGACGATTGGTTGAGTTATATCGAATTCACCAGCCAAGAATTCATATTTTTTTATATTATCGGCCCAATAATTAAACATAAAATGAGGCTGCTCCAAAGCAAAGCTCATTTATTTTTGATTTACATAGTTGCTTTTATAATTATGTATGATTCTTGGAGTCCCAAATGAAAATTAGGATAACCATGGAGTCCACTTTGTACATAAAGAAATTTTTTAGAAGAGTAGATCGGGTCATTTGAAACAAGTATAGTAGTTGTGGAAGAAAGATATTTTTATCGCGTTAATCTTACACTAACATTGGAAATAGGTATGTTTTCCCGTCTGATATTATCTTAAATAGTTTATTCAAAGGGTAAAAAATTAGATTTTAATAATGAATTAATCCTTTTTAGATTACTTAAATTCCAAGATATATTTAATTTTTTATTATGCAATCTTAATTAGGGTATTGTTGTAATGATGTAGAAAATTATTTACCCATTAGATGGCGATAATGTTCACTTGTTGTATTTCCAAGTAATTCTATATCCTGGAAAAATATCAATTGGAGTTGGTCTAAATTAACAACGCAATTAGGAGAGATAATTTTGGTTTTGTGATATATTGTAATACTTCATTGGTAAATGAGATTGTATTTTCAGTTTTCTCTTTAGTGTCATACCATATATTTTCAGAGGTTTGATCTCACAGATTTTGCTTAATGGTTCTTATAGCAAGTGCAAACAGTAGTGGCGATAAAGGGCAACTTGTCTACAACTCGGAAGAGAATAAGTTAAATTTGCGTTTTGTTAATCTTGGCTTAGTTAATTAGATGATTTAGCTGTTTGTCTAGTATATAGTAATTTAAACCATGTTATAAACTTCTCTCCATGAAAAAGTTTCATAACAAAATAAATAAGACCTATCAATCTGATCAAAAGCTTTCTCTGCGTCAACAAGATAAATTGATAAAATCCTTCGTAATATTTTTCTTTTCGAGTATTATGAGATATTAAAATAATCTTTCAAAGTATTTGAAGAGTATGTTTTTGGTTATAAATCCCGTTTGGTTTTAATCTGAATGAATTTAATTTATAATCACTTGTTTACTCTTTGATAGCTTAATATTCTTTGTTAATGTTGTTAGATCAGTATTTTAAACAGAGATCTAGCTTATAGTGACATGGGTCATCGAGAGATTTTATAGAATTTAGGTTTTGATGGTATAATAGATCATTAATGTAATGGTAAATTCTGTTGTAGTGTAAATGTGTTCTATATAGTGTCTTCTAACTTGGGGCTATCATGTCATAAAAATATTTTATAAAATGCTTGCTCAATACCATCTGGTCCAGAGTTTTACATTTTTTTTAATGATCAAATAGTTTAGGTTTAGATCATTTTCTTTAGTAGTTATTTCGCACTTTAATTAATTCCCTATACTTCTGTAAATCTAGTCATAATTACAATTTTATCTAAAATGTTTGCTACTCCGATAGAATTTTCTAGTTTGTTTATAGCTGAGTATAAATGTGTTTATAATATTGCGCGAAAGATCGTTCGTAGGATAGTCTTTAGTTGTAAAGAATGTTGTAAATTCTCCTTTAAGACTGAGTTTGATCCTATATGTTAAGTTTGCCCTTCAGTTTTCTTGTAACTGACGAGCCGTGTAGTTAGTTTATGTGGTTATCACCGAATTCAAATTGAGTTTGTTGGAATATTGGTATAGTTTTGACAAGCTGATCTGATTGTATTTTATTGTTTATATTGCAAGCAAAGAAAGTTTGATATGGTTGGTGTAGAATGGATTAATGGCATTCTCTGTATCTAATTGTTAATCTCTCTTTCCAATGCCTGTTGGTGCTTCCTATTTCTTTATTATAAAATACTTGAGAAGTTATCATATTCCCGAACATACGCCTTACATAAAAGTTTCCCATAAGAGGGATGATGATTTTCAGGTGTATATTTGTTTCTTAAAGAAGTCTATTGATCTGAGTTTTGTAATATATTCTTGGGTTATTTTAGTCCTTAAAAATTGTGGGATTAAATCTCCAATTATCTAGTTTTATCCTTTTTATGTTCGTTTCATTTAAAGTTAATGGTGCGTGATCTGAGTTTATAATATTATGATATTTTGGAATTATAACGTAAAGTGGAAAGTTTTAATCTACCAACAAATAATCTATTCTATGAATAACTTTTATGACGGCTGAATAAGAATGAGTTATTCGCGTCCTGTTGGATTTTGCAATCTCTCCAAATCTTTAATATTCTGGTGTCTATCTATGCATTTATTAACTCACTGAATGAAGCATCTAGTCGTTTTAGTTGTTTTGATGATCTATCAAATAAGGGTGACAGGTGTGCAATTATCAATCTCCTCACGTAATAGATTATGTTTTGATAATCTGTGATTGTATACCACAAAAAATTTCAATCGCGGGCTATCAAAATATTGCGGCCATATATATTAACAAGAATCTCTATTTTGTGAAATATAAGCTCCTATGTTATGAAATAGTGCGTCGACCGCATCGATATCTGTTATAGATGAGAAAGTATGTTTAAATGCGTACCTGTCCGAGATTAAGTATGCTTGCACCTCTGCAGTTTGTGTTGATTAAAAGGAGTGGATATACTTTATCAGTCGCAGAGTTGGCTTGTTTAGTCTATATTGCTGCGCTCTTGTTCGAGTGTGTCTCTTGGAAATGCAGGTCTGTTATTTTGAGTGCTTTAAATATTCTAATACCTTACCCTCTTAATTGGTCATTAAAAGACCTTCAACTCACAACTGACTGGCGACGTGGGTCGTGGGATGTGCAGAGAAACCCTGAAACACTGAGAAGAGAGTTGACAGTCCTCACAGGGAAGCGCGAAACGCCATGTAGAACCAGTACCCGAGCCAGGTTATCGACGGCTTGTGAGACATAAAGCTCTTAACAGCTCAACTATTGTGAGCTGAGGGAGAAGTGGCGAGTTAGAACATAAATAGAGCTGCAGCATAGGAAGCAACCACTTTGGTCCAACATGTCCCCGCTCAACATGTGAGTTACAGTAATCTCTGCTGGGTGTTCTTGATCCATATCCCTGCATATCGAGGCTATAAAACTCTTAACTACTACTATTGTACCTGTCTCCACACCATCCCTGGCAGCGCGATCCAGGCACCGACTAACATCCATATATCGCCCGAACATTTCCTTTAGATGTTCCCCTCTCACCTTGAAGTCACGCCTTTATGTATGCCAATTCCACGCCGGGGTTAAAGGTTTTGACTACGCCTACGCGTAGTCAGCCTACGCTAATAGCCTACGCTGTTTCTGCCCATCAGGGCTCCCTTCGACATCTGACATTGCAAAGGAACCAATCGACGTTTGTCTAATTGCTTTACATAGCCACTGCCATATTACCCAGAAAGCGTTCTGGTAACAATCTTTTGCAGCCTCTCCAAAGTCTAAACACATCCTTCTTGCAATGGGGCGACTTGAACTGCGTGCGATATTCCCAATTTGGCCAAACGCATGTTTTATAAAGCTACAACATTTAACTTTTACACTCAATGCCCCGAACGACGAAGGCAGAGCATAACCCTATGCCTTTCTTATCAAGTTATGTATCTGCATTGCCATTCCCTGGGAGCTGTGGACTTGAGTCACAGTGTCTAGGGAATGGATGCGAATGTAGGATAAGAAGCAGCTAGTTTGAATAGGTGAGTCATGGCGGGGCGCCGGGGCAGTCTCCAGGCTGAAATAAAGTAAGCGTGATAGTTGGGTTTAATGGGATTGCCAGACTATTGAACTCCTCCTTCTGTCTGGCGAGGAAAAGTGGTTCGAAAATTCTGAAGTAAATAGATGGACAATGAAGTGAAGTAAGTGGCGTAGGAATGAGAAAATGGACGCATCGAAGGCAGCTGTGGTGAAGTGGGAGGATGATTCAGGCTCGTGAATGTCTTGTTGGGATGAAAGTTGGCGAAGCATAGGGCCAGATCACGTCAATGCGTTCCTTGTTCTTATGGTTGTATCACCTGTCCCTCTTCCCAGGTGGCGTTTGAAGCTGGTTTCTCCCTGAGGGCGATATTCCTGTTCATCATCCTCGTTGTAGACCCCCGCTCAGACTGAAGGCTATTCCCTTCCTCCTCTTCCTCAGACCTCGCCCTCCCCAGGCCTTGACCCCGTGTCACTACCTGTAGACGAGAGAACATAGACATGGAACAGTACAAGTCCAATATTGTATTCAAGTACAATATAGAGCGAAAGGAAAGAAACATAATATAGTTCCATACTTCCAGGTAGATAAGAGGTTTGGAGTCTTCAAGGCATACCACATCGAAATAGGTTCCTCTGAGCAACTTTCCCAAGCTGATCAAGATGCTCCAAACCTGTCATCGTTTGGGTCCTATCACTTTAAACCTTTCCCATCCATGAACCCTTCAAATTTGTTTTTTTATATAATTACTGTTACAGTGCATGCCTCAACTGCATCGTCTGGTAGCTCATCCTTTGTGTAAAAAAAATGCCCCTTGGATTCCTATAGCATTTTCATCTTTCACATTTAACCAATGTACTCTGATATTTGTACTTGAACGGGTGGAGCAATTGTACCCGGTGGTAGTAGGTGTTCTCTAGGAAGATCACGCAGGGCGTTGCAGCGCTCCACCGCGCTTCGGAAATGGGCATAGAAATTGCTAAAGAAGTCCAAGAGCTGCATCATGATTTCTTAATTCTGCCACTCAATGCCCCATCCAAAGAAGGAGAGCATGCCATTCGCGTTGTTTGGTACTCTGTCGACTTGTGCTGACACGTTTGGAGAGCTCTGGATGTGGACCCCAAGATCCCTCTGCACATCCATGGTGTGAAACGTCATGGGATCAAGTGTATACTTTTCCTTTAAATGCGACCTCCCGAGGTGCAACATCTCACACCTGCTTGAATAAATCTCAATCAGCCCGCTTCTGGAGCTGAGCTCTATCCCGCTGCATTATTTGACACCCCTGGTCGCTGTCCGCAACTACAACAATCTTGATGTTGTTTCGGCTCTCCCGGACCGCGGGTATCCCAGTGATTTCACACCGACATCCAACAACGAGAACTCTGGGTGGGGCGTGTACATCGAACCACGGGTGCCCGGGATTGAGACGCAGCGGGAGCTGGGAATGGGGGGTGGTTATACATGGGGAAAACAGCCGTACAGTCAGTCATAGAGATATACAGCAAGGAAATATGTCATTCGGCCCTTCTTGCCTATGGCGGCAATGTCGGCATACTTGGCTGCTTTCATTTGGTCTAATCCTTATAGACCCATCCTATCCATATATTTTTCCAAATGTATTTAAAAATTGTAATTTTTACGCATGTTCTGCTTCTGGCAGCTCTAGATAGAGATTACCAGAAAGCAAAAATGCTGGTGCTGACCTCCTTCTTAAATCTCTCCATCTCAGGTTAAGCCAATGCTCTCAGGTTTTTCAATTCCCTCCGATACGTTATAAAATTATGAGCGTTCACGTTGTTTATTCCCCATGTGATCGTGTACGCATCGGTAAGATTTCCCTCAATCCCCTGCGCTCCAAATAGCAATACGGCCAACGTCCCCACCCTCTTGCGAACAACGCAAGTCCAACCATCCAGGTAAAACCCTGGTGAATGTCTTGGGCGCCCCTTTCCCCACTTAATGACATCGGTTAATATATTTGTCGCAGTCGTTGCAAATATCATTGTTGATTATTCCCGGAAACCTGATCTAATAATCTATTATACCTCACAATTCCCACTCAGCGTGAGCTGTGAAAAGGTTGGACTAATGCTACGTGATGAAGTCATTGCTCAGCGGACGAATTCTACCCAAACTGCGGATCAGGTGGTGGGAGATGGGAACGAGAAAGGTAACAAGATTGAGGTAGATGCTTGAAAGGGGGGTGGGGGGGGGGGGGGGGGGGGAATGTGGGGAAGGGAAGATGAGCGCTCTGTCACGGAGCGTGACGAGGGAGAAGGAAGGGGAAAGACAGAGGGCGGGATGGAATCATGGAGGGGAGAGACGGAGAGCGATATGAGTGAGGGGAGGGGAGAAAAGGAGCAAGTGTGCAGGAGAGGGAAGGAAAGAGAGAGCGAAGAGAGGGGAAGCAAGAGGGAGTGACGCTGCCAGAATGGAGAGTGTGGGGGAGTGACGGAAGGAGATAAGGAATATGACAGGGGAGCGACGGAGGGGAGGGAGAAACGCAGAAAGACTGGAGGGAAGAGATGCAGTCAGAAAACCGGGTGTGAGCAAAGGCATGGAAATGGTTGTGGTGAAATACAAGACGAGAGAATGTCCGGAAGCGCGAAAACAAGAGACGGAGGAAAGAAGGGATGGACGTGAACAGCCAACTGCTGGAGTGGATCTGCAACACAACGAGGCAGAAAATTCGAATGACTCCCCGTTTCCTAACGGGAATTCACTCCAGCCCGCGACTACAGATCAATTCCTATCCTCGTCCTTCCCCTGCCTCTCAATATGCGCTTGCCTCACCTGCCCATATTTGGCCCATATTATTCTCAAACTATCCACGTACTTGAGCATGTGTCATTTCAATGCGGTTATTGTACCTACCTCAACTACCTGCTTTAGCAGTTCGATATATATACCCACCACTATCTGAGTGCAAATGTTGCCCCCCACGTTTCCATTAAATAGTTTCCCTCTTACCTTAAACCTATGTGCTCTGGTTCTCGATTCCCCTACTCAGGGTACAAAAGCGCATTCGCCTCATCAATTTCCCTTGAGATGTTATACACGTGTACAAGATCACATACCCGCCTCCTGGGATTCAAGCAATAATATCATATAGTTTCGAAATTATTCATATATCTCAATCCCTCGAGTCCTGATAACACATTTGTACGTGTTATCTGCACTTTCCAGGTTAACGACATATATCTTGTGGTAAGGCGACCAAAACTGACCACCATATGCCAAATGCGGACACCAATGTCTGGCCCTGGCAGTGTAACACTCTACTCCAATGGGCAATAGACAATAGATAATACACAATAGTTGCAGGATTTGGTGTTTTGCAATTAACAAGGCGTGATTAAGGGGCTTAAGGGTAGGTACCTCTAGGAGGCAGTGATCATAATATGACAGAATTCGACCCGTTGTTTGAGAGTGGAACGATGACATCGGAACTTTCGTTAATACTGGAGAGCAGATGTGCCTACTGTGGCCTGAGAGAGGAGCTGATCAAAGTTAATTGGAAGTGAATCATTGCAAGAATTACGGTGGTTATGTAAAAACAGGGGATGCTGTGAATAATTCGGAACACCAGAATATTTTTATAGCAATAGGGAGAAAATATTGAAAGGGAAGAATGCATTCCTTCTCTCCATAGATGCTGCCTCACCCGCTGAGTTACTCCAGCATTCCCCCCTGCTGGACCCTATGCAGTTTGCATATTGGGCCAATAGATCTGTGGATGATGCTGTCAACCTGGGGCTGCATTTCATCCTACAGCACCTGGACCGCCAGGGGACCTATGCAAGGATCCTGTTTGTTGAAAAACCGTTTTTATCCACGAGCAGTTGTACTACTCAACAGCCAAAAATCTGTAGCCTCCATTTGATCTGATATTTTATTTGGTTCACATGGTTGATCAATGGTGTTTTTATCATTCATGTTTTATTATTATTAATGTTTCGTGTTTTCTGAGTCATTCGTAATTTCACTGTTAGAATTGGACCATCATGTTGTTACTTGTGGGTGGAGCAAGAAGGCAAATTCCTTGTATGTGAATACTTGGCTAATGAACTCACTTACCTTCATTCTGTCTCTACCATGCGGCCAACGTGGCTGAGGAAGTCGAAAATAGCATGAAAGCAAAAGAGAATGCATATTACTAGGCAAAAATTAGCGGGTGCTGGAGGTTTGAGAACCTTTTAGGAACCAAGAGAGGGCGATTAAAAAGTGGAGAAAAGTTGAAATAGGTAGGCTTGCCGATAAATATAATTGGGGATGCCAAAAGGTTTTACAAAGGATTTAAAAGTATATAAAGAGTCAACCAGAGGCAAGGGTGGACAGTGGACCCCAGGGAAATTATGCTGGAGAAGTAGTAACGTGGAAAAATGAAATGGCGAATTAATTGAAAAGTTTATTGGGCCAAAGTTCATGGTTGTACACATTCAAGAGAAGAGGTAGAGGTGAGTGCAGCCTCTAATACTGGGGAGAAGGTGCTTGATTGGTGAAGGTCTGTAGTTTGATAGGTCAGCTGCATCTGATGCACTCAACCCTATGGCTCTGAAAGAGGTAGCTGTGGATATTTTCAAGGCATCATTAGTAGTATTTCAAGAACCGCTAGTCAGGAATGTGTCCAGAGGAGTGGTAACTCGTAAATCTGATTCCATTGTTTCAGAAAGGAGCACAACAAAGGAAGGAAATGTTCCAGCAAGCAAGATGGACAAAGGAGAGTCTGTGGATATAGCTTAGTGGATTTTCGGATGGCGTTTAATAAGGTGCCACACGTGCGGCTGGTAAACAAGATAGCCCACGGTATTGCAGAAAAGGTTCTTACATGGACCTTCGATTGATCGCCCGGCAGAAGGCAAAGAATGGAAATAAGAGAGGCTCTTTGGACTGGACGTCGGTGACTAGTGGTTTTCCGCAAGGATCGATGTTGGGTCCGCTACTTGTCATGTTATATGTTACTGATCTAATGATGGAGTTGATGGCTTTGTGGCCAAGTTTGCAGACGATAACAAAATAGGTCGAGTGGCAGAAGCGTTGAGAAGGTAGGCAGGCTGCTGAGGACTTGAACAGGTTGTGAGCGTGGGCAAAAAAGGTAGCAAATGGAACAGAGCATAGCAACGTATACGATCATGCACTTCGGTGGAAGGAAAGATCCTATCAATGTCTCCACAATCTCTATAGATCCCTCTTTCAAAATTATGGGGAGTAGTCTATCGCGTCTATGTGACTTATCCGACTTTAAGCTTTTCAGCTTCCGAAGCACGTCCACCTCTGTAATAATGAATGCCAAGACATTTGCACCCCCCCCCCCCCCCCCCCCCCCCCCCCCCCCCCACCACCCTCACCCTCCCAACTCTAGTGCATTTGTGGCACATTGCTGGCGTCTTCCAGTTACAACTGACACCCAAAACGTATTCAATTCACCCGTTCAGTCCAGGCAGCATCCTGATCAATAACGTCAGCACCCTCCTTAAATGCTCCACATCCATCCTGTCATACAGCGAACATAACTACACGTTATGCTCCCAATGCGAGCTGATCAAAGTCCTACAAAGTTGCAACGTGACTTCCTGGCGGTTACACGAAATTCCCCGACCAGTGAAACCATGCATAATAGTAAGATTAAACGAGAACTTACCAGTTCGAAGTTTGATCGTTATTTTATGAGGAGTAACGATGAGGGGTTACGTGAAGAAGCCCCGCCTGGCGCTAGAACGGCATACTTCAAAGCAGCAGCATGAAAAACACAGAACACAATAGCCGGAGTAAGATAGTAAGGCTCATCATAGATTTAGAACTACCAGATGATCATTTATTTTATGAGGGTGTGGAGTGGAGGGCACGTAATCCCTCATCGTTACTCGTCATAAAATAACGATCAAACGTCGAACTGGTAAGTTCTCGTTTAATCTTACTATTTTACTTCGGAGTCACGTGAGTGACTACGTGAAGATTTTGAAGCTTCTGTGTTTTCCATGTCGTAGAATTCTTCCGAACGACAGTCCGGCTAGGTCAACACATACATGAGTAAAAACCTTTTACCAGACTAGTTTTAGTTCTTTCCATAAATCTTTTAATGATAAAAGAACATATAAAAACCCCCTTTTTACATCTGACGGAAACCATTACAAAGTGATAAAAGATATAAGTGATAACATAATTGATAATATCAATCGATAGTAAAACAAAGCAGGTGATTATAGTGAACCCAACACCGCGTGTCCAAAGCCTGTTATTATGCGAACAGGTTTATTGTAGAACTTTGAAAAAGTTTCTTCTTTACACCACCCTGCAGTTTCTAAAATATGTTCGAGTGGTACGTCCTGTAACTTCACCGCGGATGTAGCTGCTTCCCTGGTGGAGTGAGATTTGAACACATCAGTGTCTACTCCTGCTAAAAGTAACACCTGTTTTAACCACCTTGAGATTGTTTGCACTGAAGCTTTTGTGTGTGGTTTCTTATGCGTAATGATTAATGTTTTTTCATCACCTCGAAGAGTTTTGGTAACTTTTACATATTGATTCAAATGTTTAACTACACACAACGTTGGATCAATAGGGTAAGCTTGAAACATTACCTTTGCTCCAGTTCTCCCTGGTCTGCTTTGTTTGATCAGATCGTAAACATAGAGCACAATGTTATCTGCAGTCACATGCATACAGTCTAAATGTAGCATTTGTAATGTTTGCACCCTTTGAGCTGATACCAATGCCATTAACATTACTAATTTAAATGTTAACTTTTCCAATGACAAAACTTCGATTGGAGTCCATTGCCTAAGTAAAGTAAGTACAATGCTGACATTCCAAATTTCTGTATATCTTGGTTTGGGTGGATTTTTGTTAAAGATTCCTTTCATAAATCTGGATATTAATGGATGTGATTCAATTGATTTGTCCTAAATAAGATGATAAGGCACTACATGCACTATTAATGGCACTATAACTTAAGTGGTGTTCAAAATGCAACTCGGCAAGGAACTCCAATATGTTTGCAATGTTCACAGTATGATAGGATATATTTGATTGTCTACAAAAATTTTCCTGTTTCTTTATATGTGTCATATATTGTCTCTGAGTGCTATCTCGCCATGATGCGACTATAACATCCATAGTTCTATCCGACAATCCAAGCTCTTGTAGTGGTCTGGTCAAAACCTGCAGATTAACAAATTCATATAAGCATGTAATGGATGAATTTCTTTGGTTACTGGTTTTATCAATAAATCACTGCTGCTAGGAATTGACATATATGGTTCTTTAATCATGTTTAAAATCAATGGGAACCATGGTTGTGTCGGCCAATTTGGAATCACCAATAATCCTGTGGCAGAATCTTGTTCTATTTTCTTCAGACATTGCTGAACCAGAGCAAATGGCGGAAAGGCATAAAATAACATATTCCCCCAGTGTGGTGAAAAAGCATCTACTGCTACTGCATCTGGATCTGGTTCCCAAGACACATATTTAGGCAATTGATGATTTAGTCTTGATGCAAACAGATCAATGTCTGGTAACCCATATTGAATCACAATTTTACTGAAAATTACTGGGTTCAACATCCATTCTGTGTTGTCTTTAAACATCCTTGATCTGTTGTCTGCCACCACATTGTCTTTACCTGGGATGTAATTTGCCGAAATCCAAATTTGGTGCTTAATACACCACTGCCATATCTGATTGACCAAACAATCACATGATACCGATCTGACTCCACCCATGTGATTAATATATGCAACAGCTGTTTTATTGTATCAGTACATGCAGATTCTTTTTTGTAGAACAATAGGCTTTCAACCCATAAAATGCTCCCAATAATTCTAAATAGTTAATACCATATGTTTGGAGGAACATTTCCTCTTGGACAGTCCATCTGCCCCCACAGCTGGTGAATGAATCTGTCGCCCCCCACCCGAGAGCACTAGCATCTGTTTGTAAAATTACTTCAGGCTGTTGTATCAGAATGTTTTTAGCAGCTTGTGGGGCATTTTCAATCCACCATTGTAATTCCAATAAAGCTTCTTTTGTTAATTGCATAGGCCTATCAAAATGGCCTGCTCTCTTTTTTAGAGCTCTTATTTTGTCCCTTTGAAGGTTTTGGTAATGTAATGGACCAAATTCTACTGCAGGAAATACTGCCACTAATTTACCAATAACCTTTGCTACTTCTCGGATGGAGGGATAAGGTTTGTGAATGAGACCCCTACAGGTCATTAAAATATCATCAATCGTATCTGTTGGCAAAGTTACTAACATAGTAACTGAATTAATCACAAACCCCAAATAGTTAATTGACTGTGCTGGCTGCAGCTGGGACTTAATTGGATGAATCAAGAAACCTAGCTTCTCAAATAAAGTTTTAGTTGCTGAAACTGATTTTTCAGCTGATTCCTGATTACTATTGATGATTAAAATGTCATCCAGATAAACCATAATGATGTGCTTTTGTGCTCTTAATTGTGCTAAAGCTGGTTTCAACAGCTTTGTAAAGAGCCTGGGAGCTGAACTTAACCCATTTGGTAAAGCTTTGAATTGCCACAGCTGTCTCAGCCAATTAAATCTTAAATACCTTCGAAAGAACTGATGTATTGGTACTGAATAGTACGCATCCTTTAAATCAATTGTAGCCATATAACAACCTGCTGATATCAAATGTCTTGCAGTGTTGAATGTTTCCAGCTTAAAATGTTTATACCCGACAAATTTATTAAAGTTTGTAAGGTCCAGAATAATTCTGCAACCACCATCATTTTTACTTCTTCGAAATATATTTGACACAAATTGATGTTTATGTTCAACAGTTTTTTCAATAACACATTTTTTAAACAATTTGTCAATTTCCACATTAATTTCTGCCTCTTCAATTGCAGAAAACATAAAACCATAAGCAGGTTTATTTTGTACCGGAGAATTAACACCTTCTTTGAATGTAATAGTAGCTCCTGAAACTGTTTGTAAAATAAACTGATCAGATGTAATGGCAAGCCATTCATCATAAAACATTTGTAATCTCCCTCCAACTGGAGATTTGGCCACAGTTTCTTTAAGAATAGAATAAATTTTTTGTACCTCTCCATATGAACGTGGTGGTCTCCTTCTCCCCGTATACGGGTGAACATTAGGCTGTGTCGGATGATAATATTTTCTTATCATATTCCTGCCTCTGTTTCCAAAATCAAATCCCCTTCTTGACGAAAAATACCTTTTTTGTCCAAAGACGAAAGGTCTCATGTGGCTAATAGATTTAGCCTCCATCCATTTCTCTTATTTGCTTAGGCAGGTTCTCTCTAAATAGATAACCAGGAGCTTGAACACCACTTGATCGACACAGACCTGCAAACCTTGGATGAAATATGGGCCGAATCGCAATTTTCCTCATACAATTAATTTCATAGAAGGAATTGCACAATAAGCCCAAAGTAACTTTTTGGATTTTATCCATCTCCAACCCCTCCATTTGCCTTCCAAAAGCAGTAATGGCAGCTGAAATCAATTTGAGGATTCTTTGAAATCTTATTTCTTGTCCTCTCATGCCTGGAGTCATAGGCGTCCATATAGACGGATTAACCGTAGGTACCTTCAATGAGGTGAAATTTTCCGGTGTTTTATATAATTCTGCTGTTTCAATCATCACAGAATCTTGAAGTTGGTGAGATACCATATAATTAATACTGGCAGCTAGGTTTTCTTCCATAGCCTCACCACTTCCTTCAGGTATAGCAAAATCCTTTGCCATATCAGGCACATCTGGCCTCATTTTTTTATTCGTGGTGTGCACTCATAATCCACATCACCACTTGCAGGGTCTGTCTTTTGCAGCCCTGATACACTTGGAATTATATCCAATGAGACTTCCTCCGCCCTTAATCCTGGGTCTGGAGTTTCAAATTTCCAATTTGGCACATAGCCATATTCTGTATATTCAAACCCCTCGGGGTCATTTTGGGAAACTTCTGGGTACTGTGACCCTTGTCTCATTATATTTTGGAGCACTTTCTCCATATGTTCCATTTTTATTCATATAGCTTTATTATCCGGAGGACTTTCATTATCAGAGTCATTATCAGAAACCACGGGCCTCACGGATTTCTTTTTACTTTTTCTAGGAACATTTTCCTCCGTGGTTTGCATTTCTGGAGAAATTATAGTCTCACTAACGGGTGAATCAGCGGTCATCGTTATCGGAACCGGATCCGCACTAAACTCTTTAGCTTCACCCCGGGATGATCTTTTTACCCGCGAAATTTTCCTTTGAGACTTCTCCATTTTTCTTTTTTATTATCTGGCTAAATCAGTACGCCAGCGTGACTCTGATTTTAAATTTTACTTTCTCTTTTGCTGGTTCTACCAGCGTTACATCTTTTTTAGAACGTCCCCTATTTTCCTTGCACTTACCAGCGGGTCCGTTCCGGCCGCTGCGAGTAGCTGCGCTCTGCATCTCTTGCTTCTGCCGTTAGCGTCGATGTAATGCCGTTCTAGCACCAGGCGGTGCTTCTTCACGTAGTCACTCACGTGACTCCGAAGTAAAATATATGCTTTCTTTACCAGTCGAACTATTCGTTTTGACAGAGTCAGGGTTATATGAACGTGAGCCCCAATATACGCACGTGAATTAATGTGGTTAATGTTCAAGAAATGAATTATATATTGTTTATATTGTAGTTTCCCCCTATACATTACCTTACAAACTACAATGCCCACATTTGCCATTTCTCTGCCAACTTCTTTCTCTGGCCGGTATCCCGTTGTAAACTATGACAACCTTCCTCACAGACTGCGATCCTCTATCTTGGTTCGGGCTGCGAACATACAAACCAGCTCATCACTTCAAAAGGGGGAACCTGACCTGAAACCTCACCTGTCCATGTTCTCCTGAGTTACTGCCTGGCCCATTAAGTTACTTCAGCACTTTGTGTCTTTTTTGTAGTCCACCATCTGATGTTCCTTCTTTCTACTTGCGCCTTACACCGCCCTCCCACCGCACTTGAAAGTTGCGCGTTGCAGTTCGGAACACCACACTTACCCAGCTGAGAGATTCGTGTGAGAAATCAGAGCAGTAATCCTTTCCCCCCACGTCTAGTCCGCTTTCACACAGGTGATTCTCTTTCCCGCTGCAGGTTCACAGGACAACGAGAACGAGGAGGAGGTCCCCTCTTTCCGGAGTTGTGTCTTATCTGGCCTATACATCACCACCCTGTTCTGGTCCTCCATCCTCCAGCTGCGCTTGTCCTTTTTCATCAGCAGCCTGAATCCCCTGCTCAATCTCATGACGAACGGTGACTCCGAGCAAGGTACGAGCTGAGGGGCAGAGGTCAACCATTCGAGTCCCTACAAACTAGAGGATACGTTCTACACAGGCAAATTAACCGACGAATCCCGCACGTCTTTGGGAAGTTGGTGGAAGTTGGAGCACCCAGATGAAACCCACGTGTGTCACAATGAGAAACTAAAAAACTCCACATGGATAGCATCCAAGACCGGGATTAAAGCCGGTTCTCTGGCGCTGTGAGGCAGTAGCACTAACTGCTGCGCCATAGTTATCTCATTTCCTTTCTCTCTCACATCACCCTCTCCTTAGCCCCTTCACCTCCCTGTCTCTTTTGTTCCCCCACACCCCCTCCATCCCCCCTCCTATCTCCCGCTCTCTTTCTGTTCTCTCGCTCTCTCTCTCTCCATCTCTCTCTCTCTCTCTCGCATACACACTCTCTCCCTCTCTCTCTCTCCCCATCTCTCTCTCTCTCTCCTTTTCCTCATTTCGTTCTCTTTATTTTCGTCCGTCACCTTTTCCTGGTTCCACGTCTGCCGAATCCTAACACCTCTCTCTCAGTCAGCAGGTTTACGAACACCTTTGCCATCATCCAGTTGTTTCACATCCTGTGCTCTCCTTGGAATGGACTAATTATGGACCGGCGCAAATGGAGATGCTGGCGTTTGAGAGTAGTCTCAGGTAATCGCGAAGTTTATAAACCCACTGACTCCCACGGCTATCTGGACTACTCTTCCTCCCACCCTGCTTCCTGTAAGGACTCCAGCCCTATTCCCAATTCCTCCGTCTACGCCGCATCTGCTCCCAGGATGGGGTGTTCCACACCAGGTCATCACAAATGTTCTCATTCTTCAGGGAACGGGGATTCCCCTCCCCCACCATAGATGAGGCTCGCACCAGTGTCTCCTCCATACCCCATAACACTGCCCTCTCTCCCCATCCCCTCACTCGCAACAAGGGCAGAGTCCCCCTGGTCCTCACCTTTCACACCACCAACCGGCACATACAACATAGTCCTCCGCCAGTTTCGCCACCTCCAACGTGACCCCACCACTCGCCACATCTTCCCATCTCCCCCCTCCCTGTCTGCCTTCCGCAAAGACCGCTCCCTCCGCAACTCCCTTGCCAATTCTTCCCTTCCCTTCCGCTCCACCTCTTCCCCGGGCACTTTCCCTTGCAACCGCAAGAGATGCTACACTTGTCGCTTTACCTCCCCCCTCCACTACATTCAAGGACCCAAGCAGTCGTTCCTGGTCCGACAGAGGTTCACCTGCACCTCCTCCAACCTCATCTTTGACAGATCCTTCCATTTCCCCGTTGCATTCCATGCGTCAAACTTGCCCTTTAGCTTCCTGGCCCCTCGCACCCGAAACCTATGCCCTATATGTCTTGGATTCCCTATCCTATTATGTACATTTATCCGCAATATATTTTCATGATTTTATACATATCAACAAGATCATTCTTCTGCTTCCTGTGTTTCAAGGAATAAAACCCTCGCCTGTCTCATCTTTCCATGTAGCTCAGGCCGCTGAGTTCTGACAACATCCTGGAAAAACTGAGCAGATTATTCCAGTGGCGATCTCACTAACATATTGTACAGCTGTAACATAACACCTCAACTGCACTCAATTCTCTGACCGATGAAGGCCAGCGTGGCGTAAACACAATTTTGTCGCCTTATGACCTTTCAAACTCATTCTGGCCGTCTGAATCTTCCAATGCTCTTTGTCTGTCTCTCACGATGTGTCTCCAATTATTGTGGTGGAAGGAACTTATTCCAGCTGGAGGTCTGTGGCCAGCGACGTTCCACAAGGATATGTGCTGGAACGTGTTGTTTGTCATATTCGTTAATGACGGACTAAACGTAGATGTATTAGCTACGAAGCTTGCAGAGGACACCAAGATTGCAGAGGTCGCAACCTGTGAGGGAAGTTATCAAAGTATGACAAAGTGGTACAAATCAGCTGCATTGCAGAGGAGCGAATTATACAAGGGCTGTAATCTGAGTACCTGTGATGTGCTGTAATTTGGTAGATTAACACGAGGGAAAGGTGCAAGGATGATGATGACCCTTAACTGCATTTATATGCAGAGCAATATGGGGTCCAAGTCCATAACTGCATGAATGTGGCAACACAAACTTTGCAAAGTATAATATGAGATTAGTTTCCCTTGAGATTAGATACAGCACACACGGAGTGGGCCGAAGGGTCTGTTCTTACGCTGTGCTTCAGTATATTTATGTCCTATGTTGACTTACTTTATCAAACTCCCTGATATATTCACACATGCCTGGTCATTCTCTTGCTGTCGCCATCTCCCTGTCTCCCTTTCACATCGCGCATGGTCACTCTCCGGAACGGACGCTCGGTCACGCCCTTGTTCTCACACTCACACCCGCTCATACCAGCTCCCACAAACCAATGTTCCTCCTCACTCTCTGTCACTCTCATGTTCACCCACGATGTACTATCCCACGCACAGTTGCGTTGCTGGTAGAGTCGAAATCTGAATTTATCAGGTACTCGTGTTCGATTCTAACCTTGAGTGCTGTATGTGTTGGGTCTGACCATTCTTTTTGGGACCACGTGGGATTGTTGCAGATGCTACAGTTTCCTCCCACACCCAAAAGACGTGCGGGTTTATAAGTTGATTGCCTGTTGGAAATTCTCCCGAGTGCCGAGGGAGTAGCTTGGAAAGAGGGATAACCCAGAGCTAGCATGCACGGATGATCGATGGTTGACGTAGATTCGACATACACGAGCCTGTTCCCATGCTATATCTCTAAATTAAGTTAAATACTCTGTCGCACTCATATTCTCATATAAAGAAGAAGGGTCAGCTGAGTCCAGACTGGTTACATATATACATATATACATACACAATAGGTGCAGGAGAAGGCCATTCCGCCCTTCGAGCCACCACTGCCATTCAATGTGATCATGGCAGATCATCCACAATCAGTACCCCGTTCTTGACTTCTCCCCATACCCTTGATTCCACTAGCCCTAAGAGCTCTATCGAACACACTTTTGAATGGATTCAGTGATGCAGAGAATTACACAAATTTATAACTCTCTGTGTGAAAAAGTTTCTCCTCCTCTCAGTTCTAAATGGCCTACCCCTTACTCTTAAACTGTGGTCCCTGGTTCTGGACTGGCCCAACATCGGGAACATGCTTCCCGCATCTAGCGTGTACAATCACTCAATAATTGTATATGTTTCTATAAGATCCCCTCTCCAGTGAATACAAGCCCAGTCGCCCCATTCTTTCCACCATCCTGCCATTCCCGGGAATTAACCTCGTGAACCTACGCTTGCACTCCCTCAATAGCAAGAATGTCCTTTCTCAAATTAGGACACCAAAACTACACGCCATACTCCAGGTGTAGTCTCACTTGGGCCATGTACAACTGCAGAAGGACCACTTTGCTCCTAAACTCCTCTCCTCTCCACACCATTAGCTTTCTTCACTGCCTGTTGTACCTGTATGCTTACATTCAGTGACTGGTGTACTAGGACACCCAGGTCTCGTGGTCTTCCCCTTTTCCGAACCTGACATCATTCAGATAATAAACTGCCTCCAATGTGGATAACCTCACATTTATCCAATTTATACTGCACCTGCCATGCATCTGCCCACTCACCAACATGTCCAAGTCACTCTGTATCTCCATAGAATTCTCTTCACAGTTCACACTGCCATCTACCTTTGTGTCACCTGCAAATTTGCGAATGTTACTTTTAATCCCTTCATCTAAATCATTAAATACATATTGTACATAGTCATGGAAATGAGAGATATGTGATTAGCATAGAAACATAGAAACATAGAAAATAGGTGCAGGAGGAGGACATTTGCCCCTTCGAGCCAGCACCGCCATTCATTGTGATCATGACTGATCGTCCCCAATCAATAATCCGTGCCTGCCTTCTCCCCGAATCCCTTGATTCCACTAGCTCCTAGTGATCTATCCAACTCTCTCTTAAATTCATGCAGCGATTTGGCCTCCACTCCCCTCTGTGGCAGGGAATTCCACAAATTCACAACTCTCTGGGTGAAAAAGTTTTTTCTCAAAAAGTTATTACATAAACTTGGAGATTTCAATGTTCATACCGTTGGTTGCAACGTGCACAATCGGAATATGTGATTTCGGACCTGATGATCTGCTAAACCAAGTATCCATAAACGTATCTCACACATCCTCATATAAAATCCATTGTCGATCGTTGCTGAGGTAGGATTATGGCTAGGGTTCCGCAAGAGATTGATGGATGCGGAAATAAAGCTGTTCTTGAACCCGGATGACTTTCTGGCGGTCGTACGGAATTGGTGATCAGTCGCGGGGCTGAATCTTAAAGTCCTCTCCGGTTTCTTCACTCCCCCACTCTCCTCGCTCAACCTTCCTCCCCTTTCCTCCCCCTCAGGCTCGATAACCTCCCAACGACAGGCCGACATGCAGATGGCGGTTCTCTCTCTCGCCATAACTGCCATCCTGTCGGTCCTATTGTCTCTCACTGCCGCCATTCCGGTGCCAGAGGTTCAATACCTGACGTTCGTTCTGTTCATGGTAAACCGATCGTTCCTTTACGGGGGGGCTCTGCGCGTTCCTCACCATAACGTAAGTTCTATTCGCCCGATTGATTTCAAGAGTCAAAACTGTTTAATTGCCATGTGTACGCAAAAGGAACAATGGAATTCTTCATTGCAGCAGCATCAGAAATAAGTAAACACAGTACTCAATAAATACTTCCATAACAAAGGATTGCACAGTGACGTACCATGCAGAGTTTTTACCCTCCAATCCAGGAGCCTGGTAAACCTCCTTTGCACCCTCCCAGAACATTCCCCGTCCTCCCTAAACTAAACTAAAATACTCCAAACAAAATCTATAAAAATTGACAATAGATAATAGGTGCAAGAGCAGGTTATTCCGCCCTTCAAGCCCGCACTGCGGTATTGGCTGATCATCCACAATCAGTACACCGTTCCTGCCATGTCCCCATATACCTTGAATCCACATTCTTTAAGAGCACTACCTAGCTCTTTCTTGAAAGCATCCAGAGAATTGGCCCCCACTGCCTTCTGAAGCAGAAAATTCCACAGATTCACAACTCTCTGGGTGAAAACGTGTTTCCACATCTCTGTTCTAAATGGCCTACCCCTCATTTTTAAACTGTGGCACCTGGTTCTGGACTCCCCCAAAATTGGGAACACGTTTCCTGCCTCTAGCCTGTCCAATCCCTTAATAATCTTCTAAATGCTCCATTCTATCAACATATGACAGTCCCGCCATCCCAGGAATTAACCTCGTGACCCTACGCAACACTCCCCGAATAGCAAGAATGTCAATAGAAAAATAACAATACCAATAGCAAAACTATGCATCATGAGGCCCACAGGAGCCGTTGGAAGTGAAGGAGGGGGAGGAGCGACACCCGACCGGTAAGGTTAAAAATCGAGCGCGGGGCTTGTTTTTCCAGAGGCTTACCCAAATCCATAACGTTCCATTTGGAGAAGTGGGTTTTTTTTGTTTTTTTGAGGAAGCCGCTGATTGGTGGAAGAGGACCCGAGGAAGCAGCTGATTGGGTGCAACCCCGGGTTTACAATTTTACATTTCTGCCTTCTGGGAGTGAGGGATTCTGGGAGTTAAGGATCCAGTATTTAGTAGTAAAGTTTAAAGGATAAGTTTTTGTGTTTTTTAATATTTAATACAGTGTAATTTGAGAGTAAGGTATGGCAGTAGAGATTGGCCCCGTGGTTTGTTCAGCCTGCAACATGTGGAGATCAGGGAGATGGTCGGTGTCCCTGGTGACTACGTTTGCAGGAAGTGTGTCCAGCTGCAGCTCCTGGCAGACCGCATTGAACGATTGGAACTGCGGCTGGATTCATACTGGAGCATCCACGATGCGGAGAAAGTCGTGGATAGCACGTACAGTGAGTTGGTCACACCGCAGGCAAACGGTAAGAGGACAAGAAGGGAACGGGGGCCAATAGCCAGCAAAGCAGTAGGCAGGTAGTGCAGGAGTCCCCTGCGGTCATCTCCCTCCTAAACAGGTATACCATTTTGGATACTGTTGAGGGAGATGGCTCATCAGGGGAATGCAGCAGCAGCCAGGTTCATGGCACCATGGGTGGCTCTGCAGCACATGAGGGGGGAAAAAAGAGGGGAAGGGCAATAGTAATAGGGGATTCAATTGTCAGGGGAATAGATAGGCGTTTCTGCGGCCGCAAACGAGACTCCAGGATGGTATGTTGCCTCCCTGGTGCAAAGGTCAGGGATGTCACTGAACGGCTGCAGAACATTCTGGAGGGGGAGGGTGAACAGCCAGTTGTCGTGGTGCATGTTGGCACCAACGATATAGGTAAAAAAGGGATGAGGTCCTACAAGGTGAATTTAGGGAGCTAGGAGATAAACTTAAAAGTAGGACCTCAAAGGTAGTAATCTCCGGATTACTACCAGTACCACGGGCCAGTCAGAGTAGAAATAGGAGGATAATGCAAATGAATACGTGGCTTGAAAAGTGGTGCAAGGGGAGGGATTCAAATTTTTAGGGCACTGGGACCAGTTCTGGGGGAGGTGGGACCGGTACAAACAGGACGGTTTGCACCTGGAATGGAATGGAACCAATGTTCTTGGGGGAGTGTTTGCTAGTGCTGTCGGGGAGGATTTAAACTAATGTGGCAGGGGGATGGGTACAAGAGCAGAGAGGCAGGAGGGTGTAAAATGAGGGTAGAAGCATTAGGTAGCAAGGTGAAAGGTAAAAGTGGCAGGCAGACAAAACCAGGGCAAAAATCAAAAAGGGCCACTTTTCAGCAAAATTGTATAAGGGGTAAATGCGTTGTAAAGACAAGCCTGAAGGCTTTGTGTCTCAATGCAAGGAGTATTCGTAATAAGGTGGACGAGTTGAACGTGCAGATAGATATTAATGATTATGATATAGTTGGGATCACGGAGACATGGCTCCAGGGTGACGTAGGCTGGGAGCTGAACATCCAGGGATATTCAATATTCAGGAGGGATAGAGAGAAAGGAAAAGGAGGTGGGGTAGCGTTGCTGGTTAGAGAGGAGATTAAAGCAATGGAAAGGAAGGACATTAGCTTGGAGGATGTGGAATCGGTATGGGTAGAGCTACAAAACACCAAGGGGCAGAAAACGCTGGTGGGTGTTGTGTACAGGCCACCTAACAGTAGCAGAGAAGTTGGGGATGGTATCAAACAGGAAATTAGAAATGCGTGCGACAAAGGCAAAACAGTTATAATGGGTGACTTCAATCTACATATAGATTGGGTTAATCAAATTGGCAGGGGTGCTGAGGAAGAGGATTTTTTGGAATGTATGCGGGATAGTTATCTAAATCAACATGTAGAGGAACCAACGAGAGAGCAGGCTATTTTAGACTGGGTTTTGAGTAATGAGGAAGGGGTAATTAGCCGTCTTGTTGTACGTGCCCCCTTGGGCAAGAGTGACCATAATATGGTTGAGTTCTTCATTAGGATGGAGAGTGACATTGTTAATTCAGAAACAATGGTTCTGAACTTAAAGAAAGGTAACTTTGAGGGTATGAGACGAGAATTGGCCAAGATTGACTGGCAATTAATTCTAAAAGGGTTGACGGTGGATATACAATGGAAGACATTTAAAGACTGCATGGATGAACTACAAAAATTGTTCATCCCAGTTTGGCAAAAGAATAAATCGGGGAAGGTAAGTGCATCCGTGGATAACAAGGGAAATCAGGGATAGTATCAAAGCAAAGGATGATGCGTACAAAGTAGCCAGAAAAAGCAGCATACCAGAGGACTGGGAGAAATTCAGAGACCAGCAGAGGAAACAAAGGGCTTAATTAGGAAAGGAAAAATAGATTATGAAGGAAAACTGGCAGGGAACATAAAAAACTGACTGCAAAAGTTTTTATAGATATGTGAAGAGAAAGAGGTTAGTTAATACAAATGTAGGTCCCTTGCAGTCAGAAAAACAGGTGAGTTGATCATGGGGAACAAGGATATGGCGGACCAATTGAATAACTACTTTGGTTCCGTCTTCACTAAGGAAGACATAAATAATCTGCCGGAAATAGCAGGGGACTGTGGGTCAAAGGAGGAATTGAGTGAAATCCAGGTCAGTCGGGAAGTGGTGTTGGGTAAATTGAATAGATTAAAGGCCGATAAATCCCCAGGGCCAGATAGGCTGCATCCCAGAGTACTTAAGGAAGTAGCTCAGGAAATAGTGGATGCATTAGTGATAATCTTTCAAAACTCTTTAGATTCTGGAGTAGTTCCTGAGGATTGGCGGGTAGCAAATGTAACCCCTCTTTTTAAGAAGGGAGGGAGAGAGAAAACGGGGAATTACAGACCAGTTAGTCTAACATCGGTAGTGGGGAAACTGCTAGAGTCAGGTTATTAAAGATGGGATAGCAGCACATTTGGAAAGTGGTGAAATCATTGGACAAAGTCAGCATGGATTTACAAAAGGTAAATCATGTCTGACGAATCTTGTGGAATTTTTCGAGGATGTAACTAGTAGCGTGGATAAGGGAGAACCAGTGGATGTGGTATATCTGGACTTCCAGAAGGCTTTCGACAAGGTCCCACATAAGAGATTAGTATACAAACTTAAAGCATACGGTATTAGGGGTTCAGTATTGATGTGGATAGAGAACTGGCTGGCAAACAGGAAGCAAAGAGTAGGAGTAAACGGGTCCTTTTCACAATGGCAGGCAGTAACTAGTGGGGTACCGCAGGGCTCAGTGCTGGGACCACAGCTGTTTACAATATATATTAATGATCTGGATGAGGGAATTGAAGGCAATATCTCCAGGTTTGCGGATGACACTAAGCTGGGGGGCAGTGTTCGCTGTGAGGAGGATGCTAGGAGACTGCAAGGTGACTTGGATAGGCTGGGTGAGTGGGCAAATGTTTGGCAGATGCAGTATAATGTGGATAAATGTGAGGTTATCCACTTTGGTGGCAAAAACAGGAAAGCAGACTATTATTTAAACGGTGGCCGATTAGGAAAAGGGGAGATGCAGCGAGACCTGGGTGTCATGGTACACCAGTCATTGAAAGTAGGCATGCAGGTGCAGCAGGCAGTGAAAAAAGCGAATGGTATGTTAGCTTTCATAGCAAAAGGATTTGAGTACAGGAGCAGGGAGGTTCTACTTCAGTTGTACAGGGTCTTGGTGAGACCACACCTGGAGTATTGCGTACAGTTTTGGTCTCCAAATCTGAGGAAGGACATTATTGCCATAGAGGGAGTGCAGAGAAGGTTCACCAGACTGATTCCTGGGATGTCAGGACTGTCTTATGAAGAAAGACTGGATAGACTCGGTTTATACTCTCTGGAATTTAGGAGATTGAGAGGGGATCTTATAGAAACTTACAAAATTCTTAAGGGGTTGGACAGGCTAGATGCAGGAAGATTGTTCCCGATGTTGGGGAAGTCCAGGACAAGGGGTCACAGCTTAAGGATAAGGGGGAAATCCTTTAAGACCGAGATGAGAAAGACTTTTTTCACACAGAGAGTGGTGAGTCTCTGGAACTCTCTGCCACAGAGGGTAGTTGAGGCCAGTTCATTGGCTATATTTAAGAGTGAGTTGGATGTGGCCCTTGTGGCTAAGGGGATCAGAGGGTATGGAGAGAAGGCAGGTACGGGATACTGAGTTGGATGATCAGCCATGATCATATTGAATGGCGGTGCAGGCTCGAAGGGCTGAATGGCCTACTCCTGCACCTAATTTCTATGTTTCTATGACAGCACGTTCGGCACACACACTGTGGGTGGAAGGGCCTGACCCAGGAATGTATTGTTCTGTCTTCCGTGTTCTATGATTACATGGGTTGACACCAACGTGGGTCAGAAAATAAACCATATGATTGAACCGAATGGCCTGTTATTATGATAGTGATTCTGCGGAATGACCTGAACTCGTTCGTTTCCTCTCGGTAGGTTCCCTCCTTGTCACTTTGGGAAACTATACGGGACAGCACGGGCACTGAATGCCACCGTCTCCGTGCTCCAGTATCCTTTGTCCATCATCGTTAATGGTGCCTTGCGGGACAATCCGTTATACGTGAGTACAGGAGGTCTGTGGGCTTGGAACTGAACTGTGACATGTGCGAGGTTTTGCAATTTGGGATGTCAAACCAGGACAGAGCTTACACGGTAAATGGTAGAGCCCCGGAGTGTGTTGCAGAACAAGGAGATGACATGCAAAAGCATGATTCCCTGAAAGTGGCGAGTCCGGTGGAATTCTTTAGCATTGATTTATTATTGTCCCATGTGCCGAGGTACAGTGAAAAACATTGTTTTGTATTGAACCCAAATAGATTTCACCGTGCGTAAATACAATCATCAAACAGACATAATAGGTAGAGTAAAGGGAAGATGCAGATTGCAGAATATAGTTTTCAGCATTGCAGATTGTGGAATATAGTTCTCAGTATTGTACGGCACCAGTTCAGGCGACGCTGTCCAAAATGGGATAAAAGTGAAACGGACAGAATCCTAGTTAATGGAAATACTTTAAGAATTCCCACAATAGAGGGAATAATTGTCGTTCCTTTGTTTGGCGGTGCCTGTTTTCAAACCTATGTACATTCTGTCGGACGGGAACCGGGAGAAGTCTGAAAGTGGCGTAAAGTAAACAGTGTGGTTAAGAAGACGTTTGCCATGCTTTCCTTCATTGGGAAGGGTACAAGAGATGGGACATTTTAAAGCAGCTGTGCAAGTCGTTGGTGATACCGCACGTGAATCAATGTGTAATGTTCATTTCGCCCAGTGATAGGAGCAAAGGTTTGAGAAGAGATTCACCAGGATGTTTCCTCGTTTTATGGGCTTGAGTTGTAGGGAGAAGGTGGATAGGCTGGGATTGTTTTTCGCCTCATTTTGGAGTGCAAGAGACAGTGAGCTGTCAATATGGAACAATTAATATGGAACAATTAAGGGACAAAAGTTGAGGGGTAACATGAGGGGGAACTTCTTTACTCAGAGAGTGGTGGCTGTGTGGAATGAGCTTCCAGTGGAAGTGGTGGAGGCAGGTTCGATTTTATTATTTAAAAATAAATTGGATAGGTATATGGACGGGAAGGGAATTGAGGGTTATGGTCTGAGTGCAGGTAGATGGGACTAGGTGAGGGTAAGTGTTCGGCACGGACTAGAAGGGCCGAGATGCCCTGTTTCCATGCTGTAATAGTTATATGGTGTATGGAAGTGTACAATATCATAAGGGGCGTGAAAACTGCAAACGCTCGCGCTCTTTTCTCCCAGGATTGAAGATTTTAATAGCAGAGGCCATATATGTTCAATCATGCGAACTACCACGGGGTTTGGTGTTAACCAGCTGTGCTATGCATTTGCAGCACAAAGCGCAGCGTACAGTTTTATGTTGAGAGGGACAAAGATTAAATAGAATATAAGAAAGTGGTTGATGCCTGGGAGGAAATGCATCTCAATAAGTAGTAAATGGAAATCAAGGGCCGACAGATCTCGATCCATGTTATAACCCGATGTGTGCTCGACGCTGCTATCTGCCCTTATGAACGTGTCTCGCTTTGCATTATCTCGCTTCTGACTCAGGTGAACATTGGATTTATCGTTCTGGTATCCTTGACATTTGTCCACCCAATCAACGTCCACCTCTACTGCCGGCGGGCCAATCAGCAGAGAAGATTGTAAAGCCGGCGAGAGAGAGAGAGAACTGGGTCGGCAGATGAGGGAGCGAGCCCTGTCTCACGGTGCGAGTTCACCCACGAGGTACCCCGAGTGAAAGACTCGTGGTTGTGTACGAGACTTCAAGCTTATGATCAAGTGTTTAACCGAGTTCCCATGGGTATGTCATTGCTGCGATGCTCCAACTTCCTCTTCCGAGTTACCAAGTCCTCTCCCGTTACTCTTAACCCAACCGTGAATGAAGGAATGTTTTAATAAAGCAACAATGTTAAAGAAGACATCTCCATCAGCGCGGCCACATCTATTGATATGATCTGCAAAAGGAAAATGCGCACCCTCCAGTAATCAATAACGTGGTAAGTGCATTTCTTGGTGCTTTATGTATTTCCCGGGGTGGGGCGAGAGCTCAGTTCATAGTATTTGGGGAATCTGGCGTTGTGAAGGAGAGGATTGGGGTCAGTAACCCACTTGCCACGCTCTGGTCTGAGTGCAGGTAGATGGGACTAGGTGAGTAATGTTCGGCACGGAATAAAAGGGCCGAGATGGCCTGTTTCCGTGCTGTCATTGCTATATGGTTTTATTGTGGCCGGGGAGTGAATTAGCTTGTCTGGCTGCCGCAGCGCTCCGGGCACGGACGGCACAACTGGCCGCCACTTCAGGGGAAGGAAGCAGCTCGGGTGACTGACTTTGAGCGGCCGCCGGGACCCGACAGCAGACACACACACACACACACAGATACACACAGATAGGCACACAGACACACACAGACACACACAGACACACACACAGACACACACACAGACACACACACAGACACACACAGACAAACACACAGACACTTACACAGACACACACACAGACACACACAGACACACATATATATACACATGTGGCGTTTCTGCTCGGGACCCTTCTTCATACAATCCAATGTCCCATAATATATTCTTTAAATATTAAGGTTTCTGTTGAAAGTGTGGTGCCGTGGTTATGGGTGGGCGGAAGGAAGACGATGAGGGCTGGTACAAGTTGACTTTGTTTTCAGTAATCAGGCCTCCGCGTTGGCCGATGTCTGGTTGATTGAGCGTTCATACCATTGTGAGCAAGCGAGGTCCATATATAGGAGCAAGGAACACAAAGCCTCTGAGGGTTCATTGTTCCCCTGGTTTGGATTGCTCCCAGGAGAGCGGGTGCAAAGACAAATTTAGGCATTTTCCTGTGGAAGGGGGAGGGCAGAATAGAATCAAAAGCATTGTAACAGCAGCACTCTCCCCACGCGAAACACGGCGCAGCGTAAACAATTAAACAGCTTCACTTTTAAAAGCAAAGACACACGTTAAATTACATGGCCCTAAGAAATCGCCTCGCAATTGCTTCGGGGTTGGAATTGCAATATATATAATATGTATATACATATTATACATATTATACTACAAATACATATATATATATTATATATACTGCAATTGTGAGAGTGGTGAATCTGTGGAATTCTCTGCCACAGAAGGTAGTTTAAGCCAGTTCATTGGCCATATTTAAGAGAGAGTTAGATGTGGCCCTTGTGGCTAAAGGGATCAGGGGGTATGGAGAGAAGGCAGGTATAGGATACTGAGTTGGACGATCAGCGATGATCATATTGAATGGCGGTGCAGGCTCGAAGGGACAAATGGCCTACCCCTGCACCTATTTTCTAAGTTTCTATCTATCTATCTATCTATCTATCTATCTATCTATATATATATCTCTCTCTCTATATATATATATATATATATATATATATATATATATATATATCTCTCATATATATATATATATATATATATATAATATATATATATATATATATATATATATATGCTCTCTCTCTCATTATATATATACCCACACACATATATATTATAATCGCTTCGCCGAACACCTCCGCTCGGTCCGCAATAACCGACCCGACCACCCGGTGGCTCAGCACTTCAACTCCCCCTCCCATTCCACATCTGACCTCTCGGTCCTGGGCCTACTGCACGGCCAGAGTGAGCAACACCGCAAGCTGGAGGAACAGCACCTCATATTCCGCTTGGGGAGTCTGCATCCTTTGGGCTTGAATATTGAATTTTCTCAATTCTGTTAACCCTTGCTGTCTCCTCCCCTTCCCACCTCTCCCTCAGCCCTCGGGCCCTGGCATTCCCTCTATCTCTATCTCCCTCCCCCACCCCAGTCGCACCAGCTTCTCATTTTCACACCACAAACAGCTTACAATGGCTTGTTCCCTTTATCACCAATACTTTTTTGCATATCTTTCACTCATTGTTCCTTATCTCTCCACATCACCGTCTATATCTCTTGTTTCCCTGATCCCTGATCAGTCTGAAGAAGGGTCTCGACCCGAAACGTCGCCTATCTCCTTCGCTCCTTAGATGCTGCTGCACCCGCTGAGTTTCTCCAGCTTTTTGTGTACCCTATATATTATAATATATATATATTTCGCGGAGTTACTCAGCAGTAGGCAACCCAGAAACCACGCAAAGTATATATACAGCACATGGACATATATATATATATATTATAATATATATGTGTGTGGGTGTACACACACACACACACACACACACACACTGGGTTGCCTACTGCTGAGTAACTCCGCGAAATATCATCCCCCTGCATTTCAAATCTAAATCTCTCGCCAATCCACAGCCTTCAACCGATTAACTAAAAATGTTGTTCTTTTTTAAGACCAAAACAAAATAGTTCTCGAGAATTCCAAGTTCTCGAGTTTCGGGGGCGGGGGGGGGGGGTTGGCGAGTCGGTGAAAGTACATCTCCAGCTGGAATATAAGAAGAGATAAAACAAAAACACTGAAAGTAAATAATAACTTAACAGCGGGAAGTAGGACATATGTGTGTGTTGTGTGCGCGCTACTGAATACTTTCTATCCAGTGTCTCCGCTGCAAATTGCAATGCATACGCGTTTGATATTTAGACAAACTTAATTTTATTTCCAGTTTTGCATTTTTAGTTTGTTCCACACATTTAATTAGTTTTAATCCCTCCAGAACAAAACCCGAAAGTGGAGATGGTTCTCATACATAAAGCCCAAGAGATGGCTTCTTGATTCTAACGAGTGTTTGGGAAAAATAGACACAAAAAGCTGGAGTAACTCACGGGACAGGCAGCACCTCTGGAGAGAAGGGATGGGTGACGTTTCGGGTTGTGACCCTTCTTCGGACTGGTGTTTGGGAAACGTGGATTCGGTTTGTTTTTTGGGGGGGGGGGGGGGGGGGAATACATTCGCCTTTTTCTCTGAATTCAGGAGTGAATGCATGTTGACACACATAACACAGAGAAGGGGGGATCGCTGCGTTTAGGTCTGAGGAGAAGGGAGCCAAGAAGTTCTCGATTTTCCCTGGCTATAGTTTCCCTTTTTTGCACTTTTCCTTCTCTCCTGCCGCCTGTCCCGCTGAGTTACTCCAGCTTTTCGTGTCAAAGTCGTCTTGTTCAATCTCATTTTATTGCAACTTTCAGCTCTGGATACCCCGCATTGATCTGCGCGTATTTCAGCATTTATATTTCTCAAGCCTCTTTACCTCCCGGAGCCACATGTAAATTAACCACATGTAATTGCTCCAGCATTTTGTGACTATCTTTGGATCAGTCTTCACTCAAGTGAACGAACAGATTATAAGAAAGTTCCCACGGTAGACTCACGAGACACTAAGGTAAACGCACGGGCCATTACGTTATTGCAACGAGTTTAAATGTTTCCATTTTTAACTTGAACAGTTAATTTGACTTGTGGACTCGTGGAAAAAAATCGAACATCTGATTTTTTTCACGAGTTAACAAGTTTCCCGAGTACCTGCCGTTAGCGCCACGAGTGGACAAGTTGATCGCGCGAGTTCCGACGTTGCCGCTACGTTCATTGTACGTGATCACCACGAGTGAAAACTCGGGGTCACTCATGGGCCAACTCGTACCGTGAGACAGGGGTAAGGAACATTTTGCAGCAAAATGCATTGGAATCTTAAAAAAAAAAAAACACGAAGTGCTGGAACAGCCCAGCTGGTCAGCCGGCATCAGTGATTGAATGCATAGACGATGTTTCGGGGATCTCGAGGGTGTGAACAGTTCCGGGGGTTCTGTTGGCGCAGTGGATATACGGGATGGTGATCTGTGGCATTATACAAGTAGAAGCGCGCAGAGTCCAATCGACCCCTCAATTAGAATGTGCCCCGTCTTCTACTGCTCCGTTGAACGTTTTCTCCGCCATGGGGGTGGGTGGTGGGGGTGACATGGGTTTCCGAAAGTTCTGGTGTGTTACATAGAACAGAACAGTAAAGCAACAGGCACTTCGGCCGTGAATGTCTGTGTCACACATGAAGTGAACTACAGCGCCTCTTCCTTCACATTATCTATACCTTACATATCCATGCGCCTCACGTCTCAATAACATTATTGTATCCGCCTTCATCATCAAGCCTAGCAGCCCGTTGCAGGCAATCGCCATTCTCTGTGTGCAAACAAAATATCCCCAACACGAGGGCAAGGCAAGGAAGCTTGGATGACATTTCATGTTTCATGTATCTTGTGTTTTATGACTGTTGGAAAATCAATTTGCGTCCTGGGGTAAATAAAGTTCTATAGCATCGTATCACAGGGTATGACAAGAACAATTTGTGTCTTTGGTCAGAAGCACTCATCGGACAGTTAGAAGCAAATGGGATTAAATATAACCTGGGAACAGTTCGGAATATTTTAAAGAGGAAGTCAGGAGGGCAAAGAGGGGACAGAAGATGGTTCTGGCAGAATATATGAATAATATTGAGAACATATATACATATGCATTAAGGGAAAGTGAATAACTAGAGGAAAAAAGAGGGACCTCACAAACCAGAGTGGTAAATTCTGCATGGAGCCGCAAGAGATCCTTCATGACTATTTGTTTTTATCGTGGAGCAGGATATGGAGATTGGGGAACTTTGCGCAGTTATATAAATGGTTTATTATAAATGGTTTATATAAACAGCTCCAATTACGGTAGAAGATGTGATGTACGCCCTAAGGCGTATGAAGGTCAATAAATGTCCCGGACATCTGCGAGAACACTGTGGGAGGCCGGAGAGGGATTTGCAGCTGCGCTTGCCGAGTTGTATAAATCATCATTATACACGGGTGAGGAGCCGGAAGATTGGAGTATTCATTTAACTTGCACTTTATGTGCAATGTGACGAATACAACCGATTGTGAAAAAAGGTTGACTAGGTGTAGTAGACCTTGTCTATATAGTCCTCATCAAGATGTGATAAGAGTCCTCCTGGTAGGCTGCCTGGAAGGTAAAATCGCATGAGATCTTGGAAGTACTAGCCGAATGGATGGAGAATTGCTTCTGTGGAAGAAAGCTGAGGGTGATGGTGGAAGGTAAACACAAATCCTGGTTAAACTCAGCGGGTGAGGCAGCATCTATGGAGCGAAGGAATGAATAGGTGACGTTTCGGGTCGAGACACGATGGGGGAAGGGTATTTTTCAGACTAGAGGCCTGTGACTCGCGGATGGGTACTGGATCAATTGTTGCTTCCGATTTCTATTAACGATTTAGAAGGAGACATAGAAGAGCCTTCTGGCATGAAGTAAAAATCTGTATTGTTTAAAAGAAAAAAGATAAAACAGAGTTCTTTTCAGAGTTGCTGATTGTGGTGGTGAGACATTAGTATGAAGCTGGCGTCCGATATACTTGGCTAGAGAGAAAGAGTAGCAAGTAAATGGTAATTATAAGGCTCAGTGCTGGGACCCCAGCTATTTACAATATATATTAATGATTTGGACGAGGGAATTGAATGCAACACCTCCAAGTTTGCGGATGACACGAAGCTGGGGGGCAGTGTTTTCTGTGAGGAGGATGCTAAGAGACTGCAAGGTGACTTGGATAGGTTGAGTGGAGTGGAGAAATGCATGGCATATGCAATATAATGTGGATAAATGTGAAGTTATCCACTTTGGTGGCAAGAACAGGAAAGTAGACTATTATCTGAATGGTGGCCGATTAGGAAAAGGGGAGATGCAACGAGACCTGGGTGTCATGGTATACCAGTCATTGAAAGTAGGCATGCAGGTGCAGCAGGCAGTGAAAAAAGCGAATGTTATGTTTGCATTCATAGGAAAAGGATTTGAGTATAGGAGCAGGGAGGTTCTATGGCAGTTGCACAGGGCCTTGGTCAGACCGCACCTGGAGTATTGTGTACAGTTTTGGTCTCCTAATCTGAGGAAAGACATTCTTGCCATAGAGGGAGTACAGAGAAGATTCACCAGACCGATTCCTGGGATGGCAGGACTTTCATATTTAGAAAGACTGGATAGACTAGGCTTGTTTACTACAATTTAGAAGATTGAGGGGGGATGTTATAGGAACTTACAAAATTCTGAAGGGGTTGGAGAGGCTGGATGCAGCAAGATTGTTCCCGATGTTGGGGAAGTCCAGGACAAGGGGTCACAGTTTAAGGATAAGGGGGAAATCTTTTAGGACCGAGATGAGAAAAACATTTTTCACACAGAGAGTGGTGAATCTGTGGAATTCTCTGCCACAGAAGGTAATTGAGGCCAGTTCATTAGCTATATTTAAGAGGGAGTTAGATGTGGCCCTTGTGGCTAAAGGGATCAAGGGGTATGGAGAGAAGGCAGGTACAGGATACTGAGTTGGATGATCAGCCATGATCATATTGAATGGCGGTGCAGCCTCGCAGGGCCGAATGGCCTACTCCTGCACCTATTTTCTATGTTTCTATGTATGTAATTAAGCTCTAGTTAAGCGGCCTGTTGGGAGCGGCCGTGTTGAGGCGAAGTGCCATTTTGAGGAAAATGGCATCTTGAGGCTTTGGCTAGAGAGGGTTCGGCATGACGAGCTGTCAGACCCTGAGCAGGTGCAAGCAGTATGTTCCAAGAGGATTTGTATGGTGCACAAATAAGACGCACAGTATCACGCGATGTGATGTGGGAGTTGGTGCACCCATTGTAGGATCCGGGGAACCACATCTGCAGCAAGTGTTGGCTGATTGAAGAGCTCAGACTGAAAGTCCCCTCCTCAAACATCAGGGACAAAGTGATATACCTGCATGCTGTATTTCCAGAGGCTGTTACACCCGCTAGGGTAACTGCTTCCAACGTGGTCCGTGGTCACAAAGAGGGTATGACTGCTGACGAGACAGGCAGTGGAACATAGGTGAGGACCGATTGAGACAAGCCTCAGCCACTGAGCTTGTCAGGCGGGTCTGAGATTCCTGCTACCTGCGCAGACGAGTGTGGTGGATGTATAAAACATGAACATCAACAAAATGGAAGTGTAAGGGTTCAATTAAAGGAAAATACAGTGCAGAAGAGTCTCCAGGCATAATAGGGCGGAAAGTTTAAGAAGGTTTAAGAGACTACAGTCGGGTAAAATCAGGAGCGTTGTGCGAGGAGGGGTGAAGAACACCGAATTAAAGGGGTCATATTTGATTGCACGTTATATACTAGGAACAAAGTAAATTAGCTTGTCACACTGTCAGAAATTGTGGGAATTACAGAGACGTGGCTGCGAGAGGGTTGGAGATAGGAGCTGAATATTCAAGGTCGGTTTGTGATGAAAATGGCTGTCATACAGTGATCACCAGAGCCAGCATGTTTAGGCGCTAAAAATCTCTGAAATAGGCACACAAAAAGGCATAATAAAATTACAAAAAAGGCAGGGAAAGGGCATTTATTGACATAAAAGGCATAACAAGGCATTTATTTTCACCACCAAATTATGGTTTAAAATGATAATTATAAAGGTATACTACATTAAATGACCAAAGTTGCCTGGTTGCACATAACTACCAGCATTTTTTCAAATTATCTGGTGTTAAACTATGCCATCTGTTAGACAGAATATGCCACAGTTGTGAAAAACTTATTTCTACCCCAGCTGAGGTCACTGGTGCATACCTGAAACAAGCTACAAACTCTACATTCATGTCAATATCTTGTGCATTAAAACTACCTTTGAGAAGTTTTGCTATGTTTTTGTACTTCTTCAAGATCTTTGTTAGCTAAAATTACCCTCTCACATTTTCCTTGTATGTCTTCACCTACATTGCCAAGAACTTTAAGTACAAAGTACAGCAAGTGAAGATGTAAACAACTGAGCAATAGTTCAGCTCTTTGACTTCTCCAATATTTCCGATGTCAAGAAATCCAGTGTACCAATGATCGCATTGGCAACAAATCTCCCCACAGCATCAGTTATCTCGTCTATTGAGATCAATATTTTGTTACATACAACTTCATCTCTAATTTTCTGCACAACAATGTTGAAGTTGCTGTCAACATATTTTTTCGGTAATGATGACTCGCTTGGTATATGTTCCTCTGTGCATTTCCTTAAAAAACCTCTGAGAGATTTGTTTTCCAATTTCCACAGTGGAATTCCAGCATCAATGAATGCATTACACAGATCACTCGAAAACTCAGATGTGCGATTGGAGCCAGCAGTAAATGTTGTGAGGAGACGAGCTTGCGCATTTCCTATCTTCTGTTTCTCTGCTGCCAACTTGTGTTTAGCTGTCTGTACATGCATGGAGATGAAATATTTTTTCTCATGATTCACTGCTTTCTCATATACATTGCAAAACAGCGCACAGTTGTCTGTAGCAAATATATCACTCCCGTACACGCTCAACAAATTGTTCAGTTTATTACAAGATGTTGACTTGACTTTAGGCATTTTGATGCTTGCAGGGGTAAATCCTACAGGAGCGGGGATGTAGACCTCTACAGGCAGGCCAAGTACAAGCTAAGAAGAGGCACAAAGAGCTACCAAGGAAAGGTAGTTGAGGAGCAAGTTCTCAGCAAATGACTCTTCTTCTGTGTGGAAGGGCTTGCAAGAAATCCCAGGCTACAAGAGGAAAACCTCCCTGTCCTTGGATAATCGTCAGCTGACCAACGACCTGAAGTGGTTCTACTGCAGTTTCGATAAACAGAAACTTAACACTGGTAACCCCAACCAACACTTCACACCTACTCACAGCTTGACTCCAGTTTGAAAACACCGGACCTTTCCCTACCAACTCCTCCCCAATCACCACCTCACACCTACTTAAAGCATGACTCCAGTTTGCAAAGACCTTTCCCACGCACCCCTTTCTAATCACCACTTAACACCCACTTACAGCCGGGTTTTGCCCCGGAGGGGTAAATTTTCTTGTAAGTTGCATTAAAATGGCAAAAAAGAGACTGATTTAGGCACTCAATCGTGAAAAAGGCATCATCCTCCTGAAATCATCAAAAAAGGCATGATATGGCACATGGCACTTATGGCAAAATCCTGGCTCTAGTGATCACTATAATCTCATGATCAATTATATTGCTTTCAACCATGTTTGGAACATCTTATGTTTTTCTTTACTCGGGCTAACTGTGCCTTGCAATTTAACTTCCTCCAAAAATAAATGTAATCCCTCTCCTAACATAACTTTAAGCTGTCTTCACTATGTTGACTATTTATTTCAATGATGCATCACCTGCGATTCAACAACATTCACAAAAGATGTATTTCTCTTTACATCACTTGTAATCTTACAGTTATGGTAATAAACAAATCCAGAACCAGGCTCGAAAATATTTTTTATCTCTCTGGGGAGGTTCAGCGATTCACTCCGTTACGATATCTGTACTGCCTCACGCCACTTGACAGTCCTATAATTACTACAGCATAGATTGGTGTAGTGTTTACCGTATACAAACTTCCTGCTGAAACTTCCCAATATTATGCGCTTGCTTTAGGAGAAATGTCTTATTTTTCAGCTGATAACTGATAACATGTCTTCCCAGAGTGGCATCACTTAACATAGTGGGGGACAATGGCAGAGAAAGATGGTGGGGCAGAGACAAAGGGAACAACAGAGAGGGGAGGCATGGAGAGGTGAAATGCATAGAGCGAGAGATGGGATAGGTAGGGCGGCCAACAAATAGTAGCTGAGAGTGTAAATAGAAGGGAAGGGGGTCGTAAATAAGGATATAGAAACATAGAAACATAGAAAATAGGTGCAGGAGTAGGCCATTCGAGCCTGCACCACCATTCAATATGATCATGGCTGATCATCCAACTCAGTATCTCGAACCTGCCTTCTCTCCATAGCCACAAGGGCCACATATAACTCCCTCTTAAATATAGCCAATGAACTGGCCTCAACTACCTTCTGTGGCAGAGAATTCCACAGACTCACCACTCTCTGTGTGAGAAAAGATCTTCTCATCTCGGTCCTAAAAAACTTCCCCCTTATCCTTAAACTGTGACCCCTTGTTCTGGAGTTCCCCAACATCGGGAACAATCTTCCTGCATCTAGCCTGTCCAACCCCTTAAGAATTTTGTAAGTCTCTATGAGATCACCCCTCAATCTCCTAAATTCCAGGGAGTACAAGCCGAGTCGCTCCAGTCTTTCTTCATATGGAAGTCCTGCCATCCCAGGAATCAGTCTAGTGAACTTTCTCTGTACTCTATGGCAAGAATGTCTTTCCTCAGATTAGGAGACCAAAACTGTACGCAATACTCCAGGTGTGGCCTCACCAAGACCCTGTACAACTGCAGTAGAATCTCCCTGCTCTTGTACTCAAATCCTTTTGCTATGAATGCCAACATACCATTCGCTTTCTTCACTGCCTGCTGCACCTGCATGCCTACTTTCAATGACTGATGTACCATGACACCCAGGTCTCGTTGCATCTCCCCTTTTCCTAATCGGCTACCATTCAGATAATAGTCTATCCTCCTGTTTTTGTCGCCAAAGTGGATAACCTCACATTTATCCACATTATACTGCATCTACCATGCATTTGCCCACTTACCCAACCTATCCAAGTCACCCTGCAGTCTCCTAGCAGCCTCCTAGCATCCTCCTCACAGCTAACACTGCCCCCCAGCGTTAAAACTGCCCCCAGCGCTAACACTGCCACCCAGCACTAACACTGCCCCCCAGCTGGAAGAGGTGAGAGGGTAATGGGGAGTGTGAGGGTAGAGATAAAGTGGGAAAGGAAGAGAGTAGAGCAGAGGTCTAGAAGTAAGGGAGGGAGATAGTCTTGAGACGAAATAGGGGATAGAGAACTAGAGCATTTGTGCGAGAATGAGGAAGAGAAAGAGTGTAAAGAGGTTTGTCAGAGATAGAACGTGAGCGATGGAGAGCGAATAAGGCAAGTGGAGGAAGGGCGTGTGTGAGAGGAGGGCCAAAAGGTGGAGCGATAACGATGCAAAGAGAGGATGGGAATGTGAGAGATAGAGTGCTGGGAGAGAGAGAAGTAGGGAAACCGAGACGGAAGTGAGAAAGAGAGATTGATTGGAAGTGCGGTATTGGAGATCTGGGGTGGATGGGAGAGTGAGAAGGGAGAGAGGTTGGGAATGAGAGAGGTTGCCATGAAAGAGCTAGTGGAAGATCTTCAATCGAGGACAAGTCAATGAGAGTGGGGTAAGATGGAGAGTCAGTTGGAGGCTGTGAATGAAGAGAATAGGAAAGGATGCAGGAGGCGGAAGGGGAACTGAGGGGCGCAGCAGAGAGATGAAGCCTTTCGGCCCAGAATGATACCTGGAAAATTGGCAGTGGATGTCAGATGGCAGATTCCAGACAGGAAAGGATGCGTTCAGTTTGCAGATTTATAAATGATCCAAATTACCGACCGGATATTTCACCATGCTCTTTTTTTCTGCTGCTCAAACTTGGCCTGGGTCGGCCCGTAAATAAAAGTGTTCGTGCAACAGCTGAGATTCCACGGCAAATAACCAAAAACATGAAAGATCAGAATGCTTTAGATCTATTCAAGTTGTTGTAATCTGACAATAAATGAAGTATAGACTGCTCGTCAGGAGGATGAATCTGCCGGAGATGGTGAAGAGAAAAACACAGACCTCCTCTTGTTCCAGGTCATTGCGATTCTCCCCCTCCTCCTGATCCCTGAACCCATTCCGGGCCCGACTGACCACTAAAATATGTCAGACTGTTAGAGCGTTGAGCAACATTATTACAGCGAAAGGTTGGTGTGGAGTTAATCACATGTCGAACCAGTCAAAAGCCACCCATGCTGGGTCAGTGAAATAATTCAATGGCGTCCACAGTTCCGCATGGTGCGTCCTTGTCCGTCTGTGGGCACCATCATCGACCACCGCAATGACCTCTCCACTATCGCCTCTGGGCTCTCTGGAGAAGCTTCCGTAGCGTCGACACAGCTCTCTCCGATTGTGGATTGATGATGGATTACGCGACCTTTGTCCACAGGTTGTGGAATTAGCGCAACAGATCATGTCAGACTAAAATGGCTCACGATTCAGCTTCACTTCTCAACATGATCAGGTCCCACATAGGAGATAAGTGGGCAAAATTTGAGCACATGGTATTGGGGGTAGAGGTGTTGATATGGACAGAGAAGTGGTTGGCTGACAGGAAGCAAAGAGTAGGAATAAACGGGTCCGTGTCAAAATGGCAGGTAGTGGCCAGTGGACTACCACAAGGTTTGGTGCTGGGGGCGCAACTATTTGCAACATATATTAATGATTTAGATGATGGGATTAAAAGTAACACTAGCAAATTTGGAGATGACACAAAGCTGGACGGCAGTGTGAACTTCGAAGAGGATCCTAGGCGGTTGCAGTGTGACTTAGACAGGTTGAGTGAGTGGGTAGATGCATGGCAGATGCAGTATAATGTAGATTAATGTGAGGTTATCTACTTTGGTGGCAAAAACAAGGAGGCAGATTATTATCTCAATGTTGTCAGATAATGAAAAATGAAAGTTCAAGGAGACCTGGGAATCCTTGTACACCAATCACTGAAAGCAAACATGCAAGTACAGCAGGAATCTAGCTAATGGCATGTTGGCTGTCATAATGGAAGGATTTGAGTATAGGTCCTTCTGCAGTTGTACAGGGCCCTGGTGTGACCACCTCTGGAGTATTGTGTGCAGTTCTGCTCCCAGAATTTGAGGAAAGACATCCTTGCTATTTAGGCAGTGCAAGATAGGTTCACGAGGTTAATCCCCGGGATGGCGGGACTATATGAGGAAAGATTGGAAAGAGTGGGCTTATATTCACTGAAATTTAAAAGGATGACAGGGGAACCTATAGAAATGTATAAAATTATAAAAGCACTGGAAAGCTAGATGCAGGAAAATGTTCCCAATGATGGGGGAGTCCAGAACCAGGGGCCACAGTCTAAGGATAAAGGGGAGGTCATTTAAAACTGAGATGAGAAAAAACGTTTTCACCCAGACAGTCATGAGTTTGTGGAATTCTCTGCCACAGAGGGCAATAGAGGCCAATTTACTGGATTAATTTAAAATAGTTAGATAGAGCCCTTGGGGCTAGTGGAATCAAGGGATATGAGGAGAAGGCAGGCATGGGTTCCTGGTTGTGGATGATCAGTCATGATCACAACAAATGGCGGTGCAGGCTCGAAGGGGCAAATGTCCTCCTCCTGCACCTATTTTCTGTCACTATGGTTCTATGAACTCGACTTATCTGACAGCAAATTTACCCCACACGCCCGGCACATCCGCTAACCGTTGAATTGTGGCCGATTAGGAAAAGGGGAGATGCAACGAGACCTGGGTGTCATGGTACACCAGTCATTGAAAGTAGGCATGCAGGTGCAGCAGGCAGTGAAGAAAGCGAATAGTATGTTAGCATTCATAGCAAAATGATTTGAGTATAGGAGTATTAAATAAGGAACTGCAGATGCTGGAGAATCGAGGGTACACAAAGGGCTGGAGAAACTCAGCGGATGCAGCAGCATCTAAGGAGCGAGGGAGATAGGCAACGTTTCGGGTCGAGATTGTTCTTCAGACTGGTCAGGGATCAGGGAAACGAGAGATATAGACAGTGATGTGGAGAGATAAAGAACAATAAATGAAAGATATGCAAAAAAGTATCGATGATAAAAGGAACAAGCCATTGTAAGCTGTTTGTGGTGTGAAAATGAGAAGCTGATGCGACTAGGGTGGGGGAGGGAGATAGAGAGAGAGGGAATGCCAGGGCCCGAGGGCTGAGGGAGAGGTGGGAAGGGGAGGAGACAGCAAGGGTTAACAGAATTGAGAAAATTCAATGTTCAAGCCCAAAGGATGCAGACTCCCCAAGCGGTGTTGCTCACTCTGGCCGTGGAGGAGGCCCAGGACCGAGAGGTCAGATACGGAATGGGAGGGGGAGTTGAAGTGCTGAGCCACCGGGAGGTCGGGTTGGTTAATGCAGACCGAGTGGAGGTGTTCGGCGAAATGATCGCCAAGCCTCTGCTTGGTCTCACCGATATAGATTAGTATAGGAGTAGGGAGGTTCTACTGCAGTTGTACAGGGTCGTGGTGAGACCACACCTGGAGTATTGTGTACAGTTTTGGTCTCCAAATCTGAGGAAAGCCATTCTTGCGATAGAGGGAGTACTGAGAAGGCTCACCAGACTGATTCCTGGGATGTCAGGACTTTCATATGAGGAAAAACTGGATAGACTCGGCTTGTACAAGCTAGAATTTAGAAGATTGAGGGGGGATCTTATAGAAACGTACAAAATCCTTAAGGGGTTGGACAGACTAGATGCAGGAAGATTGTTCCCGATGTTGGGGAAGTCCAGGACAAGGGGTCACAGTTTAAGGATAAGGGGGAAATCTTTTAGGACCGAGATGAGAAAAAACATTTTCCACACAGAGAATGGTGAATCTCTGGAATTCTCTGCCACAGAAGGTAGTTGAGGCAGTTTGTTGGCTATAGTTAAGAGGGAGTTAGATGTGGTCTTTGTGTCTAAAGGGATCAGGGGGTATGGAGAGAAGGCAGGTACAGGATACTGAGTTGGATGATCAGCCATGATCATATTGAATGGCGGTGCAGGCTCGAGGGGCCGAATGCCTACTCCTGCACCTATTTTCTATGTTTCTATGTTTCTAACTCCGTGCTTAGAATGTATATGACTTTACCCTGTGACAATGAATACCTCAGTGTTAATCTCCTCTCAGCGGGAATGTTATAAAGACTCATGATGATGAGAACAAAATATTGCCGCTGTGGACATGGTAAATGCAGATAGAACAGACAACTCTGCAGCGCTGCTCCCTTCTCCATAATTCACTTTCCCTCCATGTTAAACTTACTCACTGTGCTGCTCCTCTCCCCCTCTCGCCACCATCCCCTTTTTCCGTACCTCCAACCTCCCCACAGTCTCTCACTCTATCGCTTTCCCTGCTACTATCTGACCACTCTTTCTCCGCCTCCAGCTTCCTATTACATTGCAACCACCCCCCACTCATTTTGACATGGAGACATCTCAGCCATTGAGACGTGTCGGCTATAGAATCATCACACCCATAGGCCCATCTACGCTCTAGAGCCCCATTACTCACCGAGTCATCTGAGACATAAGCCATCGAGGCATCGCAGCAATAGGGTTATAGAGGCACATCACCAATATACCCATGTCGGCTATCGAACCATCTCAGCACAGAGCCATTTCAGCCATGGAGCCTTCGGATCCACATCAGACATAGAGCCATAGAATAATCTCAGCATGGAGTCATGGAGCTACCCCAGTTAAAAAGTCATCTCAACTATTGGGCCATCTTGGCCATAGAGCTATCTGAACAAGAATGTTAAAGAGCATCTCGTACATGGAGCCATCTCAGCAGAGAGCCATGGTCATCCCAGCCATAGCCATAGACCAACAGACCAATAGAGCCATTCAATCATAGATCCAACTTAACTGTAAAGCCATGTGATGGAGCGACAGAGCCACTTTAGCCATGTGCCAATTTGGCTGCAGAAGCCTTTCACACAGAGTCATAGCACCATCTAGGTTGTAGAGCTTTCAGCTGAGACACAGTCCCCTGAGACACCGACCCACAGTCATAGTGCCATAGCTATGTCAGCTAAAGAGCCAGCTCAGCAGTCTGCCCATCTCGACAATAGAGACGTTTCAACCGTAGACCCGCGTCAGCTATTGAGGCATGCCGGCATTAGAGCCCTGAGCATAAAACCATATGCCATCTCTACAGAAGAACAATCTGCCCTCAGGCCCAACAGCCATATCCTCATATATCCATCTCAACAATGTGACGTTGGCTATCATAGCAATCATAGCCATAGAGCTCGAGAATCGCCTCCGAACAGAACCAGAGTAATGTCAGCCATAGCCACACAGCCATCTCAGTTGGAGACCCATAAACTAATAAAGCCATCTCAGCCACAGAAGCATCACAGCCATAGTGCAGTCTCAACCATAAATCCGTCTCAGGAATAGCCACACCAGACAGAGGCATATACCTATCGCAGACATAGAGACGTATCTATCTATATATCTTTAATTTTCTATACTTAACTAAAACTTCTTATCTTGTCCTCTTCCTGTTTGCGTTATATTTCCATTTGCGCAGAAACCGCACCCGTTAGCGCTACGATTCTTCGCCACCTTACTCGCCATTCTCCTGTGCTGCAAGTGCATAAAGTTTTTTTTCCGGTCGGTGGAATATTACATTAAGTTAATAAAGGTTTAATTGTCTTCTCGCCTGTCATTCGCTGGGACGGCGACGCCCCTTCCAGCACCCGGCGGCAAGGAGAATAAAACTGAAGGAGCGGAGTGAGTAGAGTGAGCTATGTCTGCGGCAACCACCACGATGAGCTGGGATTCGCTGAGTGGAGCTGAAGTAGCTGATTGGGAGCTGATTGGAGCTGAAGTAGCTGATTGGGAGCTGAACGGGGCCGCTGAACGGGGCCGCTGAACGGGGCCGCTGATCGGGGCCGCTGAACGGGGCCGAGAGCTGCTGAGTGATGTCGCTGAGTCGTTCCACCGAGTAGTGGCACCGTAGTGAGCCCGGAAGCCGTTGCGGCAGGACGGAGCCGAGGCCCCGCCTGAAGCCGTCCCGTCCCCCGCTGCAGGATGCTGAGTGGAAGGCGGAATCCGCTGAGTGGAAGGCGGGGACCGCTGAAAGAATGGCGGGAGCCCAGCCTTACAGTTATTACCGTATGAACCGAACCAGGAGGCGGAGAAAATACGCGGGCGCACTGGAAAATCTGAAGAATCTTGCCTACCTCGCCCAGCGCTGCGAAATCGGACCTGGTCGGCCCTACTGCTCCAGCCATCGGCGGTCACTCAAGCCCAGGTATGCCTCTCTCCGTTCAATTATTTCGATCCCCGGTCGGTTGGCCTGCGAGCTCCCAGCCAGGCCATCTGTGAAACGCAGCAGCATGGTCCAGTCACTCTACACCTCCATCCCCCACCAGGACGGTCCCAAAGCCCTCCAGTTTTTCCTCGACCAGAGGAGCAACCCATACCCGTCCACTGACACCCTCCTCCGCCTAGCGGAGTTGGTCCTCACCCTCAATAACTTCTCTTTTGACTCCTCCCATTTCCTCCAAACACAAGGCGTAGCTATGGGCACACGCATGGGCCCCACCTACGATTGCCTCTTTGTCGGGTACGTCGAACAATCCTTGTTCTCGGCGTACCAGGGCCCATCCCCGACCTCTACCTCCGTTACATCGACGACTGCTTTGGTGTCACCTCCTGCACCCACACACAACTGACTGACTTCATCCATTTCACCACCAACTTCCATCCGGCACTCAAATACACTTGGACCATTTCCGACATTTCCCTACCATTCCTTGACCTCACCATCTCCATTGCAGGTGATACACTCCTGACCGACATCCACTACAAACCAACTGACTCCCACAGCTACCTGGACTACTCTTCCTCCCACCCTGCTTCCTGTAAAGACTCCATCCCCTACGCCGCATCTGCTCCCAGGATGAGGTGTTCCACACCAGGTCATCACAAATGGCCTCATTCTTCAGAGAACGGGGATTCCCCTCCCCCACTATAGATGAGGCTCACACCAGGGTCTCCTCCATACCCCGCAACACTGCCCTCTCTCCCCATTCCCCCATTCGCAACAAGGGCAGAGTCCCCCTGGTCCTCACCTTTCACCCCACCAGCCGGCAAATACAACACATAGTCCTCCGCCAGTTTCGCCACCTCCAACGTGACCCCTCCACTCACCACATCTTCCCATCTCCCCCCCCCCCCCCCCCCCCCCCCCTGTCTGCCTTCCGCAAAGACCGCTCTCTCCGCAACTCCCTTGTCAATTCTTCCCTTCCCTCCCGCTCTACCCCTTCCCCGGGCACTTTCCCTTGCAATCGCAAGAAATGCTACACTTGTCCTTTCACCCCCCTCCACTCCTTTCAGGGACCCAAGCAGTCTCATCTACTGCATCCGCTGCTCCAGATGCCAGATGATCTATATCGGTGAGACCAAGCGGAGGCTTGGCGATCGTTTCGCCGAACACCTCCGCTCGGTCCGCCTTATCCAACCCGACCTCCCGGTGGCTCAGCACTTCAACTCCCCCTCCCATTCCGTATCCGACCTCTCGGTCCTGGGCCTCCTCCACGGCCAGAATGAGCAACACCGCGTTGGAGGAACAGCACCTCATATTCCGCTTGGGGAGTCTGCATCCTCTGGACTTGAACATTGAATTTTCTCAATTCTGTTAACCCTTGCTGTCTCCTCCCCTTCCCACCTCTCCCTCAGCCCTCGGGCCCTGGCATTCCCTCTCTCTCCATCTCTCTCCCCCACCTTGGTCACACCAGCTTCTCATTTTGACACCACAAACAGCTTACAATGGCTTGTTCCCTTTATCATTGATACTTTTTTGCATATCTTTCACTCATTGTTCTTTATCTCTCCACATCACCGTCTATATCTCTCGTTTCCCTGATCCCTGACCAGTCTGAAGAAGGGTCTCGACCTGAAACGTTGCCTATCTCCTTCGCTCCTTAGATGCTGCTGCACCCGCTGAGTTTCTCCAGCCTTTTGTGTACCCTGATCAACGCAAGATCCTTATCAAACAAAAACTTCATCCTCAACGACTTTTTCACCGCCCATGGATTGGACTTTTTACTGATCACAAAATCCTGGCCTAATCCTGGTGAGCTTGCTCCACTCGTGGAACTCTGTCCTGATAACTGTAAAATGTTCAGCTCGCCCAGGCTCTCCGGTGGGGGCCTAGCCACTGTGTTTAAGAAACATTTCAACTGCTGCCTCCTGAACGCTGATAATTTCTCCAGTTTCAAAGTGCAAGTAATTATAGTAGGTCTAGTCTATCCCCTTTTAATTGTTCTTGTGTATCGCCCACCAAAAATTCATAAGGACCTTATCACCCACTTTGCTGATCTTATCTCTAGCCTTTTGCCCAAATTTGATCGAGTCTTGATTCTTGGTGATTGTGGATGACCAGGAAACCAGAAGCAAGAGTTACTCCAGATCCAGTGTCAGGGAGTGATTCTGCGTTGGTTTTCAGCGGTCGTGGCGAGGATTACCTACTAATCCTCTGGTGAGTGAATTTATGCACCTGGTTGAGTCTTTCAATCTGACTCTACTTACCACTGGACCCACACAGGCTTGGCCATACACTGGACCTGGTGCTATCGTCCGGTCTCCCAATTTGTAATATAGAAATTATTTATGCTTGTAAGATCATAGTGCAATTATATTTGATGCATCTCTGCCTTTCTCTCCCTCAAAATCTCATCTCACTGTTCGCTACCCCCGCTACATAAACTCATCGATTGCCAGTAAGTTCTCTGCAGCTCTCATAGCTGCTCCCAACATCTGCACCATCGAGGCTTCTCCTCCCCATCTCAGCACTGACGAACACGTTTTTTTATTCAATACCACTTGCTCTTCCATCCTGGATTCTGTTGCTCCTCTTAAAATGAAAAAGCCTAAGCCTAATGGTTGGCCTTGGCTCAATGACACCACCAGAGCCCTAAGAAGAGAGTGCAGAAAATCAGAACGGAAGTATAAATGTGATAAGCTTCAAAATTTCCTTCAAATTTCTGAGAAACAATCTTCTCAAATACCAGGAAGCAGTAAAGTCTGCGAGAACACGATACTTTTCCGACCTTATTTCCCCAAATGCTCATAATTCCAAGGTACTATTTAGTACTATTAGCTTTCTCATATGTCCTGCCCCCAGTACCAGCTTAGCTGGGCCCCCTGTCAAGTGCGAAGAATTCTCTACTTTTTTCAGCAGTAAAGTTGAGAACAATAGAACAAATATTTCCCCTCCTGCCCGTGACCTAGCTGTCTCTTTGGTCTGTTCTTCTAAATTAGGCTCTTCCAACCCGTTTCTCTATCCTCCCTTGTAAATCTTGTCTCCACTATGAAACCTGCAACCTGCCCCCTTGACGTTGTTCCCACTGCCCTTCTGAAGGATGTCTTTGCAATAGTCAGCCGCAGTATCCTCTCCATCATCAACAGTTCTCTGGCCACTGGCTCTGTTCCAACCTGTTTCTAGCAGGTGGTGGTCCAGCCCGTCCTGAAAAAAACCTAACCTAGACCCCACCTTACCTAGTAACTACAAGTTCCAAACTGCCTTTCCTCTCAAGTCCTTGAAAAGGTAATTCCAGACCAACTAATGCCATATCTGCACCAAAATTCCATCCTGGAAAGTTTCCAATCAGGTTTCTGGGCCCACCACAGCACAGAGTCTGCCTTGTTGAAGGTACCCAACAACCTCCTTCTCGTCATCGACTCCGGCGACTGTGCAATCCTGCTCCTTCTCGACCTCAGCGCATTGTTACAGTCGACCACACCATCCTAATTGACCGTCTCCAGTACGGGGTGGTGTTGATGGCACTGCCCTGAGCTGGTTCATTTCCTCCATAAAAAATAGGAGTTTCTCTACTAACATAGGCCATTCTTTCTCTTCTCCAGCTAGTCTTTTCTGCAGGGTTCCACAAGGCTCCATCCTCGGCCCCATTCTCTTCTCTCTGTATATGCTCCCCCTCGGACAAGTCATTCAAAGGCATGGCATTTCTTTCCACTGCTATGCAGATGATGCACAGCTCTATCTACCCTGAAACCCAACAACCGGTCTAATTTAAACAGCACTGCCTCGATGACTTAAAATATTGGATGGCTCACAACTTCCTCCAATTGGCTCACAACTTCCTCCAACTTAACGAGAGCAAGTCTGAGGTCATCCTACTCGGCCCCTCCGACTCCATCAAAACGATAACAGGCAGCCTTGGAAGTCTAACCTCCTTAGTCAAACCGCACGTCAAAAACCTTGACTCCGCATTAAAGTTTGACAAGCAAGTCAACTCTGTAGTAAAAGCTGGTTTCTTCCAGCTTCGTACAATAGCTAAAATCAAATCATTCCACAAATTCGACGACCTTGAAAAAATCATCCACGCATTCATCTTCTCCCGCAATACTGACTACTGCACCTCCCTATACACTGGCATCAGCCAATCATCATTGTCCCGCCTGCAATTGGTCCAAAACGTTGCAGCAAGACTTCTGACAAGTACCCGCTAAAGGGACCACATCACCCCAATCCTGGCCTCTCTCCACTGGCTCCCAGTACGGCACAGAATCAACTTCCAGCTCCTCTTATATGTAGACAAAGCCCTTAACGGGCTTGCCCCCCCCGTATCAAAAGTCTTCTAACCCACTATTCTACCTCCAGGTCACTCAGGTCGACCGACTTGTGACTACTGTCTATCTTTAAGCCTAGGTTTAAGCTTAGGGGTGATCGCACTGTGGAATAGCATCCCGCTCCTCATCAGAACTGCCCTCTCCATCGACTCCTTTAAGTCACAACTAAAAACCTATTTCTACTCCCTAGTGCTTTTGAGCCCCTTTGAGGGGGCGCTGTAAACAGTTTATGCATGTAATTTTGGGTCTGTCGACCGTTGTATGTATCAAATTAGTACCTGCACCGATGTGAAGCACTTTGGTCAACGTGAGTTGTTTTTAAATGCGCTGTACAAATAAATGTATTATTATTATTTATTATTGGAATGAACTGATCCTGCACCTTCTGTATTATTCCCAGTAATACCTGCCATTGTTGTTCCACTGATATCCCTGCCAGGGTATCTTTCCAGTCAACTTTGTCCAGCTCCTCCCTCATGGCTCCATAGTCCCCTTTATTCAACTGTAAAACTGACACCACCGATTTACCCTTCTCTCCAATTCTATATTAAACTTGACCACAATATAGTCACTACCTCCTAATGGCTCCTTAACCTCAAGTTCCTTACATACGGTTCATTACATAACAGTAAATCCAGAATTGCCTTCTCCCTAGTAGGCTCCAATACAAGCTGCTCTAAGAATCCATAATGGAGGCACTCCACAAACTCCCTTTCTTGGAGTCCAGTACCAACCTGATTTTCCCAGTCTACCTGCATGTTGAAATCTCCCATAACAACCGTAGCATCACCTTTACTACATGCTAATTTTAACTCCCAATTCAAATTGCACCCTATATCCAGGCCACTGTTTGGAGGCCAGTAGATAAGTCTCATTGGGGTACTTTTACCCTTAAAATTCTTTAGTTCAATCCATACTGAATCCACATCTCCTGTTTCAATGTCACCCCTTGCAAGGGACTGAATTTCATTCCTCACCAACAGAGCTACCTCACCCCCTCTGCCCACCTGTCTGCCTTTTCGATAGGAGGTATACCATTGAATATTCAGTTCCCAGCTCCAGCCCTCTTTCAGCTATGTCTGTGTAATTCCCACAAAAACAATGGCAGTTGGCGTTGGGGTTTCGCAGCTGAGGTTGGGGTTTAGCGGCTGACATTGGGGTTTAGTGGCTGGCGAGGTTTAACGGCTGGCGGGGTTTAGCGGCTGGCGGGGTTTACATAGAAAGATAGAAACATAGAAAATAGGTGCAGGTGGAGGCCATTTGGCCCTTCGAGCCAGCATCGCCATTCATTGTGATCATGGCTGATCGTCCCCTATCAATAACCCATGCCTGCCTTCTCCCCATATCCCTTGACTCCACTAGCCCCTAGAGCTCTATCTAACTATCTCTTATATCCATCCAGTGACTTGGCCTCCACTGCCCTCTGTGGCAGGGAATTCCATAAATTCACAACTCTCTGGGTGAAAACGTTTTTTCTCACCTCAGTCTTAAATGACCTCCCTTTTATTCTAAGATCGTGGCCCCTGGTTCTGGACTCGCCCAACATTGGGAACATTTTTCCTGCATCTAGCTTGTCCAGTCCTTTTTATAATTTTATGTGTTTCTATAAGAATCCCCCTCATCCTTCTAAACTCCAGTGAATACAAGCCTAATCTTTTCAATCTTTCCTCATATGACAGTCCCGCCATCCCAGGGATCAATCTCGTGAACCTACGCTGCACTGCCTCAATCACAAGGATGTCCTTCCTCAAATTAGGAGACCCAAACTGTACAAAATACTCCAGATGTGGTCTCACCAGAGCCCTACACAACTGCAGAAGAACCTCTTTACTCCTATACTGAAATTCTCTTGTTATGAAGGCAAACATTCCGTTAGCTTTCTTCACTGCCTGCTGTACCTGTAAGCCAACTTTCAGTGACCGGTGTACAAGGACGCCCAGGTCTCACTGCATCTCCCTCGTACTTAACCTAACCCCATTAGGATAATAATCTGCCCCCTTGTTTTTGCCGCCAGAGTGGATAACCTCACATTTACAGTATCTATATTATACTGCATCTGCCACGCATCTGTCCATTCACTCAACCTGTCCAGGTCACCCTCCTAACATCCTCTTCACAGTTCACACTGCCACCCAGCTTTGTGTCATCCGCAAACATGCTAGTGTTGCTCCTAATTCCCTCTTCCAAATCATTAATATATATGGTAAACAGTTGCGGCCCCAACACCGAGCCTTGCGGCACTCCACTCGCTACTGCCTGCCATTCTGAAACGACCCGTTCACTCCGACTCTTTGCTTCCGGTCTGCCAACCAATTTTCTATCCATGTCAACACCCTATCCCCAATACCATGTGCTCTAATTTTAGTCACCAGTCTCCCGTGCGGAACCTTATCAAAGGATTTCTGAAAGTCTAGATACACTACATCCACTGGCACCCCTTCATCCATTTTACTTGTCACATCCTCAAAAAATTCCAGAAGATAAGTCAAGCATGATTTCCCTTTCATAAATCCATGTTGACTTGGACTAATCTTTTTACTGCTATCCAAATGCCCCATTATTCCCTCTTTAATAATTGACTCCAGCATCTTTCCCACCACCAAAGTCAGGCTAACTGGTCGTAATTCCCCGTTTTCTCTCTCGCTGCTTTCTTGAAAAGTGGGATAACATTAGCTCTCCTCCAATCCACAGGAATCTATTGAACATTGGAAAATTATTACCAATGCGTCCACTATTTCTAGAGCCATCTCCATGAGGACCCTGGGATGCAGATCATCGGGCCCAGGGGATTTATCATCCTTCAGTCCCAGTAGCCTACCCAATATTATTTCTCGCCTAATGAAAATTTATTTCAGTTCCTCTACCCCCTTAGAACCTCTGTCCTCCAGTACAGCTGGGAGATTGTTTGTATCTTCCTTAGTGAAGACAGATCCGAAGTACCCATTCAACTCTTCTGCCATTTCCTTGTTGCCCATAATAATTTCACCCATGTCTGCCTTCAAGGGACCCACATTTGACTTTGCTACTCTTTTTCCCTTAACATATCTACAGAGGTTTTTACTGTCCTTCTTTATATTCCTGGCCAGCTTCCCTTCGTACTTCATCTTTTCAGCATGTATTGCCGGTTTTGTTTCCTTCTGTTGTCCTATGAAAGTTCCCCAATCCTCTGGCTTTCGGCTACTCTTTGCTGTGTTATACATCTTTTCTTTTAGTTTTATTCTAACCCTAACTTCTCTTGTCAGCCACGGTTGCCTCCTACTCCCCTTAGAATCTTTCTTCCTTTTTGGAATGAAATGCTCCTGCGTCTTCCGGATTATGTCCAGAAATTCCTGCCATTGCTGCTCCACCATCATTCCTGCTCGGATCCCTTTCCAGTCTACCTTGGCCAGCTCCCCTCTCATGCCTTCATAGTCCCCATTGTTCAACTGCATCACTGCCACTTCCGATTTAACCTTCTCTTTCTCAAATTGCAGATTAAAACTAATTATATTATGATCACTACCTCCAAGCGGTTCCTTTACCTCGACAACCTCTGGAAAGATTAAATTTAGTTGATAACATTTGATTTGTTAGTATTCTAGCTGTTGGGTTAGAGTATAATAATTTAACCCATGCACAGTACTTCTCTCCCAATTGAAAATTTTCCATCACTGAAAATAAATATGACCATTCTACTTGATCGAAGGCTTTTTCAGCATCTAGCGATATAATTGCTAGGTCTGCATTAGCAATTCTATTTGAATATATAATATTAAACAATCGTCTAAGATTTTAATATGTGACGTTTTGGGATAAAATCTGTTTGATCAGAGTGTATTTATTTGTTAATTACTAAGCTCAATCTATGATAGGACTTTAGTTAATATTTTCTGATCGGTATTTAATAGAGCTATTGCTCTATATGAGGCCGGGTCTTCCAGATCCTTATCAGTTTTAGGTATAAGTATTATTGTAGATTCGTTTAAAGTTTCCGGGAGTTGCTGTTGAGTATAAACTTGTTTATACAGTGTTTATAAGCATGGATAAATCAGATCATAACATTTTTTATAGAATTCAGAACTTAGGCCATCAGGGCCGGCGGCCTTTCCATTTTTAAAGATCTAATTGACTCTTCAATATCTTTAGTCGTTATTTCAGCTAATAATAGTTATTCTTGCAGATCTAAGCCTTTAAGGTTACATTTCTGTAAAAATGCTTCCATTCCTATTGATTGTTGTGTCACTTTAGTTGAGTAAAGATTTTGATAGTATTGTAAAAATCTGTCATTAATATCTTTGGGGAGTGTTAGTATTTCTCCCTTTTCTGATCTAATCTTATGAATCATTTTTTCCCCGTCCATTTTACAAAGCTGGCGTGCCAATAATTTATGTGGTTTATCACCAAATTCAAAATTTTATTGTTTTGTGTGTTGATAAAGTTTTATTACTTGGTCAGAGTATATTTTATTTAACTTATATTTCAGTGCAGCTATTTTATTATGTTTTGCCAATGAAGGTGCTATTGCATTTTCTATGTCTAATTGCCTTATTTCCATTTCCATGTCTGTTGTTTAGCTCTATTCTCTTAAGAAATGCCTGAGAGGAGATTAATACCCCTCGTGTAAATGCTTTGAATGTTTCCCAGAGAAGGGGAGCAGAGATTTCAGGTTGGTCATTGACCTCGAAGAACATATTAATCTGTTTTACAAGATATTCACAACATACCTTTAAACATATATCAACTACAGAAGATACTGATGGTAGATATATCATAGTAGTAGGTGAATTATACTCAAAAAAGGGACCCTCCTTACTATATATGGACCAAATTTTGATAGTCCACTGTTTTTCAAGAGAATACTTAATATTATTCCAGAATGCACACAAAATAATTTAATAATTGGTGGCGATTTAAATTGTACACTGGATTCATATTTAAGATAGATCATCAACTCAAAGAAAATCAAAATCTCTGTCAAGTGAATTTTTAAACTCATATATAAACAATACCAATATTAAGGATATCTGGAGAATTGAAAACCCATCCGGAAGAGAATACTCATTTTACTCATCTGTGCATAAAACATATTCAAGGATAGATTACTTCATAGTAGACTCTAAACTAATTCCATTTACTTATAAATCACAATATCATAATATTATAATTTCGAATCATGCCCCATTAACGTTTATGATTAAACTAAACGGAATGGACAAGAAACAGACACAATGGAGACTTAATCCTCAAATCTTAAAAGAAAGGATTTAACAAAAATTATAATCCAAATTGGTTCCATAGATATTTACACCAACTGTAACAATTATATTTTGACTACCACAATACATTTACATACACTACTGTGCATCTTGAAGGCCAGTGGTCCTTTTGTGATTGTTCGTTAGAATTTTGTTTTATTAGGTTGTGTATGTGTGGGGAGGGTGGGAGAAACAGAGTCTTAGTCTCTCCCTTCGGGGGGGATGTGGGTCCCCCATCACCGTCTGTGCTGAGGCCTACTGGCAGAGCTGTGGCGGCGGCTTGGTTCGGAGATGCAGTGCTCCAGCAGCGGCGGCGGTCCGCAGAGCTGCGGTGCTCCGGCGGTGGTGGCCTGGTTCAGAGCTGCGGTGCTCCAGTGGCGGCGGCGGTCCACAGAGCTGCGGTGAACCAGCGGTGGCAGCGGTCCGCGGAGCTGCGGTGCTCCAGCGGCAGCGGCGGTTTGCTTCGGAGCTGCGGTGCTCCAGTGGCGGCGTTCTGCTTGGAGCTGCGGTGCTCCTGCAGCGGTGGCGGTCTGGTTCGGAGCTGTGGTGCTCCAGCAATGGTGGCGGCCCGCAGAGCTGCAGTGCTCCAGTGGCAGCGGCGGCAGTCCGCTTAGAGCTGCGGTGCTCCAGCGGCGGTGGTGGCGGCCTGGTTCAGAGCTGCGGTGCTCCAGCGATGGCGGCGGCCTGGTTCAGAGCTGCGGTGCTCCAGCGACGGCGGCGGCCCACAGAGCTGCGGTGCTCCAGCGGCGGCGGCAGCCCGCAGAGCTGCGGTGCCCTAGCGGCAGCGGCGGCGGTCCGCTTAGAACTGTGGTGCTCCAGCGGCGGCCTGCTTCGGAGCTGCGGTGCTCCAGCGGCGGCGGCCTGGTTCGGAGCTGCGTTGCTCCAGCGGTGGTGGCAGCCCACAGAGCTGCGGTGCTCCAGCGGCGGCGGACCGCTTAGAGCTGTGGTGCTCCAGCGGTGGCGGCGGCGTGGATTGCCTCAGTGCAGAGGGAGAACTAGGAGGGAGGAAGACGGAGACTTAAGACTTTGCTTTCCACCACAGTGAGGAGGTACCTAGTGAACTCATTGTGGTGGATGTTGGATATGTGTTTATTGTGTGTTTTGTTTTTATTATATGTATGACTGTATGGTAACAATTTCGTTCAGACCGTAAGGTCACAATGACAATAAAGGAATCTAATCTAACCTAATCTAATTTAGGTGTGAATCGAGAAACCAGATGAAAAAAATGACTTTTTTTTAAAGTATATCTTAACTCCCTGAGTTGCTTCAGTGTACGAGTCAGGGGCCGAGGAACGTTTTTGAAAGTGGGGAGGCTGAGCGATCACTGATCACCGGCCTCGGGGGTCCCGGTGCGGGAGTGGAGCGATCGAGCGGGGTGTGGAAGGTTGGCACAATTATTATTTGTTGTTGTTGCTCGATCTCCAATAACTACATAGGATAATACAGGCTACCCATCCAACTCAAAAGGTAGGGGTGATATATCTGCAACTCCCCCTCTCTTTCTCTCTCCCTCCCTCTCGGGTCTGACCCACTGACACTGACTCTCTCTCTCTCTCTCTTTCTCTCTCTCTCTCTCACCCATCCTCCCTCCCATCCGCTCAGCGGCCAATCACAGCACTTGCCCCATATCTCACACTGCCCCATATCCCGACTGTGAACCGTGCTGTGATTGGCCGTTGAGTGAAGGGGAGGGAGCGTTTGGGGGGGGCTGGCGGTTTCCGCCAAAGATACTAGAGGAGCTCTAGGATCTTTGGTTTCTGCCACGGCTGGTCGTGGTTTTGCCCAAAGATCATAAAGCGGAGCTCCGCTCCATCATCTTTGGTTTTGCCGAGCTCACTGTGCACTTATTCTGAGATTCTGGATGTCGGAGGCCCTCAAAAGAGAAAAATCCGCCTGCGGGCCGGATAATTTCGGGTTATGAAGCATGTCTCGCCAAGAAAAGTGGAGGGGCTGCAGCTCTCCGCCTCAGCTGGGGGTTCACGAAAGTTGGAAGATTTCTGCTTACCAGGAATAAAGCCCTGAGACAGCGCAGTGCGGACACGCTGACACTAACTCACGCCGATTCACACTTACTCACATAGCCGTGGAACCGGGGGGGCTGCAGCCCCTCCACTATTTTTGGCAGACATGCTTCATAACCCGAAATTATCAGCGCAACCAAAAGGACCACTGGCCTTCAAGATGCACGGTACTGTATGTAAATGTATTGTGGTAGTCAAAATATAATTGTTGCTGTTGGTGTAAATATCTATGGACCCAATTTGGATTATTAATTTGTTAAATCAACCAAAATTTCCACTCACATGGGGTTTTATTTTATATTCAGGAAAGTCCAAAAGTGGCGAAGAAAAATTAAAAATGACCCCACCCTCCCGTCTCCCCTGGCCAGTGATGTGATGGACGCAGGGATCTGGACCAATCGCTGATAAGTCCCGCCCCCGGCGACATCATGTCCGTTATTTTGGGTTTTCGGCGATGCATCGTTCATTTGGTTTTTCTGCGATCCGCGCGGTGACTTGGCTTTTCGGCGATCCGCCCTTTCGGTGTTGGCTTTTTGGCGTCATTTCCATTGGATTAGTTGGCTTTTCAGCGATCCGCCCTTTTGTTATTTGGCTTTTCAGTGTAGTTTTCGTTCGGTTATTTGGCTTCTTCTTCACTTCGGCATCTCGTCCTTGGACGCCACGTCCGCGTACCGAGAAAAAGTTTCCTCGTCTCCATTCTAAATTGCTTACACCTTATTCTTAAACTGTAACAATTGCAGAAGGACCTCTTTGCTCCTCTACTCAACTCCTCATGTTATAAAGGCCAACATGCCATTCGTTTTCTTCACTGCCTGATGTACCTACATGCTTACTTTCATTGACTGATGAACAAGGACCCCCAGATCCCGTTGTACTTCCTCTTATCCCAACATGACGCCATTTAGATAGTAATCTGCCTTCCTGTTTTTGCTACTAAAGTGGACAAGCTCACATTTATCTGCATTAAACTGCATCTGCCATGCATGTGCCCACTCATGAAATGAATAAAATGCCTTTATTTGTCGTTGGAAGCACTGAATACAACAACATTGTTATTGCCACTCCATTGGTGCATAATGTACAAACATAAAAACACAGGACACAATGTGAAAACAATGTTAAAAACTAAGTATCAAGATAAGTAAGTAATCAGTATTGCACATGGTGATAATAAAGTGCAAGGTGGGTAGCAGCATGGAAGAGTGGAGCATGAATAATACTCAGTGTTTTTTCATATTGAGTGTGAAGATTGCTTTGGGAAATAAACTGAGTCTGGAGATTTTGTCTGACCTGTAACGCCTGCCAGAGGGCAACAGTTCAAAAAGGTGGTCTGGGGTGTGTGGTCTTTGATGATTTTAGTGGCCCTGCTGAGGTAGTGTGAGGTAGCAATATCCTCCAGAGAGGGCAGTACGCAGCCGGTTTTGCGGCTGGCGTTGGGTTTTCGCATCTAGCGTTGGGTTTTCGCGGCGTTGGGGTTTTGGCGTTGGGGTTTTGCGGCTGGCGTTGGGGTTTTGCGGCTGGCGTTTGGGGTTTTGGGGTTTTTGCGGCTGGCGTTGGGGTTTTGCGGCTGGCGTTGGGGTTTTGCGGCTGGCGTTGGGGTTTTGCGGCTGGCGTTGGGGTTTTGCGGCTGGCGTTGGGGTTTTGCGGCTGGCGTTGGGGTTTTGCGGCTGGCGTTGGGGTTTTGCGGCTGGCGTTGGGGTTTTGCGGCTGGCGTTGGGGTTTTTGCGGCTGGCGTTGGGGTTTTGCGGCTGGCGTTGGGGTTTTGCGGCTGGCGTTGGGGTTTTTGGCGTTGGGTTTTGCGGCTGGCGTTGGGGTTTTGCGGCTGGCGTTGGGGTTTTGCGGCTGGCGTTGGGGTTTTGCGGCTGGCGTTGGGGTTGGGTTTTGCGGCTGGCGTTTTTGGGTTTTTTGCGGCTGGGCGTTGGGGTTTTTGCTGGCTTGGCGTTGGGGTTGGGGTTTGGCGGCTGGCGTTGGGGTTTTGCGGCTGGCGTTGGGGTTTTGCGGCTGGCGTTGGGGTTTTGCGGCTGGCGTTGGGGTTTTGCGGCTGGCGTTGGGGTTTTGCTGGCTGGCGTTGGGGTTTTGCGGGCTGGCGTTGGGGTTTCGCGGCTGGCGTTCGGGTTTCGCGGCTGGCGTTGGGGTTTTGCGGCTGTCGGGGTTTCGTGGTGGGCGATGGGGGTTTGCGGCTGGCGTTGGGGATGCGTGGCTGGTGTTGCGGTATGCGGCTGGCATTGGTGGTTTGCAGCTGGCATTGGGGTTCCCTGCTGGCGTTGGGGGTTCATGGCTGGCAATCGGGGTTCGCAGCTGCCGTTGTGGGTTCACGGCTGGCATTGCTGGTTCGCGGCTGGCGTTGGGGTTTGGTGGCAGGCGTTGGGGTTTGGTGGCTGGCGGGGTTTTGCGGCTGGCATTGGGGGTATGTGTTGGAGTTTCACAGCTTGCTTTGGGGTTTTGCGGCTGGCATTGGGGTATTGCTGCTGGCATTGGGGTATTGCTGCTGGCGTTGGGGTTTTGCGGCTGACATTGGGGTATTGCTGCTGGCGATGGGGTATTGCTGCTGGCATTGGGGTACCACTGCTGGCTTAGGGGTTTCGCGGCTGCCGTTTGGGCTCTGCAGCTGCCGTATGGGTTTTGCGGCTGGTGTTGGGTGTTCGCGGCTGGCGTTTGGATTTAGAGGGTGGCGTTGGGGGTCCGCGGCTGGTGTTTGATTTTCGCGGCTGGCGTTGGGTTTTCATGGCTGGCATTGGGTTTTCGAGGCTGGTGTTGGAGGTTCGTGGTTGACGTTAGGGTTTCGTGGTTGGCGTTGGGGTTTTGCGCTGGCGTTGGAGATTCACGGCGGGCATAGGAGTTTCTCGGCTGGTGTTGGGGTGTCTTGGCTGGCTTTGAGGTTCCTGCCTGGTGTTGGGGGTTCGTGGCTGGCGTTGGGGATTTATGGCTGGCATTGGGGGTTCACGGCTGGTGTTGCAGGTTCGCGGCTGGCGTTGGGGGTATGCGGCTGGCTTTGGATTTAGAGGCTGGAGTTGGGGGTTCGTGGCTGGCGTTGGGTTTTTGCGGCTGGCGTTGGGGGTTCGCGGCTGGCATTGGGGTTTCGCAGCTGGCCTTGTGGTTTAGCGGCTGACGTTGGGGTTTAGCAACTGACGTCGGGATTTCACGCCTGGCGTTGGGGTTTTGCGCTGGCGTTGTAGTTTCGCAGCGGGCATTGGGGGTTTGTGGATGATGTTGGGGATGCGTGGTTGGCATTGGGGTTTGCGGCTGGCGTTGGTGGTTTGCGGCTGGCGTTGGGGTTTCGCGGCTGGCGTAGGGGTTTCTTGGCTGGTGTTGGTGTTTCTCGGCTGGCATTGGTGTTTCGTGGCTGGCTTTGGGGTTCCTGCCTGGCGTTGGGGGTTCGTGGCTGGCGTTGGGGGTTCATGGAGGGCGTTGGGGGTTCGCTGCTGGTGTTGTGGTGTCGCGACTGGCGGGGTTTGGCGGCTTGGGGTTTAGAGGCTGGGGTTGGGGGTATGCGTTGGCATTTCGCGGCTTGCTTTGGGGTTTTGCGGCTTGCCTTTGGGTTTTGCGGCTTGCTTTGGGGTTTTGCGGCTTGCCTTGGGGTTTTGCCGCTTGCTTTGGGGTTTCGCGGCTTGCTTTGGGGTTTCGCGGCTTGCTTTGGGGTTTCGCGGCTTGCTTTGGGGTTTCGCGGCTTGCTTTGGGGTTTTGCGGCTTGCTTTGGGGTTTTAGCGGCTTTGGGGTTTTGGCGGCTTGCTTTGGGGTTTTGGCGGCTTGCTTTGGGGTTTTGGCGGCTTGCTTTGGGGTTTTTGGCGGCTTGCTTTGGGGTTTTGGCGGCTTGCTTTGGGGTTTTGGCGGCTTGCTTTGGGGTTTTGGCGGCTTGCTTTGGGGTTTTGGCGGCTTGCTTTGGGGTTTTCGCGGCTTGCTTTGGGGTTTCGCGGCTTGCTTTGGGGTTTCGCGGCTTGCTTTGGGGTTTCGCGGCTTGCTTTGGGGTTTCGCGGCTTGCGGGTATTGCTGCTGGCGTTGTGGTGTTGCTGCTGGCATTGGGGTTTTGCGGCTGGTGTTGGGTGTTTGCGGCTGGCGTTTGGATTTAGAAGATGACATTGGGGGTTCGCGGCTGACGTTGGGGGTATGCGGCTGGCGTTTGGATTTAGAGGCTGGTGCTGGGGGTTCGCGGCTGGCGATGCTGGTTCGCGGCTGGCGTTGGGGGTTCGCGGCTGGCATTGCGGGTTCGCGGCTGGCGTTGCTGGTTCATGGCAGGAGTTGCTGGTTCGCGGCAGGTGTTGGGGTTTTGCGGCAGGCGTTGGGGCTTAGCGGCTTGTGTTGGGGTATAAAAGCTTGTTCGCGGAAGGTGTTAGGGGTTCCAGTCTGGCGTAGCGGATTCGCGGCTGGCGTTGCAGGTTCCTGGCTGGCGTTGGGGGTTCCAGGCTGGCATTAGGGGTTCGCGGCTGGTGTTCGGGGTTTGTGGCTGGCGTTGGGGGTTCGCAGCTGGAGTTGGGGTTTTGCGGCAGGCATTGCGGAATCGTGGCTTGCGCTGGGGGTTCGCGGCTGGCATTGAGGGTTCCAATCTGGCGTAGGGGGTTCACGGCTGGCGTTGAGAGCTCACGGCTGGCGTTGGGCATTTGCAGCTGGGGATGTGGGTTCGCGGCAGGTGTTGCGGGTTCACAGCTGCCGATGCCGGTTCACGGCTGGCGTTGCTGTTTTGGGCCAGCATTGGGCTTTCACAGGTGGCGTTGTGGTGTCGCGGCTGGCGTTGGGGTTTCGCAGGTGGCGTTGGAGTTACGCAGCTTGCTTTGAGGTTTCGCAGCTGGCATTGGGGTTTTAAAGCTGCCGTTGGAGTTTCGCGATGGGTGTTGTGAGTTTGCGGCTGGCGTTGGGGATGCATGGCTGGCGTTGGGGTATACGGTTGGTGTTGGTGGTCTGCGGGTGGCGTTGGGTTTTTGCGGCTGGCGTTGGGGTTTTGCGGCTGGTGTTCGGGTTTTCACAGCTGGCGTTGGGGTTTTGCAGCGGGCATTGGGGAATCACGGCTGGCGTTGGTGGTTCGTGGCTGGCGTTGGGGGTTCGCGGCTGGCATTGGGGTTTTGCGGCAGGCGTTGGGGATACCAGTCTGGCGTTGATGGTTCGCGGCTGGTGTTGGGGATTTACGGGTGGCGTTGTGGTGTCGCATCTGGCTTTGGAGTTTCGCGGCTGGTGTTAGGATTTAAAGGCTTGTGTTGGGGTTTTGCGGCTGGCGTTGGGGTATTGCTGCTGACGTTCGAGTTTCGCGGCTGGCGTTGGGGTTTCGCGGCTGCAGTTGGAGTTTTGCGCCTGACGTTATGGTTTCGCGCCTGGCGTAGGGGTTCATGGCTGACGTTGGAGGTTCGCGGTTGGTTGGGGGTTTAGCTGCTGGAGTTGGGATTTCGCGGCTGGCATTGGGGTTTCATGGCTGGTGTTGGGGTTTAAAGGCTTGCGTTGGGGGTTCGTGGCTGGCATTGAGAGTTCCAATCTGGCATAGGGGGTTCGCGGCTGGCGTTGGGCATTCGCAGCTGGGGATGTGGGTTCGCGGCAGGTGTTGCGGGTTCACGGCTGCCGATGCCGGTTCACGGGTGGCGTTGCAGGTTTGGGGCAGGTGTTGGGGTTTCACAGGTGGCGTTGTGGTGTCGCGGCTGGCGTTGTGGTGTCGCGGCTGGCGTTGGGGTTTCGCAGCTGGCGTTGGAGTTTCGCAACTTGCTTTGAGGTTTCGCAGCTGGCGTTGGAGTTTCGCAACTTGCTTTGAGGTTTCGCAGCTGGCATTGCGGTTTAGAAGCTGCCGTTGGAGTTTCGCGACGGGCGTTGGAAGTTTGCGGCTGGCGTTGGGGATGCATGGCTGGCATTGGGGTATACGGCTGGCGTTGATGGTCTGCGGGTGGCGTTGGGGTTTTCCGGCTGGCGTTGGGGTTTTGCGGCTGGTGTTGAGGGTTCACGGCTGGCGTTAGGGGTTCCTGTCTGGCGTAGTGGGTTCGCGGCTGGTGTTGGAGTTTCGCGGCTGGCGTTGGGTTATGCGGCTGGCGTTGGTGGTTTGCGGCTGGCATTGGAGAATCATGGCTGGTGTTGGGGTTTTCGCGGCTGGCGTTGGGGTTTTGCGACTGGCATTGTGGTTTAGTGACTGCCGTTAGGGATTCGCGACGGGCATTGGGGCATAGCTGCTGATGTTGGAATTTCACGGCTGGCAAGGTTGCAGGTTCACGGCTGGCGTTGGGGGTTCCAGGCTGGTGTAGTGGGGTTTAGAGTCTGGCGTTGGGGTTTAGAGGTCGGCATTGGGATTTCGCGGCGCGTTGGGATTTTGCGGTTGATGTTGGGGTTTCGGTTTCGCGGCTGGCGTTGGGGTTTCATGGCTGGTGTTGGGGGTTGGGGCGTTGGTGTTTTCGGAGTTTTGTGAAGGCGTTGGGGTTTGGCGTTGGGGATGCATGAATTGGCGTTGGGTTAGGTTTGCGGCTGGCATTGGAGAAAGTTTTCGCGCTGGCGTTGGGGTTTTTGCGACTGGCATTGTGGTTTAGTGACTGCCGTTAGGGATTCGCGACGGGCATTGGGGCATAGCTGCTGATGTTGGAATTTCACGGCTGGCAAGGTTGCAGGTTCACGGCTGGCGTTGGGGGTTCCAGGCTGGTGTAGTGGGGTTTAGAGTCTGGCGTTGGGGTTTAGAGGTCGGCATTGGGATTTCGCGGCGCGTTGGGATTTTGCGGTTGATGTTGGGGTTTCGAGGCTGGCGTTGGGGTTTCGCGGCTGGCGTTGGGGTTTCATGGCTGGCGTTGGGGTTTGGTCTGGCGTTGGTGTTTAGAGGTCGGAGTTTTGTGAAGGGCGTTGGGGGTTTGTGGCTGGCGTTGGGGATGCATGATTGGCGTTGGGGTATATGGCTGGCGTTGGTGGTCTGCGGCTGGCGTTGGGGTTTTGCGGCTGGCGTTGGGGTTTTGCGGCTGGCGTTGGGGTTTTGCGGCTGGTGTTGGGGTTTCGCGGCTGGAGTTGAGGGGTCGCCACCGGCTTTGGGTGTTCCAGTCTTGGCGTAGGGGGTTCGCGGCTGGCGTTGGAGATTCGCGGCGGGTGTTGGGGATTTGCAGCTGGCGTTGGGGATGCGTGGCTGTCGTTGGGGAATGCGGCTGGAGTTGGCGGTTTGCGGCTTGCATTGGAGAATCATGGCTGGCGTTGGGGTTTTTGCAGCTGACGTTGGGGTTTCGCGGCTGGTGTTGGGGTTAGGAGACTGCTGTTAGGGATTCGCGACGGGCGTTGGGGTTTAGCTGCTAGAGTTGGGATTTCATGGCTGGCATGGTTGCAGGTTCACGGCCAGTGTTGGGGGTTTCAGGCTGGCGTAGGGGGTTTAGAGTCTGGCATTGGGTTTTGCGGTTGTCGTTGGGGTTTCACGGCTGGCGTTGGGGTTTCGCGGCTAGCGTCGGGTTTTCATGGCTGGCGTTGGGGTTTAGAGTCTGGCGTTGGTGTTTAGAGGTCGGCATTAGGATTTCGTGGCTGGCGTTGGGGTTTCGTGGCTGGCGTTGGGGATTTGTGGCTGGCGTTGGGGATTCGTGGCTGGCGTTGGAGTTTCGCGGCTGGCGATGGGGTTTTGCAGCTGGTGTTGGCGGTTCGCAGCTGGCGTTGGGGGATCCAATCTGGCTTTGGGGGTGCACGGCTGGCGTTGCTGGTTTGGAGCAGGCGTTGTGGTTTCACAGTGGCGTTGTGGTGTCTTGGCTGGCGTTGTGGTTTCATAGCTGGCGTTGGAGTTTCACAGCTAGCTTTGGGGTTTCGCAGCTGGCATTGGGGTTGAGAAGCTGCCGTTGGATTTTCGCGATGGGCGTTGGGAGTTTGCACTGGTGTTGGGGTATACGGCTGGCGTTGGGGTATACGGCTGGCGTTGGGGTATACGGCTGGCGTTGGTGTTTTGCTGCTGGCATTGAGGTTTTGCGGCTGGCATTGGGGTTTTGCGGTTGGCGTTGAGGGTTCGCGGCTGGCGTTGGAGAATCATAGCTGGCGTTGGGGTTTAGAGACTGTGGGTTCGCGGCTGGTGTTGGAGTTTCGCGGCTGGCGTTGGAGTTTCGCAGCGGGCGTTGGTTGTTCGCAGCTGGCGTTGGGGATGCGTGGTTGGCGTTGGGGTATGCGGCTGGCGTTGCTGGTTTCCTGTCTTGGCGCAGGGGGTTTGCGGCTGGCGTTGGAGATTCGCGGCGGGCGTTGGGGTTTAGCTGCTGGAGTTGGGATTTCACGGCTGGCATGGTTGCAGGTTTGCGGCTGGTGTTGGGGGTTCCAGGCTGGCGTAGTGGGGTTTAGAGTCTGGCGTTGGGGTTTAAAGGTCGGCATTGGGATTTTGCGTTTGTCGTTGGGGTTTCGCGCCTGGCGTTGGGGTTTCGCGGCTAGCGTTGGGGTTTCATGGCTGGTGTTGGGGTTTAGAGTCTGGCGTTGGTGTTTCGACGTCGGCGTTGGCGATAGGGTTTTGCAGCTGGCATTGGCAGTTCGCAGCTGGCGTTGGGGGATCCAATCTGGCTTTGGGGGTGCGCGGTTGGCGTTGCTGGTTTGGGGCAGGCATTGGGGTTTCACAGGTGGCGTTGCCATTTCGCGGCTGGAGTTGTGGTTTCATGGCTGGCGTTGGGGTTTAGAGTCTGGTGTTGGTGTTTAGATGTCGGCGTTGGGATTTCGCGGCTGGCGGGGTTTCGCGGCTGGCGTTGGGGGTTCGTGGTTGGCATTAGTGGTTCGCGGCTGGCGATGGGGTTTTGCAGCTGGCGTTGGGGGTTTGCAGCTGGTGTTGGGGGTTCGTGGCGGGCGGGGGGGGTTCGCGGCTGGTGATGGGGTTTTGCAGTTGGCGTTGGCGGTTCGCAGCTGTCATTGGGGGATCTAATCTGGCTTTGGAGGTGCATGGCTGGCGTTGCTGGTTTGGGGCATGCGTTGGGGTTTCACAGGTTGCGTTGGGGTTTTGCGGCTGGTGATGGGGTTTCATGGCTGGCGTTTGGGGTTTAGAGTCTGGCATTGGTGTTTAGAGGTCAGCGTTGGGATTTCGCGGCTGGCGGGGTTTCGCGACTGGCGTTGGGGGTTTGTGGCTGGCGTTGTGGGTTCTCGGCAGGCGATGGGGTTTTGCAGCTGGCATTGGCGGGTCGCAGCTGTCGTTGGGGGACCTAATCTGGCTTTCGGGGTGCACGGCTGGCGTTGCTGGTTTGGGGCATGCGTTGAGGTTTCACAGGTGGCATTGTTGTGTCGTGGCTGGCGTTGTGGTTTCGCAGCTGGCATTGGGGTTTAGAAGCTGTCGTTGGAGTTTCGCGGCGGGCGTTGGGAGTTTGCGGCTGGTGTTGGGGATGCATGGCTGCCGTTGGGGTATACGGCTGGCCTTGGTAGTCTGCGGGTGGCGTTGGGGTTTTGCGGCTGGCGTTGGGGTTTTGTGGCTGGCATTGGTTGTTTTGCTGCTGGTCATTGAGGTTTTGTGGCTAGCATTAGGGTTTTGCGGCTGGTGTTGAGGGTTCGCGGCTGGCGTTAGGGGTTCCTGTCTGGTGTAGTGGGTTCGCGGCTGGTGTTGGAGTTTCGCGGCTGGCGTTGGGGTATCGTGGCGGGCGTTGTGGTTTCCTGTCTTGGCGCAGGGTTTTGCGGCTGGCGTTGGAGATTCGCGGCGGGCGTTGGGGATTTTCAGCTGGCATTGGGGATGCGTGGCTGGTGTTGGGGTATGCGGCTGGCGTTGCGAGAATCATAGCTGGCGTTGGGGTTTAGAGACTGCCGTTAGGGATTCGCGACGGGCGTTGGGGTTTAGCTGCTGGAGTTGGGATTTCAAGGCTGGCATGGTTGCAGGTTCGCGGCTGGTGTTGGGGGTTCCAGGCTGGCGTAGTGGGGTTTACAGTCTGGCGTTGGGGTTTTAAAGGTCGGCATTGGGATTTTGCGGCTGGCATTGGGGTTTCGCGGCTAGCGTTGGGGTTTCATGGCTGCTGTTGGGTTTTGGAGTCTGGCATTGGCAGTTCGCAGCTGGCGTTGGGGGATCCAATCTGGCTTTGGGGGTGCGCGGCTGGCGTTGCTGGTTTGGGGCAGGCATTGGGGTTTCACAGGTGGCGTTGCCATTTCGCGGCTGGAGTTGTGGTTTCATGGCTGGCGTTGGGGTTTAGAGTCTGGTGTTGGTGTTTAGATGTCAGCGTTGGGATTTCGCGGCTGGCGTTGGGGGTTCGTGGCTGGCATTAGTGGTTCGCGGCTGGCGATGGGGTTTTGCAGCTCGCGTTGGGTGTTTGCAGCTGGTGTTGGGGGTTCGCGGCTGATGATGGGGTTTTGCAGTTGGCATTGGCGGTTCGCAGCTGTCGTTGGGGGATCTAATCTGGCTTTGGAGGTGCATGGCTGGCGTTGCTGGTTTGGGGCATGCGTTGGGGTTTCACAGGTTGTGTTGGGGTTTCGCGGCTGGCGTTGGGGTTTCATGGCTGGCGTTGGGGTTTAGAGTCTGGCATTGGTGTTTAGAGGTCAGCGTTGGGATTTCGCGGCTGGCGGGGTTTTGCGACTGGCGTTGGGGGTTTGTGGCTGGCGTTGGGAGTTCTCGGCTGGTGATGGGGTTTTGCAGCTGGCGTTGGCGGGTCGCAGCTGTCGTTGGGGGATCTAATCTGGCTTTGGGGGTGCACGGCTGGCGTTGCTGGTTTGGGGCATGCGTTGAGGTTTCACAGGTGGCATTGTGGTGTCGTGGCTTGCGTTGTGGTTTCGCAGCTGGCGTTGTAGTTTCGCAGCTAGCTTTGGGGTTTCGCATCTAGCATTGGCGTTTAGAAGCTGTCGTTGGAGTTTCGCGACGGGCGTTGGGAGTTTGCGGCTGGTGTTGGGGATGCATGGCTGCCGTTGGGGTATACGGCTGGCCTTGGTGGTCTGCGGGTGGCGTTGGGGTTTTGCGGCTGGCGTCGGGGTTTTGTGGCTGGCATTGGTGTTTTGCTGCTGGCATTGAGGTTTTGTGGCTAGCATTGGCGTTAGGGGTTCCTGTCTGGTGTAGTGGGTTCGCGGCTGGCGTTAGGGGTTCCTGTCTGGTGTAGTGGGTTCGCGGCTGGTGTTGGAGTTTCGCGGCTGGCGTTGGGGTTTCGCAGCGGGCGTTGGTGGTTTGCGGCTGGTGTTGGAGAATAATGGCTGGCGTTGGGGTTTCGCGGCTGGCATTGGGGTTTAGTGACTGCCGTTAGGGATTCGCGACGGGCATTGGGGTTTAGCTGCTGGAGGTGGGATTTCATGTCTGGCATGGTTGCAGGTTTGTGGCTGGCGTTGGGGGTTCCAGACTGGCGTAGGGGGTTTAGAGTCTGGCGTTGGGGTTTAGAGGTCAGTATTGGGATTTCGCGGCTGGCATTGGGGTTTTGCGGTTGGCGTTGGGGTTTCGAGGCTGGCGTTGGGAGTTCCAATCTGGCGTTCGTGTTTCGCGACGGGCGTTGGGGGTTTGCGGCTGGCGTTGGGGATGCATGGCTAGCGTTGGGGTTTAGAGTCTGGCGTTGGTGTTTAGAGGTCGGCGTTGGGATTTCGCGGCTGGCGTTGGGGGTTCGTGGTTGGCATTAGTGGTTCGCGGCTGGCGATGGGGTTTTGCAGCTGGCGTTGGGGGTTTGCAGCTGGTGTTGGGGGTTCGTGGCTGGCGTTGGGGGTTCGCGGCTGGTGATGGGGTTTTGCAGTTGGCGTTGGCGGTTCGCAGCTGTCATTGGGGGATCTAATCTGGCTTTGGAGGTGCATGGCTGGCGTTGCTGGTTTGGGGCATGCGTTGGGGTTTCACAGGTTGCGTTGGGGTTTTGCGGCTGGTGATGGGGTTTCATGGCTGGCGTTGGGGTTTAGAGTCTGGCATTGGTGTTTAGAGGTCAGCGTTGGGATTTCGCGGCTGGCGGGGTTTCGCGACTGGCGTTGGGGGTTTGTGGCTGGCGTTGTGGGTTCTCGGCAGGCGATGGGGTTTTGCAGCTGGCATTGGCGGGTCGCAGCTGTCGTTGGGGGACCTAATCTGGCTTTCGGGGTGCACGGCTGGCGTTGCTGGTTTGGGGCATGCGTTGAGGTTTCACAGGTGGCATTGTTGTGTCGTGGCTGGCGTTGTGGTTTCGCAGCTGGCATTGGGGTTTAGAAGCTGTCGTTGGAGTTTCGCGGCGGGCGTTGGGAGTTTGCGGCTGGTGTTGGGGATGCATGGCTGCCGTTGGGGTATACGGCTGGCCTTGGTAGTCTGCGGGTGGCGTTGGGGTTTTGCGGCTGGCGTTGGGGTTTTGTGGCTGGCATTGGTGTTTTGCTGCTGGCATTGAGGTTTTGTGGCTAGCATTAGGGTTTTGCGGCTGGTGTTGAGGGTTCGCGGCTGGCGTTAGGGGTTCCTGTCTGGTGTAGTGGGTTCGCGGCTGGTGTTGGAGTTTCGCGGCTGGCGTTGGGGTATCGTGGCGGGCGTTGTGGTTTCCTGTCTTGGCGCAGGGTTTTGCGGCTGGCGTTGGAGATTCGCGGCGGGCGTTGGGGATTTGCAGCTGGCATTGGGGATGCGTGGCTGGTGTTGGGGTATGCGGCTGGCGTTGGTGGTTTGCGGCTGGCGTTGGAGAATCATAGCTGGCGTTGGGGTTTAGAGACTGCCGTTAGGGATTCGCGACGGGCGTTGGGGTTTAGCTGCTGGAGTTGGGATTTCAAGGCTGGCATGGTTGCAGGTTCGCGGCTGGTGTTGGGGGTTCCAGGCTGGCGTAGTGGGGTTTACAGTCTGGCGTTGGGGTTTAAAGGTCGGCATTGGGATTTTGCGGCTGGCATTGGGGTTTCGCGGCTAGCGTTGGGGTTTCATGGCTGCTGTTGGGTTTTGGAGTCTGGCATTGGCAGTTCGCAGCTGGCGTTGGGGGATCCAATCTGGCTTTGGGGGTGCGCGGCTGGCGTTGCTGGTTTGGGGCAGGCATTGGGGTTTCACAGGTGGCGTTGCCATTTCGCGGCTGGAGTTGTGGTTTCATGGCTGGCGTTGGGGTTTAGAGTCTGGTGTTGGTGTTTAGATGTCAGCGTTGGGATTTCGCGGCTGGCGTTGGGGGTTCGTGGCTGGCATTAGTGGTTCGCGGCTGGCGATGGGGTTTTGCAGCTCGCGTTGGGTGTTTGCAGCTGGTGTTGGGGGTTCGCGGCTGATGATGGGGTTTTGCAGTTGGCATTGGCGGTTCGCAGCTGTCGTTGGGGGATCTAATCTGGCTTTGGAGGTGCATGGCTGGCGTTGCTGGTTTGGGGCATGCGTTGGGGTTTCACAGGTTGTGTTGGGGTTTCGCGGCTGGCGTTGGGGTTTCATGGCTGGCGTTGGGGTTTAGAGTCTGGCATTGGTGTTTAGAGGTCAGCGTTGGGATTTCGCGGCTGGCGGGGTTTTGCGACTGGCGTTGGGGGTTTGTGGCTGGCGTTGGGAGTTCTCGGCTGGTGATGGGGTTTTGCAGCTGGCGTTGGCGGGTCGCAGCTGTCGTTGGGGATCTAATCTGGCTTTTGGGGGTGCACGCTGGCGTTGCTGGTTTGGGGCATGCGTTGAGGTTTCACAGGTGGCATTGTGGTGTCGTGGCTTGCGTTGTGGTTTCGCAGCTGGCGTTTGTAGTTTTCGCAGCTAGCTTTGGGGTTTCGCATCTAGCATTGGCGTTTAGAGCTGTCGTTGGAGTTTCGCGACGGGCGTTGGGAGTTTGCGGCTGGTGTTGGGGATGCATGGCTGCCGTTGGGGTATACGGCTGGCCTTGGTGTCTGCGGGTGGCGTTGGGTTTTGCGGCTGGCGTCGGGGTTTTGTGGCTGGCATTGGTGTTTTGCTGCTGGCATTGAGGTTTTGTGGCTAGCATTGGGGTTTTGTGGCTGGCGTTTGAGGGTTCGCGGCTGGCGTTAGGGGTTCCTGTCTGGTGTAGTGGGTTCGCGGCTGGTGTTGGAGTTTCGCGGCTGGCGTTGGGGTTTCGCAGCGGCGTTGGGTGGTTTGCGGCTGGTGTTGGAGAATAATGGCTGGCGTTGGGGTTTCGCGGCTGGCATTGGGGTTTAGTGACTGCCGTTAGGGATTCGCGACGGGCATTGGGGGTTTAGCTGGAGGTGGGATTTCATGTCTGGCATGGTTGCAGGTTTGTGGCTGGCGTTGGGGGTTCCAGACTGGCGTAGGGGGTTTTAGAGTCTGGCGTTTGGGGTTTAGAGGTCAGTATTGGGATTTCGCGGCTGGCATTGGGGTTTTGCGGTTGGCGTTGGGGTTTCGAGGCTGGCGTTGGGAGTTCCAATCTGGGCGTTCGTGTTTCGCGACGGGCGTTGGGGTTTGCGGCTGGCGTTGGGGATGCATGGCTAGCGTTGGGGTTTTAGAGTCTGGCGTTGGTGTTTAGAGGTCGGCGTTGGTTCCGCCTGGCAGGGTTTCACGACAGGCTTGGGGTTCGTGGCATTGGGGTTTAGGTTTAATGGGCTGGGGGGTTCGTGGGGGTTGGGGCAGTACGCGGTGGGCATTGTGGGTTTATTGGGCTGGCATGGCTGGACGTAGGGTGGCGTGTGTAGAGTAATGGCGTTGGGGTTTAGCAGGTCAGTATTGGGATATTTACTCGTTCGGCGTTGGGGTTTTGTTCTGTGTGTTTGGCGATGCGGCTCAGTGTCTTGGCAGTTGGTGTTTTCGGCGACAGGCGTTCGGGGTTTCGTGGCTGGCGTTGGCGGTTCGCAGCTCTAGTTGGGGATCTAAGCTGGCTTTTGGTTTAGCTGCTGGAGGTGGGAATTCATGTCTGGCATGATTGCTGGTTTGTGGCTGCACGGCGTTGGGGTTCCTAGACTGGGGCGTAGGGGGTTTTGAGTCTGGCGTTGGTTTTAGAGGTCAGTATTGGGTTTCTGACATTTTGCGGTTGCGTTGGGGTTTCGGGCGCTGCCGTTCGTGTTTCGCGACGGGCGTTGGGGTTTGGCAGGCTCGTTGGGGATGCATGGCGTTGGGGTTTAGAGTCTGGCGTTGGTGTTTAGAGGTCGGCGTTGGGATTTCGCGGCTGGCAGGGTTTCGCGACAGGCGTTGGGGGTTCGTGGCTGGCGTTGGGGGTTCGCGGCTGGTGATAGGGTTTTGCAGCTGGCGTTGGCGGTTCGCAGTCTGTCGTTGGGGGATCTAATCTGGCTTTGGAGGTGCCATGGCTGGCGCTGCTGGTTTGGGGCATGCGTTGGGGTTTCACAGGTTTTCGTTGGGTTTCGCGGCTGGCGTTGAGGTTTCATGGCCTGCGTTGGGGGTTTAGAGTCTGGCATTGGTGTTTAGAGGTCAGCGTTGGGATTTCGTGGCTGGCGGGGTTTCGCGACAGTGTGGGTGTAGACACAAGCATTGTGGTGTCGTGGCTGGCGTCTGTGTTTCGCAGCTGACATTGTAGTTTAGAAGCTGTCGTTGGAGTTTCGCTGCGGGCGTTGGGTGTTTGCGGCTGGTGTTGGGGATGCATGGCTGCCGTTGGGCATACGGCTGGTGTTGGTGTCTGCGGTGGCGTTGGGGTTTTGCGGCTGGCGTTGTGGTTTTGTGGCTGGTCTTGGGGTTTCGCGGCTGGCTTTTGGGATTTTGAGTCTGGCATTGGTGTTTTGCTGCTGGCATTGAGGTCTTGTGGCTGACATTGGGGTTTTGCGGCTGGCGTTGAGGGTTCGCGGCTGGCGTTAGGGGTTCCTGTCTGGTGTAGTGGGTTCGCGGCTGGTGTTGGAGTTTCGCGGCTGGCGTTGGGGTTTCGCGCGGACGTTGGTGGTTTGCGGCTGGTGTTGGAGAATAATGGCTGGCGTTGGGGTTTCGCGGCTGGCATTGGGGTTTAGTGACTGCCGTTAGGGATTCGCGACGGGCATTGGGGTTTAGCTGCTGGAGGTGGGATTTCATGTCTGGCATGGTTGCAGGTTTGTGGCTGGCGTTGGGGGTTCCAGACTGGCGTAGGGGGTTTAGAGTCTGGCGTTGGGGTTTAGAGGTCAGTATTGGGATTTCGCGGCTGGCATTGGGGTTTTGCGGTTGGCGTTGGGGTTTCGAGGCTGGCGTTGGGAGTTCCAATCTGGCGTTCGTGTTTCGCGACGGGCGTTGGGGGTTTGCGGCTGGCGTTGGGGATGCATGGCTAGCGTTGGGGTTTAGAGTCTGGCGTTGGTGTTTAGAGGTCGGCGTTGGGATTTCGCGGCTGGCAGGGTTTCACGACAGGCGTTGGGGGTTCGTGGCTGGCGTTGGGGGTTCGCGGCTGGTGATAGGGTTTTGCAGCTGGCGTTGGCGGTTCGCAGCTGTCGTTGGGGGATCTAATCTGGCTTTGGAGGTGCATGGCTGGCGCTGCTGGTTTGGGGCATGCGTTGGGGTTTCACAGGTTGCGTTGGGGTTTCGCGGCTGGCGTTGGGGTTTCATGGCTGGCGTTGGGGTTTAGAGTCTGGCGTTGGTGTTTAGAGGTCGGCGTTGGGATTTCGCGGCTGGCAGGGTTTCGCGACAGGCGTTGGGGGTTCGCGGCTGGTGATAGGGTTTTGCAGCTGGCGTTGGCGGTTCGCAGCTGTCGTTGGGGGATCTAATCTGGCTTTGGAGGTGCATGGCTGGCGCTGCTGGTTTGGGGCATGCGTTGGGGTTTCACAGGTTTCGTTGGGGTTTCGCGGCTGGCGTTGAGGTTTCATGGCTGGCGTTGGGGTTTAGAGTCTGGCATTGGTGTTTAGAGGTCAGCGTTGGGATTTCGTGGCTGGCGGGGTTTCGCGACAGTGTGGTGTAGACACTGGCATTGTGGTGTCGTGGCTGGCGTTCTGGTTTCGCAGCTGGCATTGGGGTTTAGAAGCTGTCGTTGGAGTTTCGCGGCGGGCGTTGGGAGTTTGCGGCTGGTGTTGGGGATGCATGGCTGCCGTTGGGGCATACGGCTGGCGTTGGTGGTCTGCGGGTGGCGTTGGGGTTTTGCGGCTGGCGTTGTGGTTTTGTGGCTGGTCTTGGGGTTTCGCGGCTGGCTTTTGGGATTTGAGTCTGGCATTGGTGTTTTGCTGCTGGCATTGAGGTCTTGTGGCTGACATTGGGGTTTTGCGGCTGGCGTTGAGGGTTCGCGGCTGGCGTTAGGGGTTCCTGTCTGGTGTAGTGGGTTCGCGGCTGGTGTTGGAGTTTCGCGGCTGGCGTTGGGGTTTCGTGGCGGGCGTTGGTGGTTTGCGGCTGGTGTTGGAGAATCATGGCTGGCGTTGGGGTTTCGCGGCTGGCATTGGGGTTTAGTGACTACCGTTAGGGATTCGCGACGGGCATTGGGGTTTAGCTGCTGGAGGTGGGATTTCATGTCTGGCTTGGTTGCAGGTTTGTGGCTGGCGTTGGGGGTTCCTGGCTGGCGTAGGGGGTTTAGAGTCTGATGTTGGGGTTTAGAGGTCAGTATTGGGATTTCGCGGCTGGCATTGGGGTTTTGCGGTTGGCGTTGGGGTTTCGAGGCTGGCGTTGGGTTTTCGAGGCTGACGTTGGGATTTTGCGGCTGGCGTTGGGGTTTCGCGGCTGGCATTGGGGTTTCACGGCTGCCGTTGGAGTTTAGAGTCTTGCGCTGGTGTTTAGAGGTCGGCGTAGGTGTTTAGAGGTCGGCGTTGGGATTTTGCGGCTGGTGTTGGGGGTTCGCTGCTGGCGTTGGGGGTTCGTGGCTGGCGTTGGGAGTTCCAATCTGGCGTTGGTGTTTCGTGACGGGCGTTGGTGGTTTGCAGCTGGCGTTGGTGTTTAGAGTCTGGCGTTGGTGTTTAGAGGTCGGCGTTGGGATTTCGCGGCTGGCGGGGTTTCGAGACTGGCATTGGGGGTTCGTGGCTGGCGTTGCTGGTTTGGGGCAAGCGTTGGGGTTTCACAGGTTGCGTTGCCACTTCGCGGCTGGAGTTGTGGTTTCATGGCTTCCGTTGGGGTTTAGAGTCTGGTGTTGGCGGCTGGCGTTGGGGGATCTAATCTGGCTTTGGAGGTGCATGGCTGGCGTTGCTGGTTTGGGGCATGCGTTGGGGTTTCACACGTTGCGTTGCCATTTCGCGGCTGGAGTTGTGGTTTCATGGCTGGCGTTGGGGTTTAGAGTCTGGTGTTGGCGGCTGGCGTTGGGGTTTCGTGGCGGGCGTTGGTGGTTTGCGGCTGGTGTTGGAGAATCATGGCTGGCGTTGGGGTTTCGCAGCTGGCATTGGGGTTTAGTGACTGCCGTTAGGGATTCGTGACGGGCATTGGGGTTTAGCTGCTGGAGGTGGGATTTCATGTCTGGCATGGTTGCAGATTTGTGGCTGGCGTTGGGGGTTCCAGGCTGGCGTACGGGGTTTAGAGTCTGGCGTACGGGGTTTAGAGTCTGGCGTTGGGGTTTAGAGGTCAGTATTGGGATTTCGCGACTGGCATTGGGGTTTTGCGGTTGGCGTTGGGGTTTCGAGGCTGGCGTTGGGATTTTGCGGCTGGCGTTGGGGTTTCGCGGCTGTCATTGGGGTTTCGCGGCTGGCATTGGAATTTCGCGGCGGGCGTTGGGGGTTTGCAGCTGGCGTTGTGGATGCGTGGTTGGCGTTGGGGTATGCGGCAGGCGTTGTTGGTTTGCGGCTGGCGTTGGAGAATCATGGCTGGCGTTGGGGTTTCGCGACTGGCGTTGTGGTTTAGTGACTGCCGTTAGGGATTCGCGACGGGCATTGGGGCTTAGCTGCTGGAGTTGGGATTTCACGGCTGGCATGGTTGCAGGTTCACGTCTGGCGTTGAGGGTTCCAGGCTGGTGTAGTGGGGTTTAGAGTCTGTCGTTGGGGTTTAGAGGCCGGCATTGGGATTTCGCACCTTGCGTTGGGATTTTGCGGTTGGCGTTGGGGTTTCGAGGTTTTGCGGTTGGCGTTGAGGGTCAGCGGCTGGTGTTAGGGGTTCCTGTCTGGCGTTGAGGGTTCACGGCTGGTGTTAGGGGTTCTTGTCTGGCGTACTGGGTTCGCGGCTGGCGTTGGAGTTTCGCGGCTGGCGTTGGAGTTTTGCAGCGGGCGGGTGTTCGCAGCAGGCGTTGCGGATGCGTGGTTGGCGTTGGGGTATGCGGCTGGCGTTGGTGGTTTGCGGCTGGCGTTGGAGAATCATGGCTGGTGTTGGGGTTTCGCGGCTGGCGTTGTGGTTTCCTGTCTTGGCGCAGGGGGTTTGCGGCTGGCGGAGATTCGCGGCGGGCGTTGGGGATTTGCAGCTGGCATTGGGGATGCGTGGCTGGTGTTGGGGTATGCGGCTGGCGTTGATGGTTTGCGGCTGGCGTTGGAGAGTCATAGCTGGCGTTGGGGTTTAGAGACGGCCGTTAGGGATTCGCGACGGGCGTTGGGGTTTAGCTGCTGGAGTTGGGATTTCACGGCTGGCATGGTTGCAGGTTCGCGGCTGGTGTTGGGGGTTCCAGGCTGGCGTAGTGGGGTTTAGAGTCTGGCGTTGGGGTTTAAAGGTCGGCATTGGGATTTTGCGGCTGGCGTTGGGGTTTTGCGTTTGTCGTTGGGGTTTCGCGGCTGACGTTGGGGTTTCATGGCTGGTGTTGGGGTTTAGAGTCTGGCGTTGGTGTTTCGAGGTCGGCGTTGGCGATGGGGTTTTGCAGCTAGTATTGGCAGTTCGCAGCTGGCGTTGGGGGATCCAATCTGGCTTTGGGAGTGCGCGGCTGGCGTTGCTGGTTTGGAGCGGGGGTACCATTGGTGGCAGGTGTTGGGGTTTCACAGGTGGCGTTGCCATTTCACGGCTGGAGTTGTGGTTTCATGGCTGGCGTTGGGGTTTAGAGTCTGGTGTTGGTGTTTAGATGTCGGCGTTGGGATTTCGTGGCTGGCGGGGTTTCGCGGCTGCCGTTGGGGGTTCGTGGCTGGCATTAGTGATTCGCGGCTGGTGATGGGGTTTTGCAGCTGGCGTTGGGGTTTCGAGGCTGGCGTTGGGATTTCGCGGCTGGCGTTGGGGTTTCGCGGCTGGCATTGGGGTTTCACGGCTGGCGTTGGAGTTTAGAGTCTGGCGTTGGTGTTTAGAGGTCGATAGGTGTTTAGAGGTCGGCGTTGGGGATTCCAGGCTGGCGTAGGGGGTTTAGAGTCTGGCGTTGGGGTTTAGAGGTCAGTATTGGGATTTCGCGGCTGTCATTGGGGTTTTGCGGTTGGCGTTGGGGTTTCGAGGCTGGCGTTGGGATTTTGCGGCTGGCGTTGGAGTTTAGAGTCTGGCGTTGGTATTTAGAGGTCGGCATTGGGATTTCGCGACTGGCATTGGGGGTTCGTGGCTGGCGTTGGGGGTTCGCGGCTGGTGATGGGTTTTGCAGCTGGCGTTGGTGGTTCGCAGCTGTCGTTGGGGGATCTAATCTGGCTTTGGAGGTGCATGGCTGGCGTTGCTGGTTTGGGGCATGCGTTGGGGTTTCACAGGTGTTGGGGTTTCACGGCTGGCGTTGGGGTTTCATGGCTGGCGTTGGGGTTTAGAGTCTGGCATTGGTGTTTAGAGGTCAGCGTTGGGATTTTGCGGCTGGTGTTGGGGTTTCGCGGCTGGCGTTGGGGGTTCGCGGCGGGCGTTGGTGGTTTGCGGCTGGTGTTGGAGAATCATGGCTGGCGTTGGTGTTTCGTGACGGGCGTTGGGGGTTTGCGGCTGGTGTTGGAGAATCATGGCTGGCGTTGGTGTTTGTGACTAGCGTTGGGGGTTTGCGGCTGGCGTTGGGGTTTAGAGTCTGGCGTTGGGGTTTAGAGTCTGGCGTTGGTGTTTCGAGGTCGGCATTGGGATTTCGCGGCTGGCGTTGGGGGTTCGCGGCTGGCGTTGGGGGTTCGCGGCTGGCGTTGGGGGTTCGCGGCTGGAGATGGGGTTTTTCAGCTGGCATTGGCGGTTCACAGCTGGCGTTGGTGGATCCAATCTGGTTTGGGGGGTGCACGGCTGGCATTGCTGGTTTGGGGCAGGCGTTGTGGTTTCACAGGTGGCGTTGCCATTTCGCGGCTGGCGTTGGGGTTTCATGGCTGGCGTTGGGGTATAGAGTCTGGCGTCAGTGTTTAGAGGTCGGCATTGGGATTTCGCGGCTGGCGGGGGCGGGTTTTCGCGCGGGGCGTGGCGTTTGGGGGGTTCGCGGCTGGCGTTTGAGCACCACCCCCCCCCGGGGGGTTGTTGGGGGTTCGTGGCTGGGGTTCGCAAAGCACGGTTGGGGCGGCGGTTTTGGCGTTGGGGTTTTATGGCTGGCGTTGGGCTTTAGAGTCTTGCGTTGGTGTTTGGAGGTCGGCGTTGGGTTTTCGCGGCTGGCGGGGTTTCGCGGCTGGCTTTGGGGGTTCGTGGCTGGCGTTGGGGCTTCACAGCTGGCGTTGGAGTTTCACAGCTTGCTTTGTGGTTTCGCAGCTGGCATTGAGGTTTAGAAACTGCCGTTGGAGTTTCGCGATGGGCATTGGGAGTTTGCGGCTGTCGTAGGGGATGCATGGCTGGCGTTGGGGTATACGGCTGGCGTTGGTGGTCTGCGGGTAGTGTTGGGGTTTTGCAGCTGACATTGTGGTTTTGCGGCTGGTGTTGGGGTTTCGCGGCTGGCTTTCGTGTTTTGAGTCTGGCTTTGGTGATTTACTGCTGGCATTGAGGTTTTGCGGCTGGCATTGGGGTTTTGCGGCTGGCGTTAAGGGTTCGCGGCTGGTGTTAGGGGTTCCTGTCGGGCTTAGTGGGTTCGCGGCTGGTGTTGGAGTTTCGCGGCTGGCATTACTGGTGTTGGGGATGCATGGCAGCCGTTGGGGCATACGGCTGGCGTTGGTGGTCTGCGGGTGGCGTTGTGGTTTTGCGGCTGGCGTTGGGGTTTTGCGGCTGGTGTTGGGGTTTCGCGGCTGGCTTTTGGGATTTGAGTCTGGCGTTGGTAATTTACTGCTGGCATTGAGGTTTTGCGGCTGGCATTAGGGTTCTGTGGCTGGCGTTGAGGGTTCGCAGCTGGCGTTAGGGGTTCCTGTCTGGTGTAGTGGGTTCGTGGCTGGTGTTGGAGAATCATGGCTGCTGTTGGGGTTTCGCGGCTGGCAGTGGGGTTTAGTGACATGTCGTTAGGGATTCGCGACGGGCATTGTGGTTTAGCTGCTGGAGGTGGGATTTCATGTCTGGGTATACGGCTGGCGTTGGTGGTCTGCGACTGGCGTTGGCATTTTGCGGCTGGCGTTGGGGTTTTGCGGCTGGTGTTGGGGTTTCGCGGCTGGCGTTGAGGGGTCGCGGCTGGCGTTGGGTGTTCCTGTCTTGGCGTAGGGGGTTCGCAGCTGGAGTTGGGGGTTCGGAGCTGGCGTTGGAGATTCGCGGCAGGCGTTGTGTATTTGCAGCTGGCATTGGGGATGCGTGGCTGGTGTTGGGGTATGGGGCTGGCGTTGGTGGTTTGCGGCTGGCGTTGGAGAATCATGCCTGGCGTCGGGGTTTTCGCGGCTGATGTTGGGGTTTCGCGGCTGGCGTTGGGGTTTAGAGACTGCCGTTAGGGATTCGCGATGGGCGTTGGGGTTTAGCTGCTGGAGTTGGGATTTCATGGCTGGCATGGTTGCAGGTTCGTGGCTGGTGTTGGGGGTTCCAGGCTGGTGTAGTGGGGTTTAGTCTGGCGTTGGGGTTTAGAGGTCAGCATTGGGATTTCGCGGCTGGCGTTGGTGTTTTGCGGTTGTCGTTGGGGTTCCGCGGCTGGCGTTGGGTTTTCGCGGCTGGCGTTGGGGTTTCGTGCCTAGCGTTGGGGTTTCATGGCGGGCGTTGGGGTTTAGAGTCTGTCGTCGGTGTTTATAGGTCGGCGTTGGGGTTTCGCGGCTGGCGTTGGGGTTTCGCGGCTGGCGTTGGGATTTCGCGGCTGGCGTTGGGGTTTCGCGGCTGGCGTTGGGGGTTCGTGGCTGGCGTTGGGGTTTAGAGTCTGGTGTTGGTGTTTAGAGGTCGGCGTAGGTGTTTAGAGGTCGGCGTAGGTGTTTAGAGGTCGGCGTAGGTGTTTAGAGGTCAGCGTTGGGATTTTGCGGCTGGCGTTGGGGGTTCCAATCTGACGTTGGTGTTTCGTGACGGGCGTTGGGGGTTTGCGGCTGGCGTTGGGGATACATGGCTGGCGTTGGGGTTTAGAGTCTGGCGTTGGTGTTTCGAGGTCGGCGTTGGGATTTTGCGGCTGGTGTTGGGGTTTCGCGGCTAGCGATGGGGTTTTGCAGCTGGCATTGGCGGTTCGCAGCTGGCGTTGGGGGATCCAATCTGGCTTTGGGGGGTGCACGGCTGGCGGTGCTGGTTTGAGGCAGGCGTTGTGGTTTCACAGGTGGTGTTGCCATTTTGCGGCTGGCGTTGGGGTTTCATGGCTGGCGTTGGGGTTTAGAGTCTGGCGTTGGTGTTTAGAGGTCGGCGTTGGGATTTCGGGGCTGGAGGGGTTTCGTGGCTGGTGTCGGGGGTTCGTGGCTGTCGTTGGGGGGTATGCGGCTGGCGTTGGGGTTTTGCAGCTGGCGGGGGTTTGCAGCTGGTGTTGGGGATGCATGGCTGGCGTTGGGGTATACAGCTGGTGGTGGTCTGCGGGCGGTGTTGGGGTTTTGCAGTTTGCGTTGTGGTTTTGCGGCTGGTGTTGGGGTTTCGCGGCTGGCTTTCGTGTTTTGAGTCTGGCGTTGGTGATTTACTGCTGGCATTGAGGGTTTGCGGCTGGCATTGGGGTTTTGCGGCTGGCGTGGAGGGTTCGTGGCTGGCGTTAGGGGTTCCTGTCGGGCTTAGTGGGTTCGCGGCTGGTGTTGGAGTTTCGCGGCTGGCGTTACAGGTTTGGGGCAGGCGTTTGGGTTTCACAGGTTGCGTTGGGGTTTCGCGGCTGCCGTTGGGGTTTCATGGCTGGTGTTGGGGTTTAGAGTCTGGCGTTGGTGTTTAGAGGTCGGCATTGGGATTTTGCGGCTGGCGTTGGGGGTTCGTGGCTGGCGTTGGGGGTTCGCGGCCGGCGATGGGGTTTTGCAGCTGGCGTTGGTGGTTCGCAGCTGTCGTTGGGGAATCCAATCTGGCTTTGGGGGTGCACGGCTGGCGTTGTTGGTTTGGGGCATGCGTTGGGGTTTCACAGGTGGCATTGTGGTCGTGGCTGGCGTTGTGGTTTCGCAGCTGGCATCATAGTTTCGCAGCTTGCTTTTGGGTTTCGCAGCTGGCATTGGGGTTTAGAAGCTGCCGTTGGAGTTTCGCAACGGGCGTTGGGAGTTTGCGGCTGGCGTTGGGGTTTTGCGGCTGGTGTTGGGGGTTTCGCAGCTGGCTTTCGGGTTTTGAGCCTGGCGTTGGTGTTTTGCTGCTGGCATTGAGGTTTTGCGGCTGGCATTGGGGTTTTGTGGCTGGCGTTGAGGGTTCGCAGCTGGCGTTAGGGGTTCCTGTCTGGTGTAGTGGGTTCGCGGCTGGTGTTGGAGTTTCGCGGCTGGCGTTGGGGTTTTGCGCTGGGTGTTGGTGGTTTGCGGCTGGTGTTGGAGAATCATGGCTGGCGTTGGGGTTTCGCGGCTGGCATTGGGGTTTAGTGACTGCCGTTAGGGATTCGCAACGGGCATTGGGGTTCAGCTGCTGGAGGTGGGATTTCACGTCTGGCGTGGTTGCAGGTTCGTGGCTGGCGTTGGGGGTTCCAGGCTGGCATAGGGGGTTTAGAGTCTGGTGTTGGGGTTTAGAGGTCGGCATTGGGATTTTGCGGCTGGCGTTGGGGTTTTGCGGTTGGCGTTGGGATTTCGAGGCTGGTGTTGGCGTTTTGCGGCTGGCATTGGGGTTTAGAGTCTGGCGTTGGGGTTTAGAGTCTGGCGTTGGTGTTTAGAGGTCGGCGTAGGTGTTTAGAGGTCGGCGTTTGGATTTTGCGGCTGGTGTTAGGGGTTCGCTGCTGGTGTAGGGGGTTCGCGGCTGGCGTTGGGGATTCCAATCTGGCGTTGGTGTTTCGTGACGGGCATTGGGGGTTTGCGGCTGGCGTTAGGGATGCATGGCTGGCGTTGGGGTATATGGCTGGCGTTGGTGGTCTGCGACTGGCGTTGGGGTTTTGCGGCTGGCGTTGGGGTTCTGCGGCTGGTGTTGGGGTTTTGCGGCTGGCGTTGAGTGTTCCTGTCTTGGCGTAGGGGGTTCACAGCTGGCGTTGGGGGTTCGGCGTTGGAGATTCGCGGCGGGCGTTGGGGATTTGCAGCTGGCATTGGGGATGCGTGGCTGGTGTTGGGGTATGGGGCTGGCGTTGGTGGTTTGCGGCTGGCGTTGGAGAATCATGGCTGGCGTTGGGGTTTTCGCGGCTGACGTTGGGGTTTCGCGGCTGGCGTTGGGGTTTAGAGACTGCCGTTAGGGATTCGCGACGGGCGTTGGGGTTTAGCTGCTGGAGTTGGGATTTCATGGCTGGCATGGTTGCAGGTTCGTGGCTGGTGTTGGGGGTTCCAGGCTGGTGTAGTGGGGTTTAGTCTGGCGTTGGGGTTTAGAGGTCGGCATTGGGATTTCGCGGCTGGCGTTAGGGTTTTGCAGTTGTCGTTGGGGTTTCGCGGCTGGCGTTGGGGTTTCGCAGCTGGCGTTGGGGTTTCCTTCCTAGCGTTGGGGTTTCATGGCGGGCGTTGGGGTTTAGAGTCTGGCGTCGGTGTTTATAGGTCGGCGTTGCGATTTCGCGGCTGGCGTTGGGGTTACGCAGCTGACGTTGGGGGTTCGTGGCTGGTGTTGGTGGTTCGCGGCTGGCGTCGGGGGTTTGCAACTGGCGTTGGCGGTTCGCTGCTGGCGTTGGCGGATCCAATCTGGCTTTGGGGATGCGCAGCTGGCGTTGCAGTTTCGCGGCTGGCGTTGTGAGGTTGCGGCTAGTGTTGGGGGTTCCAGGCTGGCGTAGGGGGTTCGGGGGTTGGTGTTGCATGTTCGGATCTTGCGTTGTGGGTTCGCGGCTGGCGTTGGCGTTTTCCGGCTGGCGTTAGGGTTTCACGGCTGGCGTAGGGCGGTCATGGCTGACGTTGCGCCGGTTCGCGGCTGTCATTGGGGTTTAGCTGCTGGAGTTGGGATTTTGCGGCTGGCATGGTTTCGCGGCTGGCATTGGTGTATCGCTGCTGGCGTTGGGGTTTAAAGGCTTGCGTTGGGGGTTCCAGTCTGGCGTAGGGGGTTTGTGGCTGGCGTTGCAGGTTCGCGGCTAGCATTGGGGTTTAGAGGTCGGCATTGGGGTTTAGAACCTGGCGTTAGGGTTTAGAGGTCGGCTTAAAGGCTTGCATTGGGGGTTTGCGGCTGGCATTGTGGGTTCCAGTCTGGCGTAGGGGGTTTGGCGGCTGGCGTTAGGGTTTCGCGGCTGGCGTAGGGGGGGTCATGTAGGTATGTTACAAAACTAACCTTGAGCAGTGATGCAGTTCCTCCGCTCCCCGTGTGCATGACTTTGACGCCTTTCAAAAGGGGCGTGTTTAAAATGCCGTTTTTCTACAGACAGGGCAAATCGATCCATCTCAAGGAATTTCGTTGCTGAAGAAAAATCGCTCCGACATTTGATTTATGAAGGTATTTTTAAATTACACTAGATTTTTTATTAGCTAAAGTAATTTAAATATCATCTTCTAAAGCCGTGAGCGCCGATAACGGGAAGGATTTTACGTTGGGGAGAAAAAAGGTACACAGCTTATTTTTACATTAAAACATGGTTTTTAGGAAGCCTTTAATCACATTTTCATGTTGCGAAATGGGGACAAAGATAATATACGAACCGGCAGTATTTTTCCTACCAACTTCACCGAAACCGCAATGTTCTAATCCACCGCTTTCCAAGTTGATTTAAATGGCCATTAATTTACAGGAATTAAACACTAAATTCCTTCAATTTGGCCTAAAAATTCATGAAAATTAGATTTTAAAATCATGTTATATAGTGAATTATTGTGTGAATGTTATTTGGACACTTAGGCAATTTAAAAATGTTTATCTTTTCTTAAGAAATGGATAAATATTTAGATCTAGTAATTGAATTTTGATGAAACTGATTTTTTTGTTGAGTATTTACCATTTGTTTTAGCATTTAACTTTATAATTTCTACCTTTTTTGCAAAACTGCAAATAATAACGTTTCTGTTAATGCTGTTCAGTGGTTTTTTTAAATTTACATTGTAAACAGGTGTCTCCAAAGAAGAAATGCAAAATTGTCAATCCAAAAGCCCAGACAGGCATAGCTAGAGTTCAACTTGAAGTGAAGTTCTCTGTCATGCCAAAGTCTAAGAGGGATCTTAAAAATGGACACTTGTACTTATATACCTCGTTTGGAAAATGTCTGTCTGAAACAGAGAAATCGCTGAGTTCACATTTCTCTTTGTCGGAAGCAGGTTATTAACCATATAATCATATAACAATTACAGCATGGAAACAGGCCCTCTCGGCCCTTCCAGTCCGTGCCGACCATTTGTTTTCCCCTAGTCCCATCTACCTGCACTCAGACCATACCCCTCCATTCCCTTCACTTCCATATACCTATCCACTTTAGTCTTAAATGTTAAAATCGATCCTGCCTCCACCACTTCTGCTGGAAGCTCATTCCACACAGCCACCACCCTCTGAGTAAAGAAGTTGATTCATTTGGTGCTGTTAAGTTAAGAGTGAAGGCTCTTGTTAACAAGACTTTGCATAAGTTTAAAAAACTCACCAATCCCAAGGAACTTGGAGCATTTATGGAAATCTGTGATGAAACTTTTAAACTTCTAGAAGGCAGTCAACACCTTTCTTTAGATGACATTCCACTGCCTGGTGCTCAAGATCCTGAATCCTTGACATCAGCTGAAAGCCAAGTTCCCATATTTCAAGACACTGAGGACATGGGCGATGACAGTCATAGTCTACATCCTCCATTGAATCTAGCAACGCCAACGGAAGCTGCTGCCTCACCTGAACCAATGCCATCGACATCTAGTGTTTCAACAAGACGTAGCAGAGCATTTCTAAGTCTTTCACCAGGGAAACAGAAATTGAATAAAAGACTAAAGTTTCTGTCCGAATCCAGTGCTGCTCTTTCAACAAAGTATCACACAAAAATCAGTGAACTTAGGGCACGGTTGAAAACTCCCAAACGTGTAATTAACCAAGCCTTAAAGAGAAAGCAAAACCAAATAGATTTAAAGGACAGAAAGATTCAGGAACTCAATACCAAATTACCTGGGAATACTTTGGCATAAGAGCTTGCTGAAACCAAGGCAGAGCTTTTGAGCCTTAAAAAAGCACACAGACAATTGCTGATGTTTCGTGACAGTATGAAAAAGAGGTAAACTGTTTCAATTCACCAGTACAGAAAAGTTCATGAAAATTTAAAGGACAGGGAATACGCCTCGAATTTGACAATCTTATCCACGAAGAAACAATCGAAACTCTGCAGGCTGCCAGTATTGTCAAGGCAAAGGTGGGCCAGTAAACCTACTCCTCAACAACAAGGATGCATGAACTCCTACAGCAAACATTCCAATCCTGATAAGCCAGTTCTACAAGCAGAGTGGACTTCATCTGGATTATGTTCCTCGACGCAGTGCAGTTGAAGTTATGGCCCGAGAATTGGGAGCTATTGCTGAGTTGCAAACAGCAGAGATGCTCCTAGCAACAAAGGGTTTGACTGTGGGATTTGATGCAACCACCCAGGAAGAGACCCACATTAACAATGTTCATTTCACCACAAACAATAGTCTCTTTGCAGCAGTGGACGAATTGGCTGGTGGGACTGCTGAGGACTATGTACAACATATTTGTGAAACAATTGACTTATTCAATGAACAAGCAAATTTTTAAGATACCAGACAAAATATAATAGATAACATTTCGAACACAATTAGTGACAGGTGTGCAGCTAATCATGCTGCTATTCGGATTGTGAGTAGTGAGTGGGGTAACTATTTGAACGAGCTCTACTGCCACTTGCATCCGCTTGACTCCATTGCTACATCAGGCCGCCCAGGCCTAAAAAATCGCAGAAACAACAATCCGGAGGACAATCTTGTTTGGGAAAAGGGTAAGACTGTCTGGCAGTAAATGCCATTCTGCAGGTGAGCAAGCTTCGGTACAAAAACGGAAAAGGGGACCGAAAAGGATTTGTCGCATTTTTAAATGACAGGAACATCCCCCGAGGTGTCCTCCCACGGTGCCGTGGCAACAGATTGCACATACTGTTTCATATTAGTGGCAAGCTCATAGAACATTATGATGACTTTGTTGCACTGCTGAATAGCGGAATCCTGTGGGGGGGTTGAAAAGCGCCTCTTCCATGACTTCACCCAGCCTGAAGCAAAAGTAGTACAAAGTGAATTTACAGAAAACTCTGCTTTACACGTCGAATAGGTCAGGAGGACACATTATTGGCAACGATGCTGAATACAAGATTCAACTGTCAGCTCCTTATGCCAGTTTACCCATTATTAGGGTAAGATATTAGTCTTACTTGGCAAATATCTGACTGGGCCTTGGATGAAGCGCTTCTACACTTCAAGCCAGAATCAGATCAACCATGTTGACGGCATTAAAGTGGTTAAAGGGGTGACTGCTGCTCTAAAGGAAGCCACAGAAAATCCAGACAACTTGATATTGGCAAGAGAAGATTTCTTCGGTGAGGAGGTACATCTTGATGCCACATTGACAAAACTTCGGGAGCTACTGGTACATCCACTGTTCAGTTAAAAGATGAGGATCTGTCTTCAGGCTGTCATCACTGTGTTGCAGTATAGTAAATACTTTGAACTTGATGTAACTGAGAAACTGAAGGAGGAGACTGCATCAGCAAGATCATACAACATTGATGTGGAGGAGATAATGGGGATGTTTAGCTCATCGAATCAGAAATCTCCCAATGCCACCATGTGTTATTTGTTATGTAGGATGCGGGCTTGTAAGAATAGAACAGTCAATTACCTTGATAATCTCGAGGAGCATCGTAGGGAGGAGGTGCTCTGTAAGGCAGTGGCATGGGGGAGAGTGCAGAGGAACAGACGGAAGAAAAAACAGGAATTGAGAGAAGAAATCATCAAGCGACAGAAAGGCAAGGAACATGCTCGGGATACGAAAGAGAGGAAAAAAACTAGGAAAAAAATTGAAAGAGACTGATTTAAACAGCATTCGCAGAGATTATCCGAATTTGGACTACGCCAAATGTGATACACTACAGGGCATTCTTAATGGGAAAGTAGTGGGCAGAAAGGCATGTCATGCGTGGTTTGAAGAGTAAAAACCTGTAGTTTACAATGCCAAAATTGAAAAGTTGAGGAAAAACAAGGTGTACAGAGATGCTTATTGGTTGCAATCTGAGGAGTATGATGATGCTACTGATTTTGATATACCAATGTACCAGCTAGCAGCTGATCTTCTCCATAAAGACTTGGTCTTTTGCTAGAAACTGTAATCTGTTACGGACTTACAGCATATAATACAATAATATTAAATTTCTTGAGACGATCACATTTTTGAATTTTCAAGGCAGTCTGGGTGTTTATTACTATTTCCGTCACAACGGTCTATTTTGTAATTAGCTATAATTAGGTATCTAACTAATTATATGCTTTAATTTCAGGTCATCCAAGTAAGATTGTTTCATATTTGTTTCAGAATGCTTCAATCTATAATAACTGAAAATTTCATTAAGTTCTCTTAATTTTTAAGAAAGTTATGGGCTTTTAACTGTCCTCGATCACAGCTTTTGAGTTAAGTCAATGGGAAGGCAATGGGGAACAACATGCTAACTTCCAAGTATGAAAATGGCCATAACTTTTTTAATACAGAAGATATGAAAGTGAACTAAGTGTCAAATTAAACTTCTTTTTATGCTTTATCTGATGGGATAAATTGCAGACTTTATTGCTGGCGTTGGGGTTTAAAGGCTTGCGTTGGGGGTTCGCGGCTGGCTTTGGGGGTTCCAGTCTAGCATAGGGGGTTAGCGGCTGGCGTTGCAGGTTCGCGGCTGGCGTTGGGGTTTAGAGGTCGGCGTTGGGGTTTAGAGGTCGACGTTGGGGTTTCGCAGCTGGCATTGGGTGTTCGAGGCAGGCGTTGGAGTTTTGTGGCAGGCGTTGGGGTTTTGCGGCAGGCATTGGGGTTTTTGCAGCTGGCGTTGGGGTTTCACAGCTGGTGTTGGGGTTTTGTGGCTGGTGTTGGGTGTTCGCGACTGATGGGGTTTCGCGGCTGGCGTTAGGTTTTCACTGCTGGCGTTGGGGGTTCGCGGCTGGTGTTGGGGCTTCGCAGCTGGCATTCGGGGTTCACAGCTGGCATTCGGGGTTCGCGACTGGCGTTGGGGGTTCCAGTCTGGCGTTGCTGGTTGGCGGCTGGTATTGCTGATTTGCGGCAGGCGTTGGGGTTCCATGGGTGGCGTGTGTTGTCGCGTCTGGCGTAGGGATTTAAAGGCTTTCGTTGTGGGTTCGTGGCGGGCATTGCAGGCTCGTGGCTGGCGTTGGCGGCTCCAGGCTGGCGTAGGCGGTTTAGAGTCTGTCATTGGTGTTTAGAGGTCGGCGTTGGGATTTCACGGCTGGCGTTGGGGTTTCGCGGATGGCTTTGAGGTTTCGTGGCTGGCGTTGGGGGTTCCAGTCTGGCGTAGGTGGTTCGCGGCTGGCATTGGGATTTAGAGGTCGGCGTTGGGGTTTAGAGGTCGGCGTTGGGGGTTTGTGTCTGGCGTTGGGTGTTCGCGGCTGGCGTTGGGGTTTTGCGGCAGGCGTTGGGGTTTTGTGGCAGGCGTTGGTGTTTTACAACTGCCGTTGGGGTTTCACAGCTGTTGTTTCGTGGCTGGTGTTGCGTGTTCACGGCTGATGGGGTTTCGCGGCTAGCGTTAGGTTTTCACTGCTGGCATTTGGGGTTCGCGGCTGGCATTGGGGCTTCGCAGCTGTCATTCGGGGATCGCAGCTGGCTTAGGGTGTTCGCGACTGGCGTTGGGTGTTCCAGTCTGGCGTTGATGGTTCGCAACTGCTGTTGCGGGTGCGTGACTGGCGTTGCTGGTTTGCGGCAGGTGTTGGGGTTTCACGGGTGGCATTGTGGTGTCGCGTCTGGCGTAGGGGTTTAAAGGCTTGCATTGTGGGTTCGTGGCCGGCGTTGCAGGTTTGCAGCTGGCATTGGGGGTTCCAGACTGGCATAGGGGGTTTAGAGTCTGGCGGTGGGGTTTAGAGGTTGGCGTTGGGATTTTGCGGCTGACGTTGGGGTTCTGCGGTTGGCATTGGGGTTTCAGGGCTGGCGTTGGGGGTTCGCGGCTGGCGTTGTGGTTTTGCGGCTGGCATTGGCGGTTCGCAGCTGGTGTTGGGGGTTCCAATCTGGCTTTGAGGGTTTGCGGCTGAAGTTGCAGTTTTGCGGCTGGCGTTGTGAGTTTGCAGCTGGCTTTGGGGATTCGCGGCTGGCTTTGCGGATTCGCGGCTGGCTTTGCGGATTCGCGGCTGGCGTTGGTGTTTCGCTGCTGACGTTGGGGTTTTGTGGCTGGCATAGGGAGGTCATGGCTGACGTTGGAGGTTCGCAGTTGGAGGAGGGTTTAGCTGCTGGAGTTGGGATTTCGTGGCTGGCGGGGTTTCGCGGCTGGCATTGGGTTTTCGCGGCTGGCATAGGGGGTTCGTGGCTGGCGTTGGGGGTTCCAGTCTGGCGTAGGGAGTTCGTGGCTGGCGTAGGGGGTTCGTGGCTGGCGTTGGGGTTTAGAGGTCGGCGTTGGGGTTTAAACGTCGGTGTTGGGATTTTGCGGCTGGCGTTGGGGTTTCGCGGCTGGCATTGGGGGTTCGCTGCTGGCGTTGGGGGTTCGTGGCTGGCGTTGGTGGTTCGTGGCTGACGTTGGGGTTTTGCGGCAGGCGTTTTGGTTTTGCGGCAGGCGTTGGGGTTTTCGCAGCTGGGGCTGGGGTTTCGTGGCTGGTGTGTGGTGTTCGCGGCTGATGGGGTTTCGTGGCTGGCGTTAGGTTTTCACTGCTGGCGTTGGGGGTTTGCGGCTGGCGTTGATGGTTCGCGGCTGCTGTTGCGGGTCCACAGCTGCCGTAACTGGTTCGCGGCAGGTGTTGCTGGTTTGCGGCAGGTGTTGGGGTTTCACGGGTGGCATTGTGGTGTCACGCCTGGTGTAGGGGTTTTGCGGCTGGCGTTGGAGTTTTGCGGCTTGCTTTGGGGTTTCGTGGCTGGAGTTGGGATTTAAAGGTTTGCGTTAGGGTTTTGCGGCTGGTGTTTGGGTATCGCTGCTGGCGTTGGGGTTTCGCGGCTGGCTTTGGGGTTTTGCAGCTGCAGTTGGGTTTTCGGGGCTGGCGTTGGGGTTTAACGGCTTGCGTTGGGGGTTCGCGGCTGGTGTTGCAGGTTCACGGCTGGCGTTGGGGGTTCCAGGCTGGCTTAGGGGGTTTAGAGGTTGGCGTTGGGATTTCTCGGCTTGCGTTGGGGTTTTCCACCTGGCATTAGGGTTTCGCGGCTGGCATTGAGTTTTTTGCAGCTGGCGTTGGGGTTTCGCAGCTGGCGGGGTTTCGCAGCTGGCGTTGGGTGTTCACGGCTGGCTTTGGGGTTTCTGGGCTGGTGTTGGGTGTTCGCAGCTGGCGTTGGGGTTTCGCAGCTGCCATTGGGGTTATGCAGCCGGCGTTGGGGGTTCGCGACTGGCGTTGGGGGTTCCAGTCGGGCGTTGATGGTTCGTGGCTGCTGTTGCGGGTTTGCGGCTGGTGTTGCTGGTTCAAGGCTGGTGTTGGGGTTTAACGGGTGGCATTGTGGTGTCGGGTCTGGCGTTGGGGTTTCGCGGTTGGCATTGGCGTTTTAGCGGCATGCATTGGGGTTTTGCAGCTGGCAATGGGCTTTCGCGGCTTCCGCTGGGGTTTCGCGGCTGGCATTGGGCTTTCGCGGCTGGAGTTGGGGTTTTTGCGGCTGGCGTTGGTCTTTCGCGGCTGGAGTTGGGGTTTTTGCGGCTGGCGTTGGTCTTTCGCGGCTGGCGTTGGGGGCTCGCGGCTGGCGTTGGGGGCTCGCGGCTGGCGTTGGGGGCTCGCGGCTGACAGTGGAGGTTCGCGGCTGGCATTGGGGATTAGCTGCTAGTGTTGGGATTTCATGGAGTTTGGGTTTAGTGTCTGGCGTTAGGGTTTAGAGGTCGGCATTGTGATTTTGCGGCTGGCATTGGGGTTTCGCGGCTGGCAATGGGCGTTGTAGGTTTGCGACACGTTGGGGGTTCCAGTCTGGCGTTGATGGTTCGCGGCTGCTGTTGCGGGTTCGCGGCTGGCATTGCTGGTTCACGGCTGGTGTTGGGGTTTAACGGGTGGTGTTGTGGTGTCGCGTCTGGCGTTGGGGTTTCGCGGTTGGCATTGAAGTTTTAGCGGCATGCTTTGGGGTTTCGTGGCTGGCGTTGGGTTTTTGCGGCTGACGTTAGGGTTTCGCAGCTGGCGTAGGGGTTCAGGGCTGACGTTGGAGGTTCACGGTTGGTTGGGGGTTCAGCTGCTGGAGTTGGGATTTTGTGGCTGGCGGTGTCCTGCGGCTGGCATTGGGGTTTCGTGGCTGGTGTTGGGGTTTAAAGGCTTGCGTTGGGGGTTCGCAGCTGGCGTTGAGGCTTCCAGTCTGTCGTAGGGGGTTCGCGGCTGGCATTGGGAGTTCACGGTTGGCGTTGGGCATATGCGGCTTGCGATGTGGGTTCGCGGCTGGCGTTGAGGGTTCACGGCTGGCGATGCCAGTTCGTCGCTGGTTTGGGGCTGGCGTTGGGGTTTCCCGGGTGGTGTTGTGGTGTCGCAGCTGGCGGGGGTTTCGAGGCTGGCGTTGGAGTTTCGCGGCTTGCTTTGCGGTTTCGCAGCTGGCGTTGGGGTTTAGAAGCTGCCTTTGGAGTTTCACCACGGGCGTTAGGGATTTGCGGCTGGCGTTGGGGATGCATGGCTGGTGTTGGGTTACGCGGCTGGCATTGGTGGTCTGCGGCTGGCATTGGTGGTCTGCGGCTGGCATTGGGGTTTTGCGGCTGGCGTTGAGGGTTCGCGGCTGGCGTTGGGGGTTCCAGTCTGGTGTAGGGGGTTCGTGGCTGGCGTTGGAGTTTTGCGGCGGGCCTTGGGGGTTTGTGGCTGGCGTTGGGGAATCGTGGCTGGCATTGGGGTTTCGCGGCTGGCGTTGAGGTTCAGAGACTGCCGTTTGGGATTTGCGGCGGGCGTTGGGGTTTCACAGCTGGCGTAGGGGGGGTCATGGCTGATGTTGGGGGTTCGCTGCTGGAGTTGGGATTTCGCAGCTGGCGTTGATGATTTGCAGCTGACATTGGTGTTTCGCGGCTGATTTTGGGGTTTTGCGGCTGATGTTGGTGTTTTGCGGCTGGCGTTTAAAGGCTTAAAGGCTTGTGTTGGGGTTTTGCGGCTGGCATTGCGGTATCGTTGCTGGCGTTGGGGTTATATGTTGTTTGTTGAGATTTTGGGATTGGGTTTTCGTGGCTGGTGGGGTTTAGAAACTGGTGTTGTAGTTTCGCGGTGGGCGTTTGCAGCTGGTGTTGGGGATGCGTGGCTGGTGTTGGTGGTTTGTGGCTGGCATTGCTGGTTTGTGGCTGGCGTTGGGGTTTCCCGGGCGGCGTTGTGGTGTCGCGGCTGGCGTTGGGGTTTCGAGGCTGGCGTTGGAGTTTTGCGGCTTGCTTTGCGGTTTCGCAGCAGGCGTTGAGGTTTAGAAGCTGCCGTTGGAGTTTCGCCACGGCATTGGTGGTTTGCGACTGGCGTTGCGGATGCATGGCTGGCATTGGGTTACGCGGCTGGCATTGGTGGTCTGTGGCTGGCATTGGGGTTTTGCGGCTGGCGTTGGGGTTTTGCGGCTGGCGTTGGGGTTTTGCGCTGATGTTGGGATTTTGCGGCTGGTTTTGGGGTTTAGAGTCTGGCGTTGGTGTTCTGCTGCTGGCATTGGGGTTTTGCGGCTGGTTTTGGGGGTTCCAATCTGGCGTAGGAGTTCGCTGCTGGCGGTTGCAGGTTCGCGGCTGGCGTTGCGGGTTCATGGCTGGCGTTGGGGTTTTGCGGCTATCGTTAGGCTTTCACGGCTGGCATAGGGGGGTCATGGCTGACATTGGAGGTTCGCGGCTGGCGTTGGGGTTTCGCGGCTGGCATTGGGGTTTAGAAGTCGGCGTTGGGATTTTGCGGCTGGCGTTGGGGTATGTGGCTGGCGTTGATGGTTTACGGCTGGCATTGGGGTTTCGCGGCTGGCGTTGGGGTTTCGCGGCTGGCTTTGGTGCTTAGAATCTGGCGTTGGGGTTAGAGGTTGGCGTTGGGGATTCGTGGCTGGCGTTGTGGGTTCGCGGCTGACATTGGGGTTTCGCCGCTGGCGTTGGGGGTTCCAGTCTGACGTAGGGGGTTCGTGGCTGGTGTTGCAGTTTCTCGGCTGGTTTTGCGGGTTCGTGGCTGGCGTTGGGGTTTTGCGGCTGGCGTTGGGGTTTCGCGGCTGACATTGTGGTTATGCGTTGGAGTATAAAGATATGCGTTGGGGTTTCGAGGAAGGCGTTGGGCTTTCGCGGCTGCCGTTGGGGTTTCACACCTGGCGTTGGGGTTCAGAGTCTGACATTGGGGTTGGGATTTTGCGGCTGGCTTTGGGGTTTTGCGGCTGGCGTTGGGGTTTCGCAGCTGGGTTTCGGTTTCGCTGCTGTCATTGGAGGTTCGCTGCTGGTGTTGGGGGTTCCAGTCTGACGTAGTGGGTTTGCGGTTGGCATGGCAGTTTCGCGGCTAGCATTGTCAGTTCGCGGCTGGCGTTGGGGTTTTGCGGCTGGCGTTAGGGTTTCACAACTGGCAAAGGGGGTCATGGCTGACGTTGGAGGTTCACGGATGGCGTTGAGGTTTAGCTGCTGGAGTTGGGATTTCACAGGTGGCATGATTTCGCGGCTGGCATTGGGGTTTCGCGGCTGGCAATGGGGTTTAAAGGTTTGCGTTGGGGGTTCACGGCTGGCGTTGAGGGTTCCAGTCTGGCGTAGGGGGTTCCAGTCTAGTGTTGCAGGTTCGCGGCTGGCGTTGGAGGTTCCAGGCTGGCATTAGGGTTTTCGCGGCTGGCCTTGGAGTTTAGAGTCTGGAGTTGGGGTTTAGAGGTCTGGTGTTGAGGTTTGGAGTCTGGCATTGGGGCTTAGATGTCGGTGTTGGGATCTTGCGGCTGGTGTTGGGGTTTTGCGATTGGCGTTCGGGTTTCGCGGCTGGCGTTGGGGGTTCACGGCTGGCGTTGGGGGTTCGCGGCTGGCGTTGGGGGTTCGCGGCTGGCGTTGGGGATTCGTGGCTGGCGTTGGGGGTTCCAGTCTGGTGTAGGAGGTTCGAGGCTTGCTTTGGGGTTTAAAGGCTTGCGATGGGGTTTCGCGGCTGATGTTGCAGGTTTGCGGCTGCCGTTGGGGGTTCCAAGCTGGCGTAGGGGGTTTAGAGTCTGGCATTTGGGTTTAGAGGTCAGCGTTGGGATTTTGCGGGTGGCTTTGAGGTTTTGCAACTGGCGTTGGGGTTTAAAGCCTGGCATTGGGGGTTCGCGGCTGGCATTGCAGGTTCACGGCTGGCGTTGTGGGTTCCAGGCTAGCGTAGGGGGTTTAGAGTCTTGCGTTGGGGTTTAGAGGTCGGTGTTGGGATTTCGCGGCTGGCGTTGGGGTTTTGCGGCTGGCGGGGTTTCACGTTTGATGTTGGGGTTTTGCGGCTGGCATTGCAGTTTCACGGCTGGCGTTGGGGTTTAAAGGCTTGCATTGGGGTTTTGCGGCTGACGTTGGGGATCTGCAGTGACGTTGCGGTTTAGCGGCGTTGGGATTTTGCGGCTGGCATTGCAGTATGGCAGACCCTAACCCCAATACAATGCGCTCTAATTTTGCCCACTAATCTCCTATGTGGGACTTTATCAAATGCTTGCTTTTTTTTTAAAGGTGAATACATAATAAAAACATTTTGTTTTTTTTTAATAGTCATGCATTATTATTATTTATATTAACAATTGTATCGTAATTGCACTTCTTTATATTTTTTTAATTTTTATATAGATAGAAAATAGTTTAAAAAAAAGAGAGAAATAAAAACATTTTTTAAAAAAGCGAATGGAGTATTCAACTGATTATGCATCCTTGGAGCTATATCCGTGGATTATAAACTATAATTCCTCATCTATTCCTTAATTCAGGTTTCAGTCAGGTTCTCATGCCGAACCAATTTGTCCCTTCAAATATTCAATAAATGGGGACCATATTCTTGTGTATAGTTCTTGTTTGTCCATTAAGACAAATCTTAATCTTTCCAAATGTAGGGTCTCTGACATTTCCATTGTCCACATTTTAATTGTGGGGGTTATAGGGCCTTTCCAGAATTTTAATATTAATTTCTTCCCAATTATTAAACTATAATCGATAAAAGTTATTTCGTTCGTTGTGAATAATTGATTTGGTTCTAGTATTCCTAATATTATTAATTTTGAATCAGGGACCAAATTGGTATTGACAACATCCGAAATTATCTTAAAATTTTCCGTCCAAAAATTAGTAATTTTTATACAGCTTACAAATGTGTGCGTAAGATTAGCCTCTAAGTGTTAACATTTATCACAAATAGGGGATACACAAGGAAAAATTCTGTTTAATTTGGTTTTTGAATAGTGCAATTATGTAAAACTTTAAATTGTATTAAAGAATGTCTAGCATTTAACGAACAGTGTTGTATATGTTGTAAGCTTTCATCCCATATTTCTGGCCCTATTATTTGGCCTAGTTCATTTTCCTATGATTGCCTATATATTTCCGTCATGGGTGCATCATTATCCAATAAAATATTATAAATATAAGATATCAATTTTCTGTGTTCGGGTGTTTATTCAAACATTCATTAAGTATTTCTGTAATCCTGTGTATTTGACTTAGCATAGTCTCTGATTTGTAGATATCTAAAGTAGTCTTTTGAGTGAAGCCCATAAATTTGTTGTAGTTCCTGAAATGAAAGAAAGGAATGCTTCCTATAGAGATCACCCATCTTAATAATTCCATGATTTTTCCATTGTAAAAACCTTTATCCATCATTGAGGGTTTAAGTGTAGCATTATTTACAATGGGAAGTGCTAATGGTAAACAATCTAATTTTAGCGTCTTCTTTAATTGTTTCCAAATATGTATTCCACTGTCTATCATTGGATTTACTTTATAGATATTTTTGCTTAATTTAGTATTAGTAAATAGTATCAATCCAATTTCAAAGGGTAAACAATCTTCCTTTTCCATTTTTAACCAATCTGGTTGTTTGTCCAGTTCTTCCAACCAAAAATTCATATTTTTAATATTAACTGCCCAATAATAAAACATAACATTTGGTAATGCTAAACCTCCATTTATTTTTGATTTACATAAGTGTTTTTTATTTATTCTGTGGTTCTTATAATCCCAGATAAAGTTGGTGACTAAAGTTGGTAGACTCTATAAACCTTCTTAAAAACATTTTTTGAGAGGTGTATCGGGATTAATTGAAAAAGGTACAGTAATTGCGGGAGAAAAATCATTTTTATCGCATTAATTCTACCCAACATCGAAATAGGTAATGTTTTCCAGTATAAAATATTCTTATGTAATTTGTTCAGTAAAGGCAGAAAATTAGATTTAAACAAAGAAATATATCTCTTTGTTACATAGATTCCAAGATATATAAGTTTTTCATTTACTATTTTAAAAGGGAATTGTTGTAGTATATGTGGATTACTTTCCATGATTGGCATAATTTCACTTTTATTCCAATTAATTCTGTACCCTGAAAACAAACCATATTGATTTATCTTCTCAGTTTATATAAGGAATATTGTTTTGGTATAAATCATGTTTGATCTGGGTGTATTAGTTTATTAATCACTGTACTTAATCTTTGTGCTACTATTTTAATTAATATTTTTTGGTCAGTATTTAGAAGGTCTTTATCTATTTTTGGTATAAGTGTTATAATAGATTCGTTTAGCGTTTCTGGTAATTTCCGTTCAGTATAAATATGTTCATACAGTGTCTTTAAACATGGGACAATCAGATCATAGAATATTTTATAAAATTCCTAGCCAATTCCATCTGGTCCCGGGGATTTACCATGCTTTCTGAAAGTCCAGATAGACCACATCCACTGGCTCTCACTTGTCCATTTTCCTAGTTACATCCTCATATAATTCTGACCGATCCTGCTGCTGCTTTCCAAATGTGAGGCTATTGTGTGGAGGTGGGGATCATGGAGGGGAGGTGTGGGTGGGTCCGGTTGGAACGTGGGGTGGTGATGCCGCAGTTGTCAGGGTTCCTGTCCCCACCCCCCGGGGATTGGAGCCACGACACAAACTAACACTCTCGAGTGTAGCCAATGGGCAGCGGCACCGGGGGGGGGGGGGGGGGGGGGGGAGACATAGAAACAGACATAGACAGACGGCGTTGGAGGAGGTCGTGTCTGGTGTTTGCTCAGTTCTACTCTACCCTCATCTACCATACTATACTCTAGGTGCGGAGGGGACAGAGGGCGACCAGAAGGGGAGTGAAGTGGCCCGCTCCCGCTCCTTGTTCCTGGCGCCGCGGCGAAGCTTCTGCTGCTCGGACCCCGCAGGGACCATCACTCGGTGAGTCTGTCTGTCTGTCGTGTCGGTCCCTGGCCCCGCACAGGTGACCGCTCCTCCCTGTGCCGGGGGCCCTGCGGACGGGGGCGGCTCCCAGCCTCACCGCCTTCACTGCCTCCCCTTAAACACCGACCCACGGCAGCGCTGTCAGAGCCCAGCGGCGCTTCACCGCTGAATGAACTAACCGCACACTTTAAAGAAGTATTGTATGTTATTGACATTTGTAACTTTACACAAACTACTTTTAAAGCGCGCTTCCACTTGCCCTGCCTGTCAATGACATCACGATGGAATCCGGAATCTCATTTACATAAAATTCTGAACAAAATCTATTTCATTCAATTTCTTCCGTTTCCATTCACAATAACGTCACACAGGGAATCCGAATCTCATGGACATAAAACACCGTGTGGGGGTGGGGTGGGATAGGGTGGAGGTGAGGAGTGGGGGAGCAGGCAGGGAGAGGGTTTATGGAGGGAGGGTGGGAGGAAGGAAGGGAGTAATTGAGGGAGGAGGAGAGGGGAAAGAAGAGGGAAGGTGAAGATGCCTGGTCTGGGCCAAGCCTCGGGGCTGCAGCTGGGCCCGGGCTTTGGCCGCTGGGGAGCGGACACAGACACGGACTGGGCCCTGAGCGCGGCTCCGGGACCTGGACTGGGGTTCGAGCCGGTGTGGGGTCCGGGGGCTGCTGCTCCGGGCCCGCGGGGAAGGGGAGGAGTGGGACCTGGGGCAAGGACTAGGCAGCAGCCTCGTCCTCTCCCTCCCCCAGATGACAGCCTCAGCCTCTCCCTGCCATGGCTCCAGACCTGTCGACACATGAAGCCTGTATGGTCATGAATAGTTGTCCAAAGAGTCATACCTTTGGTCGCCGCTGGATTGTCAACAGTTTGAAAATTGTTGGGGACCTGCTGCGTCTATGACGGGTGCCAGAAGTCGCCGAAAAAAATTGCGTAAGTGGGACAGGCCCTTTAGAGGAAGCCTTGTTTATTGGCTCACAGTCAGGTGAGGGCTGTAAAGCTCCACTTGGTTCCAGTTGGATTGTCTGGTCCCTGTATTGTCTTAAAATGCTGGATTGACATAAAATGCTGGAGTAACTCAACAGGACAGGCAGCATCTATGGAGAGAAGAAATGGGTGATGTTTCTGTAAATGAATTCCTGACTCAGTACATGATTCAAACACATCTTTAATCAGTACGAAAACTTAACAGCATGAAGGATGGTTAGGCATCAACACATCCTGGCTGCTCAAACTGTCGGTGCTGAGAAATAATATTAGTATAAGTATTACAGTGGGGTGGAGTTAGAGATGTTGGCTGGTGTGTGATTGGTTAACATACAACATCAATCTACATCCTACCCCCCAAAGGTTAAATGTGAAAGGGCACTCATGCCATGGGGTTAAACATACTCGCCATATCTGTCTGGTGGTCTACTAACACGGCCCGAGCTCGTGCGGACCAAACCCTCCCCTCCCTTACTTGAAAGATGAGACGGAGACCCTGGAGGTGAGAATGACATGATGGAGGCCTGTGGTGAACGAAAGGGAAAACATGCGGTGGGAGAGGCCTCGTGGTACGTGGAGACCGCGGGATGCGGAGGGGTGCAAGGCATGCGGGGACGGGTGGGAGACATTGCAAAAGGCGGCTAGAACTCGAGCGGTGGATCATAGGGCCAAGCAGGCGGTGGTCGAGGCTCCCTCACAGCAAGCAGGTGTTGTCGACTTCTCCGGTGCACTGCTCCCTCACAGTCTACCAGGTAAGACCGTGGCTCGTCAGTCGGGTTGAGCACAGTGCCTAGTTGTCCAGTTGAAGTTTGTAGACGGACGACCTGATCCGAAAGTAAAGGCCTGAGTGGTCTGCTGGAACTGTCGTATGACCATTTCTGAATATCGTGCTTCTCTTGTAGACGTTTCTGGATAGTGGCAGGCTTCAGCACCTGAGGAACCAGTTGCTGTTGTGCGATGGGTACCGGAGGCCTCATCAATCTCGACATCAGTCGCTGTGCTGTCAATCCCAGGGTTCCGTCCCTGGCAACATTTCTGAGATTCAGGAGATCGAGATAAACGTCTGACTTTGAAATCTGTGCTCACTCCAGCAAGTGTTTGGTGCTTCTGACAGCACGATCAGCGAGACCATTACTCTATGGATACTCGGGATTGCTCATGACGTGCTGGAAGTTCCATCGGTCTGCGAAAAGCTTGAACTTGTGGCTGTGTCGGTTCTCAGGCTGACGGGAGCGCCAAAGGTAAAGTGTCTTTTCAGCTTCTGGATGACCATCTCTGATGTGAGGGAGGTCAGTTGGTCTAGTTCAAACCAATTAGAAAAGGAGTCGACTAGAACGAGGTAGTACTTCCCGCACCATTCGAAAATGTCCGCCGCCAGCGACGTCCAGGGCAGAGCTGGTGGAAGTTGTTGCAGAAGGGGCTGCTGCTGCTGATGAGGCGCAAGGCTGTTGCAAGCGGGGCAGGAGGCTATGCAGTCCCGGATGTAGCTGGCCATTCCTGGCCAGTAGAACAGGCTACGGTCGCGTGCCAGTGTGGCGTCGGCTCATGGGTGACCGCTGTGTGCCTCTTTGAAGTCTACGTCTCATAGCGATGAGGTTATCACCATCTTGTGACCATTGACAACAACCCCATCCTGGATTACCAGTTCATCACGAACCAGGAAGAAAGGCTGCATCTCTGTGGGCGTGTTGGATTGTCTGTCTGGCCAGCCTGTTTTGATGATGGAGGAGAGGATTTGAAGCGTGTCGTCCGCGGCCAAGGTGCGCAGTTGCGTGCTGCAGATGAAGTCGACACCGAGAACCGTGAAACTTTCCTATTCATAGGGATGTTGTTTGCAAGATGCCCGAGGTGCACGGGAGAGAGTGTCAGCGATGTGCATGTCCTTACCCTTAGTGTAGGTAATAGAGAAATCGTACCGCTGCAGCTGCATCATCATACGCTGCAAACGAGCTGGCGCGGCGTGGATGGGCTTGTTCAGGATTGTCATCGGTGGTTGGTGGTCCGTCTCGACCGTGAAGGTGTTGCCAAAGATGAAGTTGTGGAATTTGGAGCAAGCAAAAACGACAGACAACAGTTCCTTTTCGATTTGCACGTAGTGCTGCTCCGTGTCGGTCATGGTGTGAGAGGCATACGAGGCAGGTAGGAGGGTGCCCTCGGCAGATGGTTGCAAACAAGCTGCGCCGAGCCCGAATTTCGAAGCATCGCAGGTGATCGTCACCGGATGTTTCAGGTCGAAAAACATTAAAGTCGGTGAACTGGTCAGTTTGGACTTTAAGATATTAAAGCAACCTGATGTTGCTGGAACCATGACCATGCTGTGTCCTTTTTTGTCAGCTCCCGCAGTGTGGAGCTTAGTTCGCTGAGGTTCGGTATGAACTTGCCGAGATAGTTTACCATGCCCAGAAAACGCTGCAGACCTTTCACGTCTGTGGGGGCAGGCATTTCAGTGATGGCAGTAGCCTTCTTCGGATCGGGTTTGAGACCCTTAGGAGTGAAGATGTGCCCGACGTAGGAAATCTCTGGAACCCGGAACTTGCACTTGTCAGGATTAAGTTTGAGCTTGATCTTGCGTGCGCGATCCAAGATGAGCTTGAGATTGTGGTCGTGCTCCGTTGCATCTTTGCCATACACTAGGATATCATCGACAATGATGGCACAAGGTAGGTCCTTGAATAATAGCTCCATAGTTCTTTGGAAGACTTCACTGGCAGAGTTGATTCCGAATGGCATTCTCAGAAACTTGTATCTGCCGAATGGGGTGGCAAATGTGGTGAGGTTTGATGACTCCTTGTCTGCCAGAAAGAGTTCTTTGCATCGAGGACAGAAAATAAGGTGGCCGTTCCGATCTTTGCTGCAACATCCTCGACAGTCTTCATAGAATGGTGTGGGTGCTTAATGGCAGTATTCAGTTCTTTCGAGTTGATGCACAAACATTTCATTTTTTCCCTTCATGACTGTGGCAATCATGGTCGAGACCCAGTCGGTGGGGTCGCTGACTGCTTCAATTATGCCTGTGGAGGCCATGTCCTTCAGCGCAGAGTGAATTCTGTCAGTCATGTCAAATGACAATCGGTGTGGAGCTCGGATGACGGGTGTCACTTCGGGGTCAATAATAATCTTGTAAGTCACGGGCAACTTGCCCAGGTTGTTGTCGAAAAGATCAGGGAATTCACTCAGCGGGTCCAGGGAAATTTGCAGCTTGTGGACTGTTTTGTCAAAGGAGATCAGCCCCAGTTCCTGACAGGCCCGGTTGCCAAGCAGAGTAACTGAATTAAAGTTCAAGACATAGAAGGTCAAATTCCTCGTGGTTTTTTTTCAGCACACATTTCAAGTTGGTTTTGCCCAAAGGCCACAGAACCTCCCCTCCAAACGCATGTAGAGTGAATTTGTCCTTGATCAGTGGCTCGTTAGTTCTTATTTTATTAAAGAGGTTGATTGACATAGTATTTACTTTTGCTCCCGTGTCTAATTTCGCGCCAAAATGAACATTGTTTACAGTTACTGTCACGGTCGGATCATAATTCTTAGCAGTAGCAAGCTGTAGTGAGTAAACAGTCGGGTCCCCTTGTGAGTTAATTGGAGTCTGTTCGTGGGCAGGTTTGAGCTGGAATTGGGGAGTGAGATTGTTGCTGTCTCGTAGCAAGAAGTTGAGATTAGACCTGGAGCTAGGCGAATTCTTCCCACGGGCCCGACTTGCTGCCCGACATACAGAGGCAAGGTGATTTAACGTTTTACAGTAATTGCACAATTTACCAAAAGCGGGGCAAGCTGATTGTCTGCTGTGTGAGTAGTTGCAATTTGGGCATTTCTTCTGAGGATCACCAAGCCGCCTGACTGGCTTGGATCATAAATCGCCTGTTATCTGTGTTAGTTCGCTGCCAAGTGAAGCCCGTCAGATCGATGATTTTGGTTTCATGTGAACTGTCTATAGGGTCAATGAATTCCACTGTCTTGCATGCGTGTGCTGCTTCGTCCAGAGTCAAATCTGGCCGTCTCAGAAGCTCTGATCTGAGCTTTAGGTCAGTAATGCCATTCACTAAAATGTCCCTTGTTAACTGATCAGTCAGCTGATCGACCGGCATATTTTGGAATCGGCTGCGCTGGGCTAAATACATTAAGTCTGAGATAAACGTGTCTACTCGTTCACCAGGGAGTTGACGGTGAGGGAGAAACCTAGCCCTGTCCAAAATGTGATTTGAGGGCAGGTCACAGATAAATTTACGCATCAGAACATTGGGGTCATCAGGAGATTCAGCTGTGGTTATTACCTGGTCGTTGGCATTGAGGACTGCCAGAGCATAACGGAATGTTCTGGATTGCCGAAGGGCATCTGGGCCTGCAAGGTTGAGTAGGAGAGAGACCTTGACAGCATAAGGTTCATTTCAGTGTGCAATATTCACGTAGAGTCGGTAATCAATTTCAAACGTGGCCCAGCGTTTGCTGATATCCGCATCAAAGACGAGAGGTTCAGGCTTTCGAAGAGGCCATCATAAAGCAAAATAAAAACTCACAAAAGGGTAAAACAAAAAACCGTTATACAGAAGGAGTGGATCCCGCTTCTGACGCCATGTAAATGACTTCCAGACTCAGTACATGATTCAAACACATCTTTAATCAGTACTAAAACTTAACAGCATGAAGGATGGTTAGTTATCAACACATCCTGGCTGCTCAAACTGTCGGTGCTGAGAAATAGTATTAGTATAAGTATTACAGTGGGGTGGAGTTAGAGATGCTGGCTGGAGTGTGATTGGTTAACATGCAATATCAATCTACAGTTTCTGGTCTAGACGCTTCAGACAGATATCAGGGGAGTGGGAGGTACATAGATAAGGAAGTATATAGACGAGGAAATCTATAAGTGTATAGATAAGGATATCTCCCACTCCCCTGACATCAGTCTGAAGAAAGATCTCGACAGACGTCACCCATTCCTTCGCTCCAGAGATGATGCCTGTCCCGCTGAGTTTCTCCAGCATTTTGTGTCCATCTTTGGTGTAAACCAGCATCTGCAGTTCCTTCCTACACAAGCCATTTGGGAAGGCCGGTGGGGTGAGTAGGAGGGGTTGGGGGAGACGTGTAAAATCACAAAGGATATTGAGTGAGGAGAACTCGTGAGAAAGGATGTCAAGGTCACTGTGTTGACAATGCAGGTTTAAAAGGGTGGCACGGTGGCGCAGTTTAGAGTTGCTGCCTTGCAGAATTTGTGGCATCAGAGACCAGGGTTCGATCTGGTGTTGTACAATACAATACAACTGGTGTTGTATTTACAGAATTTGTAAGTTCTCCTCGAGACCGCGTCGGTTTTCTCCAAGATCTTCCATTTCCTCCCAAGCTCCAAAGACATACAGGCATTTTGGTTAATTGGCTTTGTACAAATGTAAAATTGTCCCTAGTGTGTGTTGAGTAGAGTTAATGTGCAGGGATTACTGGTCGGTGTGGACTTAGTGGGTCGAAGGCTTGTTTCCGCGCTGTACCTATACTCTAAAGTGATTGAAAGCAACCAACGCTGCCTCTGGGATTCTTGGTTTTTGGTTGCATTTGCTCTGAAACAGAGAAGGAAGCAGATCCGGTGAACTTCTCAAAGAAACTGGAGAGACTCTCCAAGTGGCAGCATGATGTAAAGGTTGTAACTTCGTTTGCTTTTCCTTAACTTTTAACTTCTTGCTTACCACTCTTTCAATGTTACTTGTTATTACTTGATTTCAAGACACGGTCTAACCTTTCTTAAAGTGTTGATAACACGTTTATACGCTTCAATCGTGTAAAGGATGGAGACAAGGTAAAAAAGCTTCTCTAAGGAAGAAGCGTGGGGAAGGCGCAGCTTCTGACTGGTATCTTAGAAGCAATATCGAAAATGAATGGAGAAATGAAAACAAGATTCTGCAGTTTGGAAGAAATTATGAAGTATTTCGAGCAAATTGAAGGAAGTTCAAGACAAGCTGATTATGTTACAAGATGAATCCCGTGAACAAAAGGAATGAAAACACTCGGGCACTCGAGCAATATAAGACTAAAAACATGGATCTGGAAAACAGAAGCCGTCAACTGAATCTGTGAATTGTTGGTTTGTCTGAAGGTCAAGATGGGATAATGTTATAAACATGCCTCTAAAATGATTAAGGAGACTTTCAACATCGAGCACTATGAAAATCTTCCAATTTTGGATAACGCACACAGGATCGGGAAGAAACTTGGTCTCCAAGATAAACCGAGACATTTGATCGTTCGTTTTCACTTTTTGCGGAAAAAGGAAAAAAAGTCAGGCGTGGTTGAATATGAAGGATGCAAGTTTCGATTTGTTCCTGATTACAGCTGTGAACTTATGGGATTGAGAAAGCCTTTCCATAATGTCATGTCTGAGTTGTGTAAGAAACAGCTGCACCCTGCCTTGCTCTATCCAGCTAGACTGCGTATACGTCTCTTTAATGGTAACAACCGATTTTTTAACAATCCGCAAGAAGCTTCCAGCTTTCTGGAGGCTTGTGGGGCTGAAGCTGCGACGGGGAGTTACTGATAGTCGACTAAGATACAATTGGAGATTTATTGGTCCTATTTTGACTATATATCGTTTTGTAAATGATTATGAATTTAAATGGATGAGTTATTCTTTAATTACTTTTTAGAATTTTAGTATGATGGTATCAAACCATAACTTTTATGTTCTCTAAGGTACTGTTAATTTAATGTAATGGAATTATATATTAAGTTTTAAGATCTTCTTTGTTAACTCTTCTACTTTTAAAATGTCTATCGAAGGATTTTTTCCCCTGTCTTTAGACAAACAAAGTGAAGCAGTCTTGTTTGTCATATTTTAACCTTGGATAAATAATATGAAGCAGCTCTTGTTATTCACAGTTAACATGCACTTTTTAACCATAACATTAATTTGTTTTGGCTATTGAGTGGTAAATATGCCTTCTTTTTACGTTGGGAGCAGTCATTAGGAGAGATGGGAGTGGGGGAGGGATTAGTTAGCGTACTGACTGTTTAATGGTCAGTTTCAGGCTTTGCATGGGTGGGGGGTGGGGGGGACATTTGCTTTCATTATTTTTTATACCTGGGCAGAATTTGAACTACAAAAATGTCTGAAATGTCCTCATTTCTGGCTCCGCCTTCTCCTTCCAGTAGCATGTACTGTTATGCTCTACAAAATTAACCCTCTATATTCAACATGATTTTTACAAAAAATATGGATAATGTTATTAACTTCCTTTCATGGAATGTGAATGGTCTGAACCATCCCATTGAGAGGAATTTTTTTTTAAAGTTCTCCGTAGACTAAATGCTCAGATTATCTTTGTTCAGGAAACTCATGTAAGGAAAGATGACAATCAACAATTCTTTAAGTTTCGAAGAGGACAGCAGTGTCATTCAAATTCACAGGCAAAGGTGAAAGGAGTCTCTATTTCTATTGTTTTAAAGAAGGAACTGCAGATGCTGGAGAATCGAGGGTACACAAAAAGCTGGAGAAACTCAGCGGGTGCAGCAGCATCTAAGGAGCGAAGGAGATAGGCGACGTTTCAGGCCGAGACCCTTCTTCAGACTTCTCCAGTCTGAAGAAGGGTCTCGGCCCGAAACGTCGCCTATCTCCTTCGCTCCTTAGATGCTGCTGCACCCGCTGAGTTTCTCCAGCTTTTTGTGTACCCTCTATTTCTATTGGATGAGTTCGTTCTTTATGAAAAAATTTCTGATCCTTATGGTAGATTTTTGATGATCACTGCTGTTCTTCATAACAAAAAAGTTGTTATGGTGAATGTTTATGCACCTAATATTGATCACCACTGTTTTTTAAACAGTTAATCGCATCCTTTCCTAATTTAAATGAAGTTCTTTTGATAATGGGTGGAGATTTTAACGACTGTTTGAACCCCTCGATGGACAGATCTGCATCTGATCATGTATTTCCAAATAAATCAGCTAGTTTTATCAATTTTTTTTTTACTTGACTGGAATGTTAGAAATCTGGAGATTCCAACACCCAAATGACAAATAATTTTCTATTTTCTCTCATGTATATCATAGTTACTGTAGGATTGACTACTATAATAATAATAATAATAGAATAATAGATTCTCAGCTAGTTTCATCGGTCACTGCGTGTAAGTATGATGCAATTGCTATTTCTGATCATGCACCAGTGAAACTATCAAATAAACTACCTGATTCCAAGTTTAGTGCTAAACAATGGCGATTTAATACTATTCTGCTATCACAATCTAAATTTTGTTAATTTTATTAAAGGTCAGGTTGCTTTCTTCTTCTTAACAAACTCTACTGAAGAAATGTCCAATGGTCCAAATGTCTGGGATGCTTTTAAGGCATATATTCGTAGACAAATTATTTAATACTCCGCGGGATTAAAAAAACAAACTCAAAATGAAATACGTATATTGGCTGATGAGATTAAATAAATTGTGACCATCAATCTCCCTTTCATATTAGTTCTATATTCATAAGTTCATATGTTCGAGGAGCGGAATTGGCATTCGGCCCATCATTTACTACACCATTCAATCATGGCTGATGTATCTTTCCCCATCATTTGCATTCTCCTGCCTTCACCCCCCCCCCCCCCCCCCCCCCCTCTGACTGAAGAAATCCCTCCTTATCTCCTTCCTAAAGGAACGTCCTTTAATTCCGAGGCTATGAGCTCGACTCCTAGACTCTCCCAATAGTGGAAGCATCCTCTCCATATCACAGTTTATGATCGTTCTATTAATCAGACAATTGGCCTGCCACATGCTGTATCCAGAGACTTGCTGTGTGTGTGGGTACTCTTCCACCCCTACTGATGATGCCCATTTTTGATGATTGCCGCCCACAAAATGCTCCGTCATCAGATCCCAGGAAGCCAGGGCAATGGTGAGCTGGAGGGAACAGTGCTCTGAAACGAAGCTCTGCTGTGTACATTACTGTGAATGGTGGCACATCAGTAGAGTTGCTGTCTTCCAGTGCCAGAGACCCGGGTTCCATCCCAACTACGGATGCTGTCTGTATGGAGTTTGTACGTTCTCCCCGTGACCGCGTGGGTTTTCTCCGAGATCTTTGGTTTCCTTCCACACTCCAAAGACGTACAGGTTTGTAGGTTAATTGGCTTGGTATACATGTAAATTGACCCTAGCCTGTGTGGGATAGTGTTAATGTGTGGGGATCGCTGGTCGGCATGGTCTTTGTGAGCGGAAGGGCCTAGTTTCCGCGCTGTATCTCTGAAATAAACTGAGCTTAACTGAGATGCAGTTTTGTGGGAAGCTATGCCAGTTGTCACGTGGCCTGTGGCTTATGCTGTCTGAGATGTTATCTGCTGTTTGGGTACAACCTCGCATGTTGAATGGAAGCAGTGTTGGCCCTGCAGCTGGTTGAAAAACAAAGGTCTGAAGCAGGGTTTCGGCCTGAAACATTGCCTACTTCCTTCGCTCCATAGATGCTGGTGCACCCGCTGAGTTTCTGCTGCATTTTTGTCTACCTACTGTAATCCCTATTCTTTGTTTCCTATCTGCCAACCAATTTTCTATCCATGTCAGCACTCTACCCCCAATACCATGTGCCCTGGCCCTGTGCAGGGAGGGTGTGTAGGATGACAGCAATGTGTTCCCCGCTCCTCCCTCTATGGGCCAGTGGGCAGGGTGCCAGTGCCCAGTGCAGGACTGCCCCTCACACTGTCTTTCTTTTTGCTCACAGTTAATGCGGAAGACTTGCAGTGCCTTGCTGGGCTGAGGCTCGGGGTGGTGGTGCTATGGTGAGGATGTCCCACCGCAGTCCCCATCTGTCCATTAACGGCTACTACCAGCACAACGACGACGCCTCCAGCAGTAGCGGCGGCTCTGTCAAATCCGGCACTCCTTCTTACATGGAGAATCCCATCAGGTACGTCTCTCTAACTCTCTCTTGTCTCTTCCCCCCTGCCCCCCCCCCCCCCTTCTCGTTCTTTCCTCTCTAAGCTATGCTCCTTTCTAACAGTAAAGATGCAGCCTCCACCCTCGTACCTCACTCGGGGAGCTGTGTATCATAACTCCAACTACCCCTCCCGTTCTCTCTCCTCCCTCAGCACCGCCTCCCAACTCCCAGTCCCCCCCATCCTTCCCTCCCATACCCCCCTCCCCTCAACCCCAACTGAACCTTTCCCTACAGGAAACTCAAGGAAAGTTCCAACAGCCTCTTCTTTCCTGCTTGGAATCTCAGGTGGAGGATGATCGGATGTAGGGTATATCTTCCATAGGCCAAGGGCAGTGTTGCCGTGCCGATAAGTTGTTGATGAAGCCATTCGGTTGATGGGCTCATGAGGGATGTTGGAGGGAACGTGAACAGTGGCTGCCTGACCTGCTGAGTTACCCCAGCACTTTGTGACTTTTTTTATAAACCAGCATCTGCAGTTCCTTGAGGAGGGGGAGAGCGAGAGAGAGTCATGATATTCCTTCCCCATGTGAAACAATCCTCTACCCCCCCCCCTTTCCCAGCTCTGACAAGCGACTCTCTCCATCCCTCCCCCACCCAAGTCCCCCAGCTTCTCATTCTCACTTAGCAAATGGCTATCAATAGCCAGTTTCCTTTATCATCGTAACTTTTTTTGCTTCTCTTTCGCAGTCCTGGTCTGTCTCCGTCCTAAATCATTGCCCTTTATTGTTTCAGGATGAACAAGACAAGTTCAAACAGCAAGAGGCTGGGACCTGTGCCTGGTGTCAAACATTCGCCGTCCAACAGTTCAGTCAACAGTCTGAGTAGCCACATCAGCAACGTCAGCAACGCCTCCAAGCGCTCTCAGCACTCTCTGCACCCCGGCAGCAGCGGCGGCTGGCAGGAGCCCGTCGGTATGTGTCCGGGGAGGGCAGCACGGGGGGTGGAAGCAGTTCACCAGCGCATTTCTTTAGTCAGAGGGTGGTGAATCAGTGGAATTCATTGCCACTGAAGGCTGAATGCTGTGAAGGCCAAGTCAGTTAATATTTTGAAGGCAGAGCAGGGCTCTTGCTTAACCTTGTGTCCCTGTTTCCAGCCGGGCAACCTTGACAGCCCTTTAGGTTGCCAAATGACAATTTAGGTGGTCATTTAAGACGGTTTGCATGACGCGTGCGATAATATGCTCGGACGAAATGCGTAGTTACCAGTTACCAGTTACTCTCAATGAAGCATTCACATATTATGTTCAAGAAGGAACTGCAGATGCTGGAAAATCGAAGGTAGACAAAAGTGCTGGAGAAACTCAGCGGGTGCAGCAGCATCTATGGAGCGAAGAAAATAGGCAAAGTTTCAGGCCGAAACCCATCAGTCTGAAGAAGGGTTTCGGCCCGAAACGTTGCCTATTTCCTTTGCTCCTTAGATGCTGCCGCATTCGCTGATTTTCTCCAGCACTTTTGTCTACATTCACATATGATTTCTGCTTCAAATAACTCACAACCTAAACATATTCACCAATCAAGACATGATATATACCACAATGACATGCAGCAAAATTCTAATACAATATCTCAACTCGTTTTACACATTGCAATTAATGCAATTTCTATTAGTTCTTTCCACTTCCAAACAAAAATGTGGTTGGATTATTCAGCATATGATCAACCCGTGTCAATAAATCCTGGACCATGGTAACATATATGCTTAAACATGCACACTACAGATTGATGCAAGCATGTTTTCTGTGAAGGACCGAAAATTACCACGACATGGCCATAGCATGGGTCGTTATTGCTATTGGCACAGAAACACTCTGGCTTCCCACATAATTTATCCATAACAAAATATACAGGTTGCAAGGAAATTTCTATAGGCATTATATGATAATAGCTGTTAAAACCGACAATACCTATCTGATAGGTTAAAAATTACACTAACTGACAAGAGATGGCCAAAGGACATAACTGCAGCAAAATGTTCTTTTGGTAATATGTTTAAAGGTGTCAATAGAAATAATAACATTGGGAATTAAAACACATTTGATTGCATTCCATTATCAAACACCGTCAATGTTCGCTCTGAAGACCATGAAGCACAATAGGGTCAGGGGGTGTGTGAATCAGTGCGGGGTGGATAGATGGCGGGGGGGCGGGTTGAGAAGGCAATCGGTGCGTAATGGATGGATTGAGGCAGGTGAATTAGTACGTGGTGGTTGGAGTATGTACAATTGTGAGGGGAGAGCACAGGGGATGTCAGTGGTGTTGAATGGGGGGATCAATACGGGATGGATGGGGGGGGGGAACAGTACAGGATGAATGGGTGGATCAGTACAGGATGAATGGGGGTAGACAAAAATGCTGGAGAAATTCAGCGGGTGAGGCAGCATCTATGGAGCTAAGGAAATAGGCAACGTTTCGGGTCGAGACCCTTCTTCAGACTGTTCGCCCCATTCTTCTTGAATGAGGGGATCAGCACAGGATGGATGGGGGGGGATCAGTCCAGGATGAAGGGAGGGGGTCAGGACCGTGTGGCTCGGAGGGTCTGTGCAGGATGAATGAGTATAGGATGAATGAACTACAGGATTCATCAATATAGGATGAGTGGGGAATCAGTACGGGATGAATGAGGGGATCAGTACAGGATATATGAGGAGATCAGTACAGGATGCATGAGGGGATCAGTACAGGATGCATGAGGGGATCAGTACAGGATGCATGAGGGGATCAGTAAAGGATGCATGAGGGGATCAGTACAGGATGCATGAGGGGATCAGTACAGGATGCATGAGGGGATCAGTACAGGATGCATGAGGGGATCAGTACAGGATGCATGAGGGGATCAGTACAGGATGCATGAGGGGCTCAGTACAGGATGAATGGGTAGATCACTACAGGATGAATGGAGGGTGGGTCAGTACGGGATGAATGGGTGGTTCCGTGCAGTATGAATTGGGGGAGAAGTGCAGGAGGGATGGGAAGGGGGGGTCAGTACAGGATGAATTGGGGGACCATTGTAGGATGGATGGGGGGGGTGGCAGGAGAATCAATGTGAGGTGGGTAGGGCAATGAATAGCTTGGGGTGGGGGGTAGATTAGGAGGGGAGCACAGGGGATGTCAGTGAGGACTGAATAGAGGAGGGAATGGGGATCAGTGAGGGATGAAGAGGAGGGGTCCCAGGATAAGAAGGGTGGAGGGGGGCGTACAAGAGAGAAAGAGGGGGGGAAGGGGCAGAAGAGGTGGGGAGGAAGGAAGGTCAGCGCTCCTCGGACAACATCACCCGCTGCCATGGCTATCCCTGTCCAATGCCAAAGTGCCGCCGCCAAAGGAGGAGGAGGTTGGGATCTCCTCGCCACAGTGCAGCTCAAAGATGCTATAGCTTTAGGATCTTTGGTGCAGCTGCTTCAGCGGCAACAGCGGCCACGACAGCGGCTCCACCATCTCCTCCTCCGGCACCCCGCCCGGCAGAAAGAGACCTGCCTCTCCCTCTCCCTCCCTCCCTCCTCCCAGCCTCGGGGTGCGAGAGGGGTTGTGTTGAAATCGCCATTAGCGGATTTGCAGGCAGCGGCCGTTATCAGGGCGATAGCGGCCGCTGCCTGCAAATCAAACGATACTGCTGCAAATCCAACAACGGCGTTTTCAAAACAACCCCTCTCGCACACCGAGGCTGGGAGAAGGGAGGGAGGGAGAGGGAGAGGGAGGCCTCCTTCCACCAGGTGGGGTGCGGGAGGAGGAGGCGGTGGAGCCGCTGTCGCGGCCGCTGTTGCTGCTGTGCATTCACTCCGACCCTTCGTCACCCCGCTCCTAGTATCTTTGCCCCGCACTACAGTTGTTGCCGCCGCCGACACGAAACGTCACGTTCCTATTCGCCAAAGATGCTGCCTGACCCGCTGAGTTATACCAGTCGTTTGTGTCTTTTGGTATAAACCAGTATTTGCGTGCCAAGCGGGGCAAAATGACTCGGTGTTTAGGTTGCCCGACCGCACTTTGAGTGGTCATTGGCACCCGGGTAACCGCTAATTTCGAGCCCTGCGGAGATAGACAGATTCTTCATTAGTACAAGGATCACGGGGAGAACGCAGGAGAATGGGGTTAGGAGGGAGAGATAGTTCTGCCATGATGTAATGTCGGAGTAGACTTGATGGGCCGAATGGCCTAATTCTCCTCCTATCACTTATTACTTTTTGACGTCAGTGTTCTTAAATCCTTAACCCTTCCCTCCAACAGACTGGTTAAGGGCTTCTCCTAGGTTTAAAGTACAGCAATCACTGGTGCACGTCGGAGACTCGTACTGCGGGTGGGGTAAGAGGGTCCATTACTGGGGCAGGTGAGGGACTGTTAGTGAGGTGGGCTGAGGGTGGGTGAGTGGGCCGTGGACTGACACTGGGCAGGAGCTGAACATGTTGAACAGGATTGTAGATTTCCCAGATGCTGGGTTACATCCGGAGGACTGAGCTGTTATTTGTGAGCGGTGCGAGGGGGGAAGTGAATACGGAGGTCAAAGTACTGGATATGAATGCGCGAAGTATAAGAAATAAAGTGGACGAGCTTGAGGCTCAGTTAGAAACTGGCAAGTATGATGTTGTGGGAATTACTGAGCCACGGGTGGGAACTGAATATTCAAGGGTATACCTCCTATCAAAATGACAGACAGGGTGGGGTTGCCCTGTTGGTGAGGAATGAAATTCAATCCCTTGCAAGGGGTGACATTGAAACAGGAGATGTGGAGTCAGTATGAATAGAACTAAGGAATTGTTAGGGTAAAACCCTAATGGGACTAATCTACAGGCCCCCAAACAGTAGCCTGAACATAGAGCACAAGTTGAATCGGGAGTTAAAATTGGCATGTAGCAAAAGTAGCTGTGGTTGTTGTGGGAGATTTCAACATGCAGGTAGACTGGGAAAAATCAGGTGGGTACTGGACCCCAAGAAAGGGACTTTGTCGAGTGCCTTCGTGATGGATTCTGAGAAGAGCTTGTATTGGAGCCTACCAGGGAGAAGGCAATTCTGGATTTAGTGTTATGTAATGAACTGGATTTGATAAAGGACCTCGAGGTTAATGAACCATTAGGAGGCAGCGACCATAACATGGTCAGGTTTAATCTATAATAGGAGAGGGAGAAGGGTAGATCGGAGGTATCAGTGAATAAAGGGGACTATGGGGCCATGAGGGAGGAGATGGCCAAAGTTGACTGCAAAGATACACTAGCAGGGATGACAGTGGAACAGAAATGGCAGGTATTTCTAGGAATAATACAGAAGGTGCAGGATCAGTTCATTCCCAGGAGGAAGAAAGATTCCAAGGGGAGAAAGGGATGACCATGGCTGACAAGGGACGTCAGGGACAGTGTAAAAATTAAAGCAAAGAAGTACAATGTAGCAAAGGTGAGCGGGAAGCAAGAGGGTTGGGTAATGTTTAAAGAACAACAGAAGATAACCAAAAAGACAATACGGGGAGAAAAGATGAGGGACAAAGGTAAGTTAGCCAAGCCTATAAAACAGGATAGTAAAAGCCTCTTTAGGTATGTGAAGAGGAAAAGAGGAAAGAGGAAAAAGTTGGACCCTTGAAGACCGAAAAAGATGAATTTATTATGGGGAACAAGGAAATGGCAGATGAGTTGAACAGGTACTTTGGATCTGTCTTCACTAAGGAGGACACAAACAATCTTCCTGATAAAATAGTGGCCAGAGGATCTGGGTGACGGAGGACCTGAAAGAAATCCACATAAGGCAGGAAATGGTGTTGGATAGACTGATGGGACTGAAGGCTGAGAAATTCCCAGGGCCTGATGGTCAGCATCCCAGGGTACTTAAGGAAGTGGCTCTAGAAATTGTGGATGCATAGGTGAGAATTTTCCAATGTTCTATAGGCTCTGGGTCAGTTCCTGTGGATTGGAGGGTAGCTAATGTTATCCCACTTTTTAAGAAAGGCGGGAGAGAGAAAACATGGAATTATAGAACAGTTAGCCTGACATCGGTGGTGGGGAAGATGCTGGAGTCAATTATAAAAGATGAGATAGCCGAACATGTGGATAGCAGTAACAGGATCAGTTAGAGTCAGTATGGATTTATGATGGGGAAATCATGCTTGACTAATCTTCTGGAATTTTTTGAAGATATAACTAGGAAAACGGACAAGGGAGAATCAGTGGATGTAGTGTACCTTGACTTTCAGAAAGCATTTGATAAAGTCCCACATAGGAGATTAGTGGGCAAAATTAGTGCACATAGTATTGGGGTAGAGTGCTGACATGGATAGAGAAGTGGTTGGCAGACAGGAAACAAAGAGTAGGGATTAACGGGTCCCTTTCAGAATGGCAGGCAGTGACTAGTGGGGTACCGGTGCTGGGACCGCGACTATTTACAATATACATCAATGATTTGGATGAAGGGATTCAAAGTAACATTAGAAAATTTGCAGATGACACAAAGCTGGGTGGCAGTGTGAACTGTGAGGAGGATGCTATGAGAATGCAGGGTGACTTGGACAGGTTTGGGGAGTGGGCAGATGCATGGCAGATGATGTTCAATGCGGATACATGTGAGGTTATCCAATTTGGTAGCAAAAGCAGGAAGGCAGATTATTACTCTCTATATGGCATCAAGTTGGGAAAAGGAAAAGTACAACGGGATCTGGGGGTCCTTGTACATCAGTCTCTGAAAATAAGCATGCAGGTACAGCAAGCAGTGAAGAAAGCGAATGGCAGGTTGGCCTTTATAACAAGTGGAATCGAATATAGGAGCAAAGAGGTCCTTCTGCAGTTGTACAGAGCCCTAGTGAGACCGCACCTGGAGTATTGTGTGCAGTTTGTGTCCCCTAATTTGAGGAAGGATACTCTTGCTATTGAGGGAGTGCAGCGTAGGTTTACAAGGTTCATTCCCAGGATGGTGGGACTGTCATATGCTGAGAGAATGGAGCAGCTGGGCTTGTACACTCTGGAGTTTAGAAGGATTAGAGGGAATCTCATTGAAACATATAACATTGTTAAGGGTTTGGACACGCTAGAGGCAGGAAACATGTTCCCGACGTTGGGGGAGACCAGAACCAGGGGCCACAGTTTAAGAATAAGGAATAAGCCATTTAGAACGGAGACGAGGAAACACTTTTTCTCACAGTGGTGAGTCTGTGGAATTCTCTGCCTCAGAGGGCGGTGGAGGCAGGTTCTCTGCACGCTTTCAAGAGAGAGCTAGATAGGGCTTTCAAAAATAGCAGTCAGGGGATATTGGGAGAAGGCAGGAACGGGGTACTGATTGGGGATGATCAGCCATGATCACATTAAATGGCGGTGCTGGCTCGAAGGGCCAAATGGCCTACTCCTGCCCCTATTGTCTATTGTTTGGGACAGCTAATTGCCATTCATTCACGCACATGCACACACACATATATATATACACACAAAAAAACCCCACAAAAAATAGGGTGCTGCCATTTGACGACACAAACCTCCCCTGCAATAGCGCCTGTTCACCAAAGTGTGGAAAGTGATGCAGCTTCTGCTAAAGAGCATCTTTCCATTGCAATCTCCAGGTTGTATCAGCAACAACACCCTGTGTATCCATCCACTTAAAATCATTAATGAATCCACTTCGTGCAGTGTTTTGGAGAGAATATTCAGGATCCTGTCAGTATTGAATCTGTGACCTCTGTTTATTGATCCCTCAATAGATTGTAGCAGGGTTCTCGTGTAGAACCCTGCTACAATCTTCAACGTTTGAGGTCATCTCTTTTACATTCTCTGTTCTGAGAGGACTCCTAACTTTTTTTAATTACTCTTTACTGTAATTCTAGACACTATCTAAATAAATTCTTAGGCTCAACCTGAAACGTCACCCATCCTTTTTCAGACAGAAATGCTGCCTGACCCACTCAGTTACTCCAGAACTTTGTGTCTATCTTAGGCTTTTGGTTTCCTTCCTTTAGTTTAGTTTAGAGATACAGCGTGGAAACAGGCCCTTCGGCCCACCGAGTCGGCACCGTTCAGCGAACCCTGCACTCTAACAGTTGAGCCGTGGGCCGATCAGTTGCATGGTGCTTTTGTGAACAGCAGCACAAACATTGGGCCACGTGGCCCTTTGAACATTGTAAACCTTGAGAGAGAAGTATGTGTTGTTGACATCTTGCTCTTCTTTCCCAGCCCCCAGGTTTGGCGTACTCTGAATCATTCTCTCCCCTTGCCAAGCTGTGGGGCTGAATCTCGCTGCTATCTCCAGCTACCTGCATTACTAATCTTCCCTCTTCTGTGGTCCATGGCCGCAAAACTCAGCTCCAGTCAACCAGTGCCCTGCTGATACTGGACCCAGTGGTGAGGTAGAGCCCGCTGTTTCCTCCTTAAATGCCCAGGGTTTGCACAAGGCCTGGTCCCCAGTGCTCTGTTGTTCGTGCAGCCTAGGACCACAGTCAGTGCGGGAGGAAGCCACCTTCCAGCTTTGTACTCCAGTGTGTTCCCTCAGTCTGACTGGGTCACTCACTGAGATGAGAGGTGAGTTGCCCAGAGGACCATAGAGTCAAGAGACGACTGACTGTCAATGCTCGGTTACTCGATCCCAACTGAAGTAATGTTGTAACACCTAAGGGAGGCCTGGTTTGTGCTCCAGGGTCACTGAGGCGATGGAAGAATAGGATCTCCTTTAGATTTCCCCAAATTAGCTGTGGCCAAGCTCACACACAGCATTGTGGTGATCAGCAGACGTGCCCACGTTCAATAAATCTAGATTTCTCTAACTTCAAGTCACCCTCTCTCTTGGTCCCTCCCCCTCCTTAGTCGTTGTACTAGTTTCACAGTCGTCCTGGTGAGTTTCATTGTCTGTATCATTCGTTAACACCGAGCCCACAGCCAACCAACAATGGACCCTTTCCTTCATCATCGTTACTTTTTTGTATATCGTTCATTCATTTGTTCCATATCTCCGTCTATATCGCTTATTTCCCTTTCCCTTTCCCCTGACTCAGTGAAGAAGGGTCTCGACCTGAAACGTCACCTATTCCTTTTCTCCATGATGCTGCCTGTTCCTCTGAGTTACTCCAGCTTTTTGTGTCTATCTTTGCCCATGTTGGTTGTGGGATAAGATTGACTGGGACAGAGGGGGCTGCTATCCATCCACAATCAGGCAATCTCTCGGTGTTGAAAGGTGATACTCTCTGCTCGGTGGAAGTGACATTGACAATCTCCTGTTTATTTAGTCGGGACACAAAAGGAGGCCATTCGGCCCGTCATGGCCTTTGGAGTACCCCCATCAGTGCTGTTGTCCCGTTGATATCCCTGTGACCTATTTTTTCTCGGGTTCCTTATAGCTCCCCTGGGTTCTCCTGCCACCACCTTGCGGTGAACTTTCTGTGGTGGTCCCTGCCGGGGAGAAGGTCTATCAGCCTGACGTGGTTCCACAGTATCAGTGGGATCCGTGTTGGAGAGTCTGAGCTCTCTCCGCTTCCACTGATGGGAAGCATCGTGGCCCAACATTGTCTAATGTTGTGTTGCTGTCTCTTTCAGAAAAAGTTCTGCCCCTGGTGTACTGGTGGTTGGGCACAGCCTGGTACCAGTTAACAACGGCCATCTCCTTGATCGATGTCTTTACTCTGTCCAGGTACATGCTCCGGGGATCCACAGACTCCCTTCCTCCACCTGGTCAACTGAAGCAAATACACCCATCCCCGCTGCCTCCTTTCTCCTCCCCATCTCTGTACTGAACACACCCTCCCACAGGACACCCAGTCACACTGAACCCCGATAATAGACAATAGGTGCAGGAGTAGGACATTCGACCCTTCCTGCCAGCACCGCCATTCAATGTGATCATGGCTGATCATCCCCAATCAGTACCCCCTTCCTGCCTTCTCCCCATATCCCCTGACTCCGCTATCTTCAAGAGCCCTCACTCTCTCTTGAAAGTATCCAGAGAACCGGCCTCCACCGCCCTCTGAGGCAGAGAATTCTACAGACTCACAACTCTGTGAGAAAAAGTGTTTCCTCGTCTTCGTTCTAAATGGCTACCCCTTATTCTTAAACTGTGGCCCCTGGTTCTGGAGTCCCCCAACACGGGAACGTATTTCCTGCCTCTAGCGTGTCCAAACCCTTAACAAACTTATATGTTTCAATAAGCTCCCCTCTCATCTTTCTAAACTCCAGAGTGTACAACACCAGCCGCTCCTTTCTCTCAGCATACAACAGTCCCGTCATCCCGGGAATTAACCTGGTGAACCTACACTGCACTCCCTCAATAGCAAGAATGTCCTTCCTCAAAATAGGGGACCAAAACTGCACACAATACTCCAGGTGTGGTCTCACTAGGGCTCTGTACAACAGCAGAAGGACCTTTTTGCTCCTATACTCGACTCCTCTTGTTATAAAGGCCAACGTGCCATTCGCTCTCTTCACTGTCTGCTATACCTGCATGCTTACTTTCATAGACTGATGAACAAGGACCCCCAGATCCCTTGTTGTACTTCCCCTTTTCCCAACTTGACACTATTAAGATAGTAATCTGCCTTCCTGTTTTTGCTACCAAAGTGGATAACCTCACATTTATCCTCATTAAACTTCATCTGCCACACCTCTGCCCACTCTCCCAACCTGTCCAGGTCACCCTGCATTATTATAGCATCCTCCTCACAGTTCACAGCCATCCAGCTTTGTATCATCTGCAAATTTGCTAATATTACTTTGAATCCCTGCATCCAAAGCATTGATGTATATTGTAAATAGCTGCGGTCCCAGCACCGAGCCTTGCGGCACCCCACTAGTCACTGCCTGCCATTCTGAAAGGGACCCGTTAATCCCTACTCTTTGTTTCCTGTCTGCCAACCAATTTATAAATTAAATTTAGTTGATAGCATTTGATTTGTTAGTATTCTGGCTGTTGGATTAGTGTATAATAATTTAACCCATGTAATAAACTTCTCTCCCAACTTAAAAGTTTCCATGACCGAAAACAAGTAAGACCATTCCACCTGGTCAAAGGCTTTCTCCGCATCCAACGATATAATTACTAGGTCTTTATTAATATCTAGTAATTAATTGATTAGATTAGTGCAAATGAGTGATCGATGGTCAGCGTGGACTCAGTGGGTCAAAGGGCCTGTTTCCATGCCATCTCTCTCAATGACTACCAGGCAGGTTAAGCAACAGGTTAACTAACAGCTGGATTTCCTCCTGTGTCAATCACGGTTCTGCTCACCTCCCTACGGACAAACTCTACACATCACTGCTGGGCAGGGGTGGGGGAAGAGGCCAAGCTGCCAGCATTTGACACTCACCTGCACCCTCTCCAGCGACTCGAAGGGCAGCATGTTCTGAAGCTCCTCCAGTCTCTGAAGGATTACCTTGCCCAGCAGCTTGATGACATGGGCTGGTGTCAACGGGGGAGGGAGGCGTATGGTTTCAGATGCTCACCGCCCCAGTCTAGCCAAGCCCGGAAGGCAGCGGTCAGTAGCTCCGGCTCCTTCTCCATTCTCTGCATTCGCACCTGCAGGCCAGCTGACCATCGATCACCCATTTGCACTAATCTAATCAATTAATTACTAGGTTGATTCTATAGTCACCAACTTTATCTGGGATTATAAGAGCCATAGAATAAATAAAAAACATTTATGTAAATCAAAAATAAATTGAGGTCTAGCACTGCCAAACTTTATGTTTTATTACTGGGCAGTTAATACTAAAAATAAGAATTTTTGGTTAGTAGAATCAGATAAATAACCAATCTGGTTAAAAATGAAAAAAGAAGATTGTTCACCTTTTGAAATTAGCTCGATTTTATTCGCCAATATTAAACTAGGTAAGAAAACCTATAGAGAAAACCCTATAATAGAACGTGGGATACATATCTGGAAACAAATAAAGAAAACATTAAAATTGGAATGTATACCACTACCCCTTACCATTGTAAATAATGTTACATTTAAACGCTCAATAATGGACAAAGGTTTTTTTACAATGGAAAAACTATGGAATTAATAAGATGGGCGATCTCTACAGGGAAAACTCCTTCCTTTCATTTCAAGAATTACAACAAATTATGGATTACATTCAAAAGATTACTTTAGATATTTACAAATTAGAGACTATGTAAAAGCAAACACACAGGAAATTAGAAATAGAAATACAAAAATTTTAGATGAATGTCTAAATAAACACCCAAACACAGAAAAATTGATATCATATATTTATGACATTTTATTGGAAAACGATGTCCCAATGACAGAAATATATAGGCAATCATGGGAAAACTAATTAGGTCAAATAATCAGACCAGAAGTATGTGATGAAAGTTTACAACATATACACCACTGCTCATTAAATGTTAGACACTCTCTTATACAATTTAAAAATATTACATAGATTTAATTATTCAAAATCCAAATTACATAGTATTTTTTCAAATGTATCTGCCATATGTGATAAATGTCAGCACTTCGAAGCTAACTTAAAGCACTCATTTAAAAATTGTATAAAAATTACTACATTTTGGACAGAAATATTTAAGATAATTTCGAAAGTTGTTAATACGAATCTGATTCCTGACTCAAAATTAACAATATTGGGAATATTAGAAACCGATCGATGAATAACAATGAATCAAAGAATTTTTATTGATTACAGTTTAATAATTGGGAAAAAATTAATATTGAAATTCTGGAAAGGTCCTACATCCCCCACAACCTAAATGTGGATTACAGGAATGTCAGAGACACTTCATCTGGAAAAATTAAGGCTTGGCCTACTGAACAAGTTGGATCTTTTCAGAGGGATATCGTTTCCATTTATTGAATATTTAAAGGGTCAAAATGGCTCGGTGCGAGAGCCTGACTGAAGCCTGAATAAAGGAATAGATGAAGAATCATACATAACAAACCATGGATCTATCTCGTACGATGGATAACCTGTTTAACACTCCACTCATCTTTTTGATTTTCTATGTTTACTTTATTTCTCTCTTTTTTCCTATCTGCGTTAAAAACTAAAAAATGCATAGAAGTACAAACAAGACATAATTGTTAATATTAATAATATTAAGAATGTATGTGACAAGTATATTCTTCTTTTAATATGTACTTACTTCTAATAAAAATATTTAACAAAGTTTTAAACAAGGTGAAAATAAAAAGAAAGAAAAAAAAAATTATTATCTGGCAACTGAATAAGTTTACCACAACTAGAGAGCAATCCTGAACTACTATCTACCTTGTTGGTGACCTTGGATTATCTTTAATCGGACTTTACTAACTTTACCTTGCACTAAACGTTATTCTCTTATCATGCATCCATACACTGTAATTGCCCCGATTGTAATCATGTATTGTCTTTCTGCTGACTGGATAGCATGCCACAAAAGCTTTTCACTGTACACATGACAATAAACTAAACTGAACTTTATTCTTTCCATATTGCCTCCAATCCCCTCCCACCCAGATTCTCCACTTGCCGACATGGAAGAGGCAATTTACCGCAGCCAATTACACTACAAATCTGCACTCATTTGGTATTCTCTCTCTACAAGGCTCTCACTCTGTGTTGGACAGAGGTGGGGTGGGTGCGTACCCCTGGTGAGATTGTAACGCTGCGAGTGTTTGCTTCCAGGCTGACATCGCCGCCATCCAGCAGAAGCATGAGGAGTGGACGGAGCCGGCGCTGCGGGCAGTTGGTTGCAATACCAAGGTGGGTGCGGGGAGAGGGAGCTGTTGCTGGCGTGGGAGAAGGGGTAGAGAGGGCTCAGAGTTATGGTCATAAGTGATAGAGCTGAATTAGGCTATTCAGCTCATCAAGTCTACTCCGCCATTCAATCATGGCTGATCTATCTTGCCCTCAACCCAATTCCTTAAAAAGATCCACAGCCTATTGTGGCAGTGAATTCCACAGATTCACCACCCTCTGATAAGAGAAATTCCTCCTCATCTCATTCCTAAAGAAACATCCTTTTAATCTGAGGCTAAGACCTCTGGTCCTAGCATGGAAAGCATTCCTTCACTTTCTACCTAAAATGGCTGCTTTTAGTCTTTTTTTGTTTTGTTTTAGAGATACAGCATGGAAGGTCTGCACCGACCAGCAATTTTACTAAGCTACTAGACTAAGTAGGATCCATTGGGTTCCAGCTTCACACGGGATGGCTGGTCCCCCAATGCAATATTCCACCTCTCCACCAATTCCAATATTTGTGGCCTGGGGGAGGGGGGGGGGGGCTTTCTGGAGCGCTAGTATGGGTGTTGTGGGCTAAGGGGCTGGTTTCCAGAGGGCTAGTATGGACATTGTGGGCTGAATGGATTCTTGAGCTGCGGCTCAGTCACTCAAGCCTGGTGTGCCGGCACTCATGGCTTGTGGGCTGGCAGTTGACTCAAGGCTATTCCTTGAAATGCCACTTCAGGCAGGGTGCAAGGCCGACAAGCGCACATTTCAATAAGGAAAGGCAACTTTAGCATTTTCAAACCAAAGGCAACTTTAGCGTTTTCAAACCTTAGGCAACTTTGGTGTTTTCAAACCTTAGGCAACTTTAGTGTTTTCAAACCTTAGGCAACTTTAGAGTTTTGAAACTAAAGGCAGCTTTGGCATTTTGAAACCAAAGGCAGACTTTCTTGTAGAAAGAATAAAGCAGGAGGTGGAGTTTCGATTTATCTGCTAGACAATTATAACTGTATTCATGAAAACGATATCAGTGTACACTTAGACATATCAGTGTACACTAGTGTTGAATCTGTTTTTGTTGAAATTACTTCTTGCCCAAACTTTGGTGGAAAAAATATCATCATTGGTTGTATCTATAGACCTCCAGATTCTGATTCTGTCACATTTATTGATGCCCTCTGTCTGACGCTAGAAATGATAACCAAAGAACGTAAAATGTGTTTTCCACGAAGACTTAAACATCAACCTCCTTAAAAGCGATTCACCTCTCTCGACAGATTTCCTTAATGTTCTTTTTTCAGCTCACTTTTATCCATTGATACATAAACCGACGAGAATAACCAGCACCTCAGCTTCACTCATTGATAACATTTTGGCAAACTGTCTGGATTACAAAATGTCTTCTGGTATATTGTTAGCTTATATCTCTGATCATCTCCCTATATTCCAAATTGTACATATTAACTCAAACAGAATAAGTAAAAGCAATAGCTGTGATCATAAGGGAACAGAATATCGCAAATATACCAATAGAAATATGGAAGCATTTAAATGTGTAATTGGTGGACTATCATGGGATGAGGTTCTTAGGCTGCAAGATATCAATGAAGCTTATCAGGCAGTCCTTTCCCTTATTAATACCTCTTTGGAGAAATGCTTTCCCTTAATTTCTACCAAGATTAAGAAAGCTGCCTCATTTGACAAACCCTGGTTCGCTAAAGAATTGAAGAAATGTATTTTGATTAAAAATAAACTATACAAGAAATCTATTTTGCATCCCACACCATTCAATGTGGAATCATATAAAGCTTACAAAAATAATCTTACTCACTATTTAAGGCAAGTAAAAAAGAAATATTTTACTGATAAATTCATGCAAGCGTCAAATGACATCAAATCAACTTGGAACCTCATCAACCAAGTGCTAAATCGCAAAAAAGCCCCACCTGCTGTGCTCACAAAGATGTTAGGAAGAGATGGTGCTATTCATAACCCAAAGGAGATAGTTGATGGTTTTAATGATTTATTTTGTCAACGCTGGGTCCTCCTTGGCTTCAACCATTAAGGACTTTAATGAAGACCCTTGTAAATTGATTAACAGTCAATTCTCTACTTTGTCCACCTTCCATCCCCCTTGTCCCAAAGAAGTCTACAACATAATTGTGAGTCTAAAGAACTCTGCAGAAGGCCATGATGGAGTTAGAACCACTCTCTTAAAAACAGTTATTGATCATATTACTGAGCCACTAGCACATATTTTTTCTTTTTCTCTCCAATCTGGTGTCATTCCTCAAGATTTAAAGATTGCCAAAGTCATACCTATCTATAAATCAGGTGACCCTAAAGAATCTGGTAATTACCGCCCAATATCTATTCTCCCCTGTTTCTCAAAAATCATAGAAAGACTAGTGTACACAAGAATCCTAAACCATCTAACTGTGAATAATATTTTGTATAACCATCAATATGGCTTTAGGAAGAGGTACTCTACGAAGCATGCATTATTACAACTTATTAATAACATCTCTACTGCTCTAGATGAAAATAAATCTGCTCTTGTTGTCTTTCTAGATCTATCCAAGGCATTTGATACAGTCAACCATTCAATCTTAATCTCTAAACTCAATAGATATGGGGTAAAGGATGTAGCGCTTCTATGGTTAACCAACTATTTAGCAAATAGAGTGCAATTTGTCTATCTAAATGGAAGCTCATCCAAAAAATTGATAATTCACTGTGGGGTTCCACAAGGCTCCATCCTTGGTCCTTTACTATTCTTGATCTGTATAAATGACATCCTACACCTGTAGAGTACTTCTTCCTATCCTGTTTGCCGATGACACCAATCTTATAGCTTCACATAGTGATCTAAAATCATTGGTTGAATTAGTTAATGAAGAAATGTCTCATGTCTCTAAATCTAAAATTTTTATCAATGGACATGAAATTCCTGAAGTAACATATACAAAATTTTTAGGAGTAACCATTGATCAAAATTTAACTTGGAAAGAACATATCAATATTGTCTGTAGAAGATCAATGAAAATGCTTGGTATTCTGAGAAAGGTTTGTGCATTTATTCACCCGTCTTCCCATCTAACAATATATTACAGTTTGATTTTTCCTTATTTCAATTATTGTAATATTGTTTGGAGTTCTACCTATCCTTCCTATCTTTCTAAGCTACTCATCATACAGAAAAAAATTATGAGATTAATTTCTCATTCTAATTCACAAGAACCTTCTGCCCCTCTCTTCAAGAAGTACTCAATTTTGTCTGTAGATAAACTGAATGCATTCCAAATATGTATTTTTATTTTCAAATATCTTAAATGTAAACATGATTTGCCTGTTTCTCTTCATGATCTTTTCACCCTTTCTTCTAATATTCACCATTACCCAACCAGAAGAAGAAATGATCTTCATCTTCCGTTTTGTCGAACATCCAAACACCAACATTGCATTACTTTTAAAGGTCCTAAATTTTGGAATACCCTGCCTCTGTCATTAAAGTCTCACACCTCCTTAGCCACCTTTAAGATTAGCTAATTTTAGCATTTTGAAACAAATGGCAGCTTTAGCGTTTTCAAACCTTAGGCAACTTCAACGTTTTCAAACCTGAGGCAACTTTAGAATTTTCAAACTTCAGGCAGCTTTAGCATTTTCAAACCTTAGGCAACTTTAGCGTTTTTAAATCAAAGGCGGCTTTAGCGTTTTGAAACCAAAGGCGGCTTTAGTGTTTTGAAACCAAAGGCAACTTTAGCGCTTACAAACCTTAGGCAACTTTAGTGTTTTCAAACCAAAGGCAACTGTAACGTATTCAGACCAGAGGTTACCTTAGCGTTTTCAAACCTTAGGCAACTTTAGCATTTTCAAACCTGAGACAGCTTTAGACTTTTCAAATCTTCAGCAACTTTAGCACTTTCAAACCATAGGCAACTTTAGAGTTTTGAAACGAAAGGGAACTTTAGCGTATTCAAACCAGAGGCAACCGTACCATTTTCAACCCTTAGGCAACTTTAGCGTTTTTAAACCAAAGGCAAATTTAGCGTTTTCAAACCAAACGCGGCTTTAGCATTTTGAAACCAAAGGCGGCTTTAGCATATTGAAATCAAAGGCGGCATTAGCATTTGAAACCAAAGGCGGCTTTAGCATTATCAAACGAAAGGCAAATTTAGCGTTTTCAAACCTTTGGCAACGTTAGCGTTTTCAAACCTTTGGCAACGTTAGCATTTTCAAACCTTAGGCAACATTAGCGTTTTCAAACTTTAAGCAGCTTTAGCGTTTTGAAACCAAAGGCAGATTTAGCGTTTCAAGCAAAAGGCGGCTTTAGCGTTTTCAAACCAACGGCGGCTTTAGCGTTTTCAAACAAAAGGTGGCCTTTGAGTTTTGAGTCAAAAGGCAGCTTTAGCGTTTTGAAACCAAAGGCAGCTTTAGTGTTTTCAAACCTTAGGCACTTTAGCGTTTTGAAACGTTAGGCAGCTTTAGCGTTTTGAAACCTAAGGCAGCTTTTGCGTTTTAAAACCTTAGGCAACTTTAGCATTTTGAAACCAAAGGCAACTTTAGCATTTTGAAACCAACGGCAGCTTTAGCGTTTTAAAGCCTTAGGCAACTTTAGCATTTTGAAACCAAAGGCAGCTTTAGAGTTTTCAAACCTTAGGCAACTTTAGCATTTACAAACCATTGGCAACATTTGCATTTTCAAACCAAAGGCGGCTTTAGCATTTTGAAACCAAAGGCGGCTTTAGCGTTTTGAAAACAACGGCAGCTTTAGCGTTTTGAAACCAAATGCAGCTTTAGCATTTTCAAACCTTTGGCAACTTTAGCATTTTCAAACCTTAGGCAACTTTAACGGTTTCAAACCTGAGTTAAATTTAGTGTTTTCAAACCTTAGGCAACTAGTTTTGAAACCAAAGGCAGCTTTAGTGTTTTGAAACCAAAGGCAGCTTTAGCCTTTTCAAACCTTCAGCAACTTTAGCATTTTCAAACCAAAGGCAGCTTTAGCATTTTCAAACCAAAGGCGGCTTTAGCGTTTTGAAACCTACGGCAGCATTAGCGTTTTGAAACCAATGGCAGCTTTAGCGTTTTGAAACCTACGGCAGCTTTAGCATTTTGAAACCCAAGGCAGCTTTAGCGTTTTGAAACCAAAGGCAGCTTTAGCGTTTTCAAACCTGAGGCAACGTCAGCGTTTTCAAAGCTGAGGCAACTTTAGCATTTTCAAACCTTAGGCAACGTTAGCATTTTCAAACCTTAGGCAACGTTAGCGATTTCAAACCTTAAGCAGCTTTAGCGTTTGGAAACCAAAGGCGTCTTTAGCGTTTTGAAACCTTAGGCAACGTTAGCGTTTTCAAACCTTAGGCAACTTTAGCATTTTCAAACCTTCGGCAGCGTTAGCGTTTTGAATCCAAAGGCGGCTTTAGCGTTTCAAAGCAAAGCCAGCTTTAGCGTTTTCAAACCAAAGCCAGCTTTAGCGTTTTCAAACCAACGGGGACTTTAGCATTTGCAAACCAAAGGCGGCCTTTGAGTTTTGAATCCAAAGGCAGCTTTCGTGTTTTGAATCCAAAGGCAGCTTTAGCGTTTTCAAACCAAAGACGGGTTTAGCGTTTTGAAATGAAAGGCGGATTTAGCGTTTTGAAACCAAAGGCGGCTTTAGAGTTTTGAAACCAAAGGCTCCTTTAGCGTTTTCAAACCTAAGGCGGCTTTAGCATTTTTAAACCAATGGCGGCATTTGTGTTTTCAAACCTTCGACAACGTTAGCGTTTTCAAACCAAAGGCGACTTTAGCGTTTTCAAACCAAAGACAGCTTTAGTGTTTTGAAACCAAAGACAACTTTAACGTTTTGAAACCAAAAGCAACTTTAGCGTTTTCAAACCTTAGGCATCTTTAGCGTTTTGACACCAAAGATAGCTTTAACGTTTTAACACCAAAGGTAGCTTTAGCTTTTTGAAACCAAAAGCAGCTTTAGTCTTTTGAAACCAAAGGTGGCATTGGCGTTTTCAAACCAAAGAGGGCTTTGGCGCTTTCAAACCAAAGGTGGCTTTAGTGTTTTGAAACCAACGGCAGCTTTAGCGTTTTGAAACGAAAGGCGGCTTTAGTGTTTTCAAATCAAAGGCATCTTTAGCGTTTTCAAAGCAATGGCAACTTTAGCATTTTCAAACCAGAGGCAGCTTTAGCGTTTTCAAACCAAAGGCAGCTTTAGTGTTTTCAAACCTTAGGCAGCTTTAGCATTTTCAAACCTTAGGAAACGTTAGCGTTTTCAAACCTTAGGCAACTTTAGCGTTTACAAACCATTGGCAACCTTTGCATTTTCAAAACAAAGGCGGGTTTAGCATTTTGAAACCAAAGGCAACTTTAGCGTTTTTAAACCAAGGGCTGCTTTAGCTTTTTGAAACCTAAGGCGGCTTTAGCATTTTGAAACCAAAGGCGGCTTTAGGGTTTTGAAACCAAAGGCAACTTTAGCGTTTTCAAACCAAAGGCGGCTTTAGCTTTTTGTAACTAAAGGCGGCTTTAGTGTTTTCAAACCTTTGGCAACTTTAGTGTTTTCAAACCTGAGGCAATTTTAGCATTTTCAAACCTTAGGCACTTTAGCGTTTTCAAACCGTAGGCAACTTTAGCGTTTTGACACCAAAGGTAGCTTTAGCATTTTGACACCAAAGGTAGCTTTAGCGTTTTCAAACCAAAGACAGCTTTAGTGGTTTGAAACCAAAGGCAGCTTTAATGTTTTGAAATCAAATGCAACATAAGCGTTTTCAAACCTTGGACAACTTTAGCGTTTTCAAACCTTAGGCAACTTTAGCGTTTTGACACCAAAGGTAGCTTTAGCTTTTTGAAACCATAGGCAGCTTTAGAGTTTTGAAACCAAATGTGGGTTTAACGATTTGAAACCAAAGGCGGCTTTAGTGTTTTCAAACCAAAGGCGGCTTTAGCGGTTTCGAATCAAAGGCGGCTTTAGAATTTTCATACCTTCGGCAACTTTAGCATTTTCAAACCAAAGGCAAATTTAATGTTTTCAAACCTTAGGCAACTTTAGCGTTTTCAATCCAACGGCAGCTTTAGCATTTTGAAACCAAAGGCAACTTTACCATTTTCAAACCTAAGGCAGGTTTAGTGTTTTCAAACCTTAGGAAACTTTAGCGTTTTCAAACCCGAGGCAACTTTAGCGTTTTCAAACCTTAAAACTTTAGCGTTTTCAAACTTTAGGCAACATTAACATTTTCAAACCTTTGGCAGCTTTAGCGTTTTCAAACCATAGGCAACTTTAGTGCTTTCAAACCAATGGCAGATTTAGTGTTTTGAAACCAATGGCAGCTTTAGCGTTTTGAAACCTTCAGCATCTTTAGCATTTTCAAACCAAAGGCTGGCGTTGGGGATTAGAGGTTGGTGTTGGGGTTTTGCATCTGCCGTTGCAGGTTTAGAGGCTGGCGTTGAATTTTAAACGCTGGTGGGGTTCGAGGCTGGCGTTGGGGGATCATGGCTGGCGTTGGGGTTTCGCGGCTGGTGTTGGTGTTTCGCTGCTGGCATTGGGGTTTAGAGGCTGGCGTTGAGGGTTCGAGGCTGGCGTTGAGGGTTCGAGGCTGGCGTTGGGGGTTCGAGGCTGGCATTGCAGTTTGAAGGCTGGCGGGGTTTAGCGGCTGGCATTGGGGGTTTGCATTTGGCATCGGTGGATTGTGGCTGGCCATGAGGGATCACGGCTGTCATTGGGGTTTCGTGGTTGGGGTTTAGTGGTTGACGTTGGGGTTTAGAGGTTGGCGTTGGTTTTCGCTGATGGCGTTGGGGTTTAGCAGCTGGCGGAGTTTTGCGGCGTGCAATGGGGTTTTGCGGCATGCGTTGGGGTTTTGCGGCATGCGTTGGGGTTTCACGGCTGGCGTTGGGGTTTCGCTGCTGGCGTTGGGGTTTCGCTGCTGGCGTTGGGGTTACGCGGCTGGCATTGTGGGTTCGCGGCTGGCATTGGGAGTATGCGGCTGCCATTGGAGGTTTGTGGCTGGAGTTGGGGGATCAAGGCTGGCGTTGGGGTATCATGGCTGGCGTTGGGGGATCACGGCTGGCATTGGGGTTTTGCGACTGGCGTTGAGGTTTTGTGGCTGGGGTTGTGGTTTAGCGGCTGGTGGAGTTTTGCTGCTGGCGGGGTTTAGCAGCTGGCATTGCGTTTTAGAGGCTGGCATTGGGGTTTAGAGGTTGGCATTAGGGTTTTGCAACTGGCGGGGTTTAGAGTCTGGCGTTGCATTTTAAAGGCTGGCGTTGGGGTTTAGCAGCTGGCATTGGGTGTTCGTAGCTGCCGTTGAATTTTAGAGGCTGCCTATTTGATTTAGCGGCTGGCGTTGGGGGGATGGCGGCTGACGTTAGGGTATAGCGGCTGGCGTTGGGCGTTCGAGGCTGGCTGCTGGGGTTTAGCGTCTGGCATTTGTGGTTCGTGACTGGTGTTGGTGTTTAGCGGCTGGCATTGCGGTTTCGCGGCTGGCGTTTTGTTTTAGCGGCTGGCGTCGGGGTTTAGCATCTGGTGTTGGGGTTTACGGCTGGTGTTGGGGTTTATAGACAATAGACAATAGGTGCAGGAGTAGGCCATTTGGCCCTTCGAGCCAGCACCGCCATTCAATGTGATCATGGCTGATCATCCCCAAATATGCACCCTGTTCCTGCCTTTTCTCCATATCCCTTGACTCCGCTATATTATTAAGAGCCCTATCTAGCTCTCTCTTGAAAGCATCCAGAGAACCGCCCTCTGAGGCAGGGAATTCCACAAACTCACCACTCTCTGTGAGAAAAAGTGTTTCCTCGTCTCCGTTCTAAATGGCTTACTCCTTATTCTTAAACTGTGGCCGCTGGTTCTGGTCTCCCCCAACATCGGGAACATGTTTCCTGCCTCTAGTGTGTCCAAGCCCTTAACAATCTTATATGTTTCAAGGAGATCCCCTCCCAGAGTGTACAAGCCCAGCTACTCCATTCTCTCAGCATATGACAGTCCCGCCATCCCAGGAATTAACATTGTAAACCTACGATGCACTGCCTTCCTGTTTTTGCCTTCTCCCCATATCCCTTGACTCCACCAGCCCCTAGAGCTCTAACTAACTCTCTCTTAAATCCATCCAGTGACTTGGCCTCCACTGCCCTCTGTGGCAGGGAATTCCATAAATTCACAACACTCTGGGTAAAAAAGTGTTTTCTTACCTCACTTAAATGACCTCCCCTCTATTCTAAGACTGGCTCTTGGTTCTGCTAACCCAACATTGGGAACATTTTTCCTGCATCTAGCTTGTCCAGTCCTTTTATAATTTCATTTGTTTCTATAAGATCCTCCCTCAGCCTTCTAAACTCCAGTAAATACAATCCTAGTCTTTTCAATCTTTCCTCATATGACAGTCCCGCCATCCCAGGGATCAACCTCATGAACCGACCTGCACTGCCTCAATCACAAGGATGTCCTTCCTCAAATTTGGAGACCAAAACTGTACACAATACTCCAGATGTGGTCTCATCAGAGCCCTATACAACTGCAGAAGAACCTCTTTACTCCTATACTGAAATTTTCTTGTTATGAAGGCCAACATTCCATTAGCTTTCTTCGCTGCCTGCTGTTCCTGTAAGCCAACTTTCAGTGTACAAGGACGCCCAGGTCTCGTTGCACCTTCCCCTTCCCTAACCTAACCCCATTGAGATAATAATCTGACCCCTTCTTTTTGCTGCCAAAGTGGATAACCTCACATTTATCTATAATAGTGAGATTAAATGAGAATTTACCAGTTTGAAGTTTGATCTTTATTTTATGAGGAGTTACGATGAGGGATTATGTGAAGAAGCCCCGCCAGGCGCATGCGCGTCATACTTCAAAGCAGCGCCGAAGTAACATAGTAAGGCTTAGAAGACTAGAACTACCAGATGATCTTTTCGATTATGAGGGCCAGGAGCGGAGGGCACGTAATTCCTCATCGTAACTTCTCATAAAATAAAGATCAAACTTCAACTGGTAAATTCTCGTTTAATCTCACTATTTTACTTCGGAGTCACATGAGTGACTACGTGAAGATTTCAAAGCTCTGTGATTTCATGCTGTTGATCCATTCCTTATGACACACTGCTTCAGTTGACACAGTAGTGAATAAATAATGTTTAGAGGCTGGCGTTGGGGTTCGCAGCTGGCGTTGGGGGATTGCGGCTGGCATTGGGGGTTCGTGGCTGGCGTTGCATTTTACAGGCTGGCATTGGGGTTTAGCGGATGGCGTTGGGGGTTCGCGGCTGGCGTAGGTGGATTGTGGCTGTCGTTAGGGGATCACAGGTGGCATTGGGGGTTCGATGCTGGTGTTGGTGGTTCGCGGCAGGCGTTGGGGGATAATGGCTGGTGTTGGGGAATCGGGGCTGGAGGTGGGGTTTCGCTGTTGGCATTGCAGTTTAGCGGCTGGAGTTTTCGAGGCTGGCGTTGGGGGTTTGCGCTGGCATTGGGAGTATGCGGCTGGCCTTCGGTGTTTAGCAGCTGGCGTTGGGGTTTAGCAGCTGGCATTGGGGTTTAGAGGCTGGCGGGGTTTAGAGGCTGGCATTGCATTTTAGTGGATGGCGTTGGGGTTTTGTGGCTGCCGTTGGGGTTTTGTGGCTGGTGTTGGGGTTTTGCTGCTGGCATTCGGGTTTATCGGCTGGCATTGAGGTTTTCGAGGTGGGCGTTGGGCGTTTGAGCTGGCGTTGGGGGATCACGGCTGGCGTTGGGGGATCACAGCTCGTATCGGGGATTCGTGGCTGGCGGTGGGGTTTCGCGGCTGGTGTTGGGGGTTCGCTGCTGGCGTTGGGGTTTAGCGGCTGCCGTTGGGGTTTTTGAGGCTGGCATTGGGGGTTTGCACTGGCATTGGGAGTATGCGGCTGGCCTTGGGTGTATGCGCTGGCATTGGGTGTTGCGGCTGGCAGAGTTTAGCAGCTGGTGTTGGGGTTTAGAGGCAGGCATTGCATTTTAGTGGCTGGTGTTGGGGTTTAGAGGTTGGCGTTGGGGTTTTGCGGCTGGCGTTGGGGGTTTGAGCTGGTGTTGGGAGTATGCGGCTGATCTTGGGGGTTTAGCGGCTGGCATTGGGGGTTCGTAGCTGGCGTTACATTTTAAAGGCTGGCATTGGGGTTTAGCGGATGGCGTTGGGGGTTCGCGGCGGGCGTTGGGGGATCATGGCTAGTGTTGGGGAATCGCGGCTGTCGTTGGGATTTCGCTGTTGGCGTTGCGGTTTAGCGGCTGGGATTTTCGAGGCTGGGGTTGGGGGTTTGTGCTGACATTGGGATTTAGAGGTTGCCATTGGGGTTTTGCGGCTGTCGTTATGATTTTGCAGCTGGCATTGGGGTTTTGCTGCTGCTGTTGGGATTTCGCGGCTAGCATTGGGGTTTAGAGGCTGGCGTTGCATTTTAGTGGCTGGCATTGGGGTTTGAAGGTTGGCATTGGCGTATCCTGGTTGGCATTGGGGGTTTTGCAGCTGGTGTTGGGGTTTTGCTGCTGGCATTCGGGTTTATCGACTGCCGTTGAGGTTTTCGAGGCGGGCCTTGGGGGTTTGAGCTGTCGTTGGGGGATCACGGCTGGCGTTGGGGGATCACGGCTGGCATCGGGGATTCGTGGCTAGCGGTGGGGTTTCGCGGCTGGTGTTGGGGTTTCGCTGCTGGCGTTGGGGTTTCGCTGCTGGCGTTGGGGTTTAGCGGCTGGCATCGGGGTTTTTGAGGTTGGTGTTGGGGGTTTGCGCTGGCATTGGGTGTATGCGGCTGGTCTTGGGTGTAAGCGCTGGCATTAGGATTTTGCAGCTGGCATTGTGGTTTCGCTGCTGCTGTTGGGATTTCACGGCTGGCATTGGGGTTTAGAGGCTGGCGTTGCATTTTAGTGGGTGGCGTTGGGGTTTAGAGGCTGGCGTTGGGGGATTGCGGCTGGCATTGGGGTTTAGAGGCTGGCGTTGGGGAATCGCGGCTGGCGTTGGGGGATTGCGATTGGCGTTGCATTGTAAAGGCTGGCATTGGGGTTTAGCTTCTGCCGATTGGGGTTTTGCGGCTGGCGTTGGGGTTTAGAGGCTGGCATTGCATTTTAGTGGCTGGCGTTGGTGTTTGAAAGTTGGCATTGAGGTTTCAACGTCGGCATTGGGGTTTTGAGGCTGGCGTTGGGGGATCGCGGCGTTGGGGTTTAGATGCTGGCGTTGCATATTAGTGGCTAGCGTTTGAGTTTAAAGGTTTCTTTGGGGTTTGAAGGTTGGTGCTGAGGTTTAGAGGCTGACGTTGGGTCATGCGGCTGCCCTTGGTGTTTAGCGGCTGGCGTTGGGGTTTAGAGGCTGGCGTTGCATTTTAGTGGCTGGCGTTGGGGTTAGAGGTTGGCGTTGGGGTTTTTGCGGCTGGCGTTGGGGTTTTTGCGGCTGGCGTTGGGGTTTTTGAGGCTGACGTTGGGGATTTGCGCTGGCATTGGGAGTATGCGGCTGGTCTTGGGGGTTTATGGCTGGTGTTGGGGGATCACGGCTGGCTTTGGGGTTTAGCATCTGGCGTTGCATTTTAATGGCTGGCGTTGGGGATTAGAGGTTTGTGTTGGGGTTTTGCATCTGCCGTTGCAGGTTTAGAGGCTGGCGTTGAATTTTAAACGCTGGTGGGGTTCGAGGCCGGCGTTGGGAGATCATGGCTGTCGTTGGGGTTTCGCGGCTGGTGTTGGTGTTTCGCTGCTGGCGTTGGGGTTTAGCGGCTGGTGTTGGGGTTTTCGAGCCGGGCATTGGGGGATTAAGCTGGCGTTGGGGGATCACGGCTGGCGTTGGGGGATCACGGCTGGCATCGGGGATTCGTGGCTGGCGGTGGGGTTTCGCGGCTGGTGTTGGGGTTTCGCGGCTGGTGTTGGGGTTTCGCTGCTGGTGTTGGGGTTTAGCGGCTGGCCTTAAGGGTTTAGCAGCTGGCGATGCATTTTAGTGGCTGGCGTTGTGGTTGAGAGGCTGGTGTTGGGGTTTTGCGGTTGGCGTTGGGGTTTAGCGGCCGGCGTTGGCGGTTCGCGGCCGGCGTTGGAGTTTCGCGGTTGGCGTTGGGGGTTCACGGCTGGCGTTGAGGTTTTGCTGCTGTCGTTAGGGTTTAGCGGCTGGCGTTGGGGTTTCGCGGCTGGCGTTGGGGTTTAGCAGCTGGCGGGGTTTAGAGGCTGGCGCATTTTAGTTGCTGGCATTGGGGTTTAAAGGTTGGCATTGGGTTTAAAGGTTGGCGTTGGGGTTTAGAGGCTGGCGTTGGGGGTTCGAGGCTGGCGTTGCAGTTTGAAGGATTGCGGGGTTTAAGGTTGGCATTGGGGTTTAGAGGCTGGCTTTGGGGGTTCGCAGCTGGCGTTGTGGGATCACGGCTGGCGTTGGGGTTTTGCAGCTGGCGTTGAGTTTAACAGCTGGCATTGGGGTTTAGCGGCTTGCGTTGGGGTTTAGCGGCTGGCATTGGTGGATTGTGGCTGGCATGGGGGATCGCGGCTGGTGTTGGGAGTTCAAAGCTGACAATGGGGGTTCGCGGATGGCGTTGGGGTTTCGTGGCTGGCGTTGGGGTTTCGCTGCTGGCGTTGTGGTTTCGCTGCTGAGGAATCACGGCTGGCATTAGGGGTTCGAGGCTGGCATTGGGAGTTCGCGGATGGCGTTAGGGGATCACGGCTGGCGTTGGGGTTTTGAGGCTGGCGTTGGGGTTTAGCGGCTGGTGTTGGGGATTTTGAGGCTGGCGTTGGGGGCATACGCTGACGTTGGGAGTATGCGGATGGCCTTGGGGGCTTAGCGGCTGGTGTTGGGGTTTAGCAGCTGGCGTTGGGGTTTAGAGGCTGGCGCATTTTAGTTGCTTGCATTGGGGTTTAGAGGTTGGCATTGGGGTTTAAATGTTGGCATTGGGGGTTCGAGGCTGGCATTGCAGTTTGAAGGCTGGCGAGGTTTAGCGGCTGGCGTTGGGGGTTTGCATTTGGCATTGGGGGATTGCGGCTGGCGTTGGGGGATTGCGGCTGGCGTTGGGGTTTCACTGCTGGCGTTGGGGTTTCGCTGCTGGCATTGTGGTTTCGCTGCTATCATTAGGGTTTAGTGACTGGTGTTGGGGTCAAGCGGCTGGCGTTAGGGTTTAAAGACTGGCGTTGCATTTTAGTGGCTGGCGTTGGGGTTTGAAGGTTGGCGTTGGGGTTTAGAGGCTGGTGTTGGGGGATCACAGCTTGCTTTGGGGGTTCGGGGCTGGTGTTGTGGGATCGCAGCTGGCGTTGGGGTTTCGCAGCTGGCGTTGGGTTTAGCGGCTGGCGTTGGGGTTTAGCAACTGGCATTGGGGTTTAGCAACTGGCATTGGTGGATCGTGGCTGGCCATGGGGGATCGCGGCTGGTGTTGGGGGTTCGATGCTGGCATCGCGGGTTCGCGGATGGCGTTGGGGGATCACGGCTGGCGTTTTGGTTTCGTGGCTGGCGTTGGGGTTTCGTGGCTGGCGTTGGGGTTTCGCGGTTGGTGTTGGGATTCGCTGCTGTTGTTGGGGTTTAGCGGCTGCCGTTTGGGATTTCGAGGCTGGCGTTGGGGGCATGCACTGGCGTTGGGAGTATGCGGCTGGCCTTCGGGGTTTAGAGGTGACGTTGCATTTTAGCGGCTGGCGTTGGGGAATCGCAGCTGGCGTTGGAGTTTCGCTGTTGGGGTTGCGGTTTAGTGGCTGGGGTTTTCGAGGCTGACGTTGGGGGTTTGAGCTGGTGTTGGGAGTATGCGGCTGACCTTGGGGGTTTAGCGGCTGGCGTTGGGGGCATTTTAAAGGCTCATTGAGGTTTAGCTGGCGTTGGGGGTTGGTGGATTGTGGCTGGCGTTAGGGGATCGCGGGTGGCGTTGGGGGTTCGATGCTGGTGTTGGGGGTTCGCGTGGCGGGCGTTGGGGATCATGGCTACGTTGGGGAATCGCGGCTGGCGTTGGGGTTTCGCTGCTGCTGTTGGATTTCGCGGCTGGCATTGGGGTTTAGAGGCTGGCGTTGCATTTTAGTGGCTGGCATTGGGGTTTGAAGGTTGGCATTGGGGGTTCGTGGCTGGTGTTGGGGGATCGCGGCTGGCATTGGGGGGTCAAGGCTGGCGTTGCATTTTAGTGGCTGGCGTTGGGGTTTAGAGGCTGACGGGGGTTCGTAGGTGGCGTTGGGGGATTGTGGCTGGCATTGGGGTTTAGAGGCTGGCATTGGGGGTTCGCGGCTGGGGTTGGGGGATTGCGGCTGGTGTTGGGGGTTTGTGGCTGTCGTTGCATTTTAAAGGCTGGCATTGGGGTTTAGCTGCTGCCGTTGTGGTTTTGCGGCTGGCGTTGGGGTTTAGAGGCTGGCATTGCATTTTCGTGGCTGGCGTTGGGGTTTAAAGGTTGGCGTTGGGGTTTGAAGGTTGGCATTGGGGTTCCGCGGCTGGCGTTGGGGTTTAGCGGCTGGCGGGGTTTAGACTGGCGCATTTTAGTTGCTGGGGTTTAAAGATTTGCATTGGGGTTTAAAGGTTGCTGTTGGGGTTTAGTGTCCGGCGTTGGGGTCTCGCGGCTGGCGTTGGGGGATCGCGGCTGGCGTTGGGGTTTTGCTGCTGCTGCTGCCAATGTGGTTTTGCAGCTAGGGTTGGGTTTTAGAGGCTATCGTTGCATTGTAGTGGCTGGTGTTGGGGTTTCGCGGTTGGTGTTGGGATTCGCTCCTGTTGTTGGGGTTTAGCGGCTGCCGTTTGGGATTTCGAGGCTGGCGTTGGGGGCATGCACTGGCGTTGGGAGTATGCGGCTGGCCTTCGGGGTTTAGCAGCTGGCGTTGGGGTTTAGCAGCTGGCGTTGGGGTTTAGCAGCTGGCGTTGGGGTTTAGAGGTGATGTTGCATTTTAGCGGCTGGCTTTGGGGAATCGCAGCTGGCGTTGGAGTTTCGCTGTTGGGGTTGCGGTTTAGTGGCTGGGGTTTTTGAGGCTGACGTTGGGGGTTTGAGCTGGTGTTGGGAGTATGCGGCTGACCTTGGGGGTTTAGCGGCTGGCGTTGGGGGTTCGTAGCTGGCGTTGCATTTTAAAGGCTGGCATTGAGGTTTAGCTGATGGCGTTGGGGGTTCACGGCTGGTGTTGGTGGATTGTGGCTGGCGTTAGGGGATCGCGGGTGGTGTTGGGGGTTCGATGCTGGTGTTGGGGGTTCGCGGCGGGCGTTGGGGATCATGGCTAGCGTTGGGGAATCGCGGCTGGCGTTGGGGTTTCGCTGCTGCTGTTGGGATTTCGCGGCTGGCATTGGGGTTTAGAGGCTGGCGTTGCATTTTAGTGGCTGGCATTGGTGTTGAAGGTTGGCATTGGGGGTTCATGGCTGGTGTTGGGGATCACAGCTGGCATTGGGGGGTCAAGGCTGGCGTTGCATTTTAGTGGCTGGCGTTGGGGTTTAGAGGCTGACGGGGGTTCGTAGGTGGCGTTGGGGGATTGTGGCTGGCATTGGGGTTTAGAGGCTGGCGTTGGGGGTTCGCGGCTGGGTTGGGGGATTGCGGCTGATGTTGGGGGGTTGTGGCTGTCGTTGCATTTTAAAGGCTGGTATTGGGGTTTAGCTGCTGCCGTTGTGGTTTTGCGGCTGCCGTTGGGGTTTAGAGGCTGGCATTGCATATTAGTGGCTGGCGTTGGGGTTTAAAGGTTGGCGTTGGGGTTTGAAGGTTGGCGTTGGGGTTTGAAGGTTGGCATTGGGGTTCCGCGGCTGGCGTTGGGGTTTAGCGGCTGGCGGGGTTTAGACTGGTGCATTTTAGTTGCTGGGGTTTAAAGATTGGCATTGGGGTTTAAAGGTTATCGTTGGGGTTTAGTGTCCGGCGTTGGGGTTTGAGGTTTAGCGTTGGGGTTTAAAGGCTAGCGTTGAGGGATCGAGGCTGGCGTTGGGGGTTCGTGGCTGGCATTGTGGTTTCGTGGCTGGCGTTGGGGCTTTGCTGCTGGCATTGAGGGTTTGCGGCTGGCGTTGGGGGATTGCGGCTGGCGTTGGGTGTTCGAGGCTGGCTTTGCATTTTAAAGGCTGGCGTTGGGGTTTTGCAGCTGGCGTTGGGGTTTAGTGTCCGGCGTTGGGGTCTTGTGGCTGCGTTGGGGGATCGTGGCTGGCGTTGGGGTTTCGCTGCAGGCGTTGGGGTTTTGCTGCTGCTGTTGGGGTTTCGCTGCTGCCAATGTGGTTTTGCGGCTGGCGTTGGGTTTTAGAGGCTGGCATTGCATTTTAGTGGCTGGCGTTGGGGTTTAAAGGATGGCGGGGTTTAGAGGCTGGAGTTGGGGGTTAGCGGCTGGCGTTGGGGGTTCGAGGCTGGCGTTGCATTTTAAAGGCTGGCGTTGGAGGTTCGCGGATGGCGCTGTGGTTTAGCAGCTGCCGTTGGGGTTTAGCTGCTGCATTTGGGGTTTAGCGGCTGGCGTTGGTGTTTCGTGGCTGCCGTTGGGGTTTCGCTGCTGCCGTTGGGGTTTAACGGCTGGCATTGGGTTTTCGTGGCTGGCATTGGGGTTTAAAATTTGGCGTTGCGGTTTGAAGGTTGGTGTTGGGAGTTCGAGGCTGGCATTGCATTTTAAAGGCTGGCGTTGGGGATTAGCGGCTGGTGTTGGGGTTTAGCAGCTGGCGTTCGGGTTTTCGAGGCTGGCGTTTGGGGTTTGTGCTGGCGTTGGGAGTTCGAGGCTGGCATTGCATTTTAAAGGCTGGCGTTGGGGGTTCGCGGTTGCCTTTGGTAGATCGTGGCTGGCGTTGGGGGATCACGGCTGGCTTTGGGGATCACGGCTGGTGTTGGGGGATCACGGCTGGCATTGGGGGATCATGGCTGGCATTGGGGTTTTGTGGCTGGTGGTTCGTGGCTGGTGTTGGGATTTAGCGTCTGGCGTTAGGGTTTAGCGGCTGGTGTTGGGGTTTAGACGCTGGCGTTGCATTTTAGTGGCAGGCATTGGGGTTTAGAGGTTGGCGTTGGGGTTTTGCGGCTGGCATTGGAGTTTAGCGGCCGGCGTTGGGGGATTGCGGCTGGCATTGGGGGAACGCTGCTGGTGGGGTTTTGCTGCTGGCATTGGGGTTTCGCTGCTGGCGTTCGGGTTTCACTGCTGCTGTTGAGGTTTAGCGGCTGGCATTGGGGTTTAGTGGCTGGCATTGAATTTTAAAGGTAGGTGGGGTTTAGCGGCTGGTGTTGGGGTTTAGCTGCTGGCATTGGGGGTTCGTGGTTGGCATTGGTGGATCATTGCATTTAGCGGCTGGCGTTGCATTTTAAAGGCTGGCATTGGGGTTTTAGAGTTGAGGGTTCGTGACTGGCGTTGGGGAATTACGGCTGGCGTTGGTTTCGTGGCTGGCGTTGGGGTTTTGTAGCTGGTGTTGGGGTTTCGCTGCTGGCATTGGGGTTTAGCATCTGGCATTGGGGTTTTCGAGGCCGGCGTTGGGGGCATGTGCTGGCGTTGGGTGTGCGGCTGGCCTTGGGGGATTAGCGGCCAGCGTTGGGGTTTAGCAGCTGGTGTTGAGGTTTAGCAGCTGGTGTTGGGGTTTAGAGGCTGGCGTTGCATTTTAGTGGCTGGCGTTGGGGTTTAGAGGTTGGCGTTGAGGTTTCGCTGCTGGCGTTGGGGTTTTGCTGCTGCCGTTGGGGTTTAGCGGCTAGCGTTGGGGGTTCGTGGCTGGCGTTGGGGGTTCGTGGCTGGTGTTGGGGTTTCGCTGCTGGCATTGAGGTTTTTGAGGCCGGCGTTGGGGGCATGTGCTGGCGTTGGGTGTGCGGCTGGCGTTGCAGTTTACTGGCTGGCGTTGGGGCATAGAGGTTGGCGTTGGGGTTTAGAGGCTGGCGTTGAATTTTAAAACCTGTTGGGGTTTAGCGGCTGGTGTTGGGGGTTCGCAGCTGGCATTGGGGGAGATTGTGGCTGGTGTTGAGGGTTCGAGGCTGGCGTTGCATTTTAAAGGCTGGCGTTGGGGTTTAGAGGCTAGCGTTGGGGTTTCGTGGCTGGCGTTGAGGTTTAGAGGCTGGCGTTGGGGTTTCATGGCTGACATTGGGGTTTAGCGGCCGACGTTGGGGTTTAGAGGCTGGTGTTGCATTTTAGTGGCTGACGTTGGGGTTTAAAGGTTGGCATTGGGGTTTAGAGGCTGGTGTTGCATTTTAGTGGCTGCCGTTGAGGTTTAGGGGCTGGGGTTTAGTGACTGGCATTGGGAGATCACGGCTGGCATTGGGGTTGAGCGACTGACGTTGGGGTTTAGAGACTGGCGTTGCAGTTTACTGGCTGGCGTTGGGGCATAGAGGTTGGTGTTGGGGTTTCTAGGCTGGCGTTGCATTTTAAAGGCTGGGTTTAGCGGCTGACGTTGGGGTTTAACAGCTGTCATTTGGGTTTAGCGACATGTTGGGATATAGCGGCTGGCTTTGGCGTTTAGCAGATACCGTTTTTGGGTATCAACCCGCAATGCCAGAATTTTTAAGGCTGGTGGGGTTTAGCGGACTGGCGTTGGGGGTTTGCGGCTGGCTTTGGAGGTTCGCAGCGGGTGTTGGGATTTAGTGCCTGGCATTGTGGTTTAAAGGCTGGCGTTGGGTGTTCGAGGCTGGTGTTGGGGGTTCGCGGCTGGCGTTGGGGGATCACGGCTGGCGTTGGGGTTTTGTGGCTGGCGTTGGGGTTTCGCAGCTGGTGTTGGGGTTTCACTGCTGGCGTTGGGGTTTAGCAGCTGGCATTGGGGTTTTCGAGGCTGGTGTTGCATTTTAGTTGCTGGCGTTGGGGTTTAGAGGTTGGCGTTGGGGTTTCGCTGCGGCCGTTGGGGTTTAGCGGCTGGTGTTGGGGTTTCGCCTCTGGCGTTGAGGTTTAGCAGCTGGCGTTGGGGTTTAGATGCTGGCATTGCATTTTAGTGGCTGGTGTTGGTGGTTCGTGGCCGGTGTTGGGATTTCGCTGCTGGCGTTGAGGTTTAGCTGCTGCCATTGGGGTTTTTGTGGCTGGCATTGGGGGCATGTGCTGACGCTGGGAGTATGCAGCTGACCTTGGGGGTTTAGCGGCTGGCGTTGGGGTTTAGCAGCTGGCGTTGGGGTTTAGAGACTGGCGTTGCAGTTTACTGGCTGGCGTTGGGGCATAGAGGTTGGCGTTGGGGTTTCTAGGCTGGCGTTGCATTTTAAAGGCTGGGGTTTAGCGGCTGACGTTGGGGTTTAACAGCTGTCATTTGGGTTTAGCGACGTGTTGGGATTTAGCGGCTGGCTTTGGCGTTTAGCAGATACCGTTTTTGGGTATCAACCCGCAATGCCAGAATTTTAAAGGCTTGTGGGGTTTAGCGGCTGGCGTTGGGGGTTTGCGGCTGGCTTTGGAGGTTCGCAGCGGGTGTTGGGATTTAGTGGCTGGCATTGTGGTTTAAAGGCTGGCGTTGGGGGTTCGAGGCTGGTGTTGGGGGTTCGCGGCTGGCGTTGGGGGATCACAGCTGGCGTTGGGGTTTTGTGGCTGTCGTTGGGGTTTCGCAGCTGGTGTTGAGGTTTCACTCCTCGTTGGGGTTTAGCAGCTGGCATTGGGGTTTTCGAGGCTGGTGTTGCATTTTAGTTGCTGGCGGTGGGGTTTAGAGGTTGGCGTTGGGGTTTCGCTGCTCCCGTTGGGGTTTAGCGGCTGGTGTTGGGGTTTCGCCTCTGGCGTTGAGGTTTAGCGGCTGGCGTTGGGGTTTAGATGCTGGCATTGCATTTTAGTGGCTGGTGTTGGAGGTTCGTGGCCGGTGTTGGGGTTTCGCTGCTGGCGTTGAGGTTTAGCTGCTGCCATTGGAGTTTTTGTGGCTGGCATTGGGGGCATGTGCTGACGCTGGGAGTATGCAGCTGACCTTGGGGGTTTAGCGGCTGGCGTTGGGGTTTAGCAGCTGGCGTTGGGGTTTAGAAGCTGGCAGCATTTTAGTGGCTGGCATTGGGGGTTTAGAGGTTGGCGTTGGGGTTTTGCAGCTGGCGTTGGCGTTTAGCGACCGGCTTTGGGGGTTTGCCTCTGGCGTTGGGGTTTAGCAACTGGCATTGGTAGTTTAGAGGCTGGCGTTGCATTTTAGTGGCTGGCGTTGGGGGTTCGCAGCTGGTGTTGGGGGTTCGAGGCAGGCGTTGCATTTTAAAGGCTGGGGTTGTATTGTATATCTTTATATTATATTTTTTTTATTATCATTTTTCTGAGTATTTGCATACCCAGAGGAAAACGAAAAAGCATTTCTCAACCTGTGTCCATTCAGTGTGTGGTAAAAAATAAATAGAAATAGAGATTAAAAGTACATATATCACGAGGTCAGATTGGCAGTGGCACGACAATATCTCTGCTTCAGTGTGTCCAGGTTGGTTTAGCGGCTGGTGTAGGGAGTTCGCTTTTGGCGTTGGTGGATCATGGCTGGCCATGGGGGATCGCGGCTGGCGTTGGGGGATTTGAGGCTGGCGTTGCAGTTTCGCAGCTGGCATTGGAGGATCACGGCTGGCGTTGGGGTTTTGTGGCTGGCTGTGGGGTTTCATGGCTGGTGTTGGGGTTTTGCTGCTGGCATTGAGGTTTAACGGCTGGCCTTGGGGTTTCAAGGCTGGCATTGGGGTTTAGCAGCTGTCGTTGGGGTTTAGAGGCTGGCTTTGCATTTTAGTGGCTGGCGTTGGGGTTTAGAGGTTGGCGTTGGGATTTTGCGGCTCTCGTTCGGGATTCGTGGCTGGCATTGGGGGATCGAGGCTGGCGTTGGCATTTTGCGGCTGACATTGGCGTTTCGCGGCTGGCATTGGGGTTTCGCGGCTGCCGTTGGGGATTCGCGCCTGGCATTGGGGTTTCGCAGCTGGCATTTGGGTTTTGCGGCTGGCATTGATGTTTTGCAGCTGGCGTTGGGATTTAGCAGCAGGCTATTGATGTTTCGCAGCTAGCGTTGGTGTTTAGCGGCTAGCATTGCGGTTTCGCGACTGATGTTGGGGTTTAGTGGCTGGCGTTGGGGTTTAGCGGCTGGCATTGGGGTTTAGTGGCTGGTGTTGGGGTTTAATGGCTGTCATTTGGGTTTAGTGACTGGCGTTGGGATTTAGCGGCTGGCTTTGGTGTTTAGCAGATGCTGTTTTGGGGTTTGCGGTTGGCATTGGGTGTTCTCGGCTAGTATTGGGGTTTAGCGGCTGGCGGTGTGGTTTCGCGGCTGGCGTTGAGATTTCACGGCTGGCGTTGATGTTTTGCGGCTGGCGTTGGTGTTTCGCGGCTGGCGTTGGGGTTTAGCGGCTGGCGTTGGGGTTTTCGAGGCTGGCGTTGGGGTCATGCGCTGTCATTGGGAGTACGCAGCTGGCCTTGGGGGTTTGGCGGCTGGCGTTGGGGTTTAGCAGCTTGCGATGGGGTTTAGAGGCTGGTGTTGCATTTTAGTGGCTGGTGTTGGGGTTTAGAGGTTGGCGTTGGGGTTTCGCTGCTGCCGTTGGGGTTTAGCGGCTGGCTTTGGGGTTTCGCCTCTGGTGTTGAGGTTTAGCGGCTGGCGTTGGGGTTTAGAGGCTGGCATTGCATTTTAGTGGCTGGTGTTGGGGGTTCGCGGCTGGTGTTGGGGTTTCGCTGCTGGCGTTGAGGTTTAGCCATTGGGGTTTTCGAGGCTGGCATTGGGGGCATGCGCGGATTTTGGGAGTATGCGGCTGGCCTGGGGGTTTATCGGCTGGAGTTGGGGTTTAGCAGCTGGTTTAGCAGCTGGCTTTGCATTTTAGTGGCTGGCGTTGGGGTTTAGAGTTTGGCGTTGCGGTTTTGCGGCTCTCGTTGGGGGTTCGCGGCTGGCATTGGGGTTTCACGGCTGCCGTTGGGGATTCGCGGCTGGCATTGGGGTTTCGCAGCTGGCATTTGGGTTTTGCGGCTGGTGTTGGCGTTTTGCGGCTGGCGTTCGGTTATAGCAGCTGGCTATTGATGTTTCGCAGGTGGCGTTGGGGTTTAGCAGCTGGCATTGGGGTTTTGTGGCTGGCATTGCTGTTTCACGACTGGTGTTGGGGTTTAGCGGCTGGCTTTGATGTTTAGCAGATGCCGTTTTGGGGTTTGCGGCTGGCATTGGGTGTTCTCGGCTAGTTTCGCGGCTGGCGTTGAGGTTTCACGGCTGGCGTTGGCGTTTCGCGGCTGGCGTTGGTGATTCGCGGCTGGCGTTGGCTTTTCGCGGTTGGCGTTGGCGTTTCACGGCTGGACACCATTTATATAGTAATCTGCCTTCCTGTTTTTTCTACCAAAGTGTATAACCTCACATTTATCCACATTAAACTACATCTGCCATGCATCTGCCCACTCACACAACCTGTCCAAGTCACCATGCATTCTCATAACATCCTCCTCGCAGTTAACACTGCCACCCAGCTTTGTATCATCTCCAAATTTGCTAATGTTAATATGAATCCCTTCGTCTAAATCAGTGATCTATATTGTAAATAGCCACGGTCCTAGTTGGGGTTTGGCAGCTTGCGTTGGGGTTCGGCGGATGGCGTTGCAGTTTCACAGCTGGCGTTGGGGTTTAGCGGCTGACGTTAGCGTTGGGGTTTAGTGGCTGTCGTTGGGGTTTAGTGGCTGTCATCATTGGGGTTTAGCGGCTGCTGTTGGGGTTTAGCGGCTGGCGTTGGGGTTTATCGGCTGGCGTTGGGTTTTAGCAGCTGTTATTCGGGTTTATCGACAGGTATTGGGATTTAGCGGCTGGCTTTGGGGTTTAGCAGCTGGCATTTTGGGGGTTCGTGGCTGGCGTTGGGTGTTCTTGGCTAGTATTGGGGTTTAGCGGCTGCCGTTGATGTTTCGAGGCTGGTGTGTGGCTTTTCGCCGCTGGCGTTTCGCGGCTGCCGTTGGGATTTTGTGGCTGCCGTTGGGGTTTCCAGTGGTCCCAGCACACTGATGCAGTTATAAAAAAAGCACATCAGCGCCTCTACTTCCTAAGAAGATTACGGAGAGTCGGTATGTCAAAGAGGACTCTCTCGAACTTCTACAGGTGCACAGTAGAGAACATGCTGACTGCTTGCATCATGGCTTGGTTCGGCAATTCGAGCATCCAGGTGTGGAAAAGATTGCAGAAAGTAGTGACTACTGCCCAGTCCATCATCGGCTCTGACCTCCCCACCATCAAAGGGATCTATCGCAGTCGCTGCCTCAGAATGGCTGCCAGCATCATCAAGGACCCACACCATCCAGGCCACACACTCATCTCTCCGCTGCCATCAGGTAGAAGGTACAGGAGCCTAAAATTTGATACATCCAGATTCATGAACAGCCTCGTCCCCACAGCTGTCGGGCTATAAAACTCACCATCAAACAATCTCTGAACTATAACAGCCTCTTGCACTTTATCTGTTTATTTATGTGTATATATATGGTCTTTGCTATCTAGACACACTGAACTGTTCGTATTTATGCTTGCTATATTCTGTTGTGCTGCAGCAAGCAAGAATTTCATTGTTCTCTCTGGGACACATGACAATAAACTCTCTTGACTTAAAAGGATATCGACCTAATGCAGGCAAGTGGGATTAGTGTAGATGGGCTGGATGGTCGGCATGGCCAGGGTTGGCTGATGAGCCTATTCCTGTGCTGTGCAGTTCTAATGGCCCTGTCCCACGGCACGAGTTCATACCAAGAGCTCTCCCGAGTTTGCCCTGATTCGAACTCGGTGATTTATGGTAAAGGCCGCTCGTCGGTACTCGGGGCTCTCATGGACATTTTTCAACATGTTGAAAAATCTTCACGAGTCTTCCCGAGCTTACCTGCCGTTAGTGAGTCTTGCCGAGTACCTGCCATTAGCGTTACGAGCCGCTAAGAGACGTCCTCAAGCTCCGACCTGCGTTTGATTTTTTTTAAACTCAGGAGAGCTCTTGGAATGAACTCGTACCGTGGGACAGTGCCATTAGGCTCTGCATCATTGCTGCATGATTGGCTGAGTTTTTGCTTCAGATTTACGGCATTTGGGGCATTGTTCCAATATCAACTATTCATTTGGATCTACTCATTTCTTTCTCACCGAACATTTGTTCTCAAGATGGCGCCTGCCTGCGGCGACTTTTGCGGAGCACCAGAACCTAGAAGGCTAAAATACAACTTCAATCAACTCACATGGATCAGGAAAATGGCAGAAAACGGTGGCGTTTCAGCCAAGCTGCTTGAGCACCTCAAGGCTCTCGCAATTTCGCAATCTCCCGCAGCCGCGGGAGCGCCGGACTTTAAATTTTCCCACGGTCACTGGAAATCACCCGACCCGACTGAGGAACCCAGGTGCTGTACCTCGGAACCCTGGGATGACCTCCAGAGCCGTCAGGCTGGATCACCCAGAAACAATGAAGATGGAACTACCGCTGCCGACTTTGAAGGAACTGGAGCTTCCGTCTGTGAAGGAATCCCTGTTCGAGCGCTGGTCCGCAGAAACAGCAGGTACAGTAAACTCAGTACCTGGAAACAAAGGGGAAGCCTCCATTGTGTCCGGAAACGTGACCGGTGGGCAGGACTTCAGGTCAGACTGAAGCGCAGGGGACTTCGGCCCCCTCTCCCTACTATCATACTGGCCAATGTACAGTCCCTTGAAAATAAAGTGGAGGAATTAAGGGCAGGACTGCTTTATCAAAGGGAGCTCAGGGAATGCTCTGTGTTCTGTTTCACAGATACATGGCTCACCCCCAGCTCCCCAGACTCAGCGGTCCGGCCTGAAGGGTTCTCCATCCAACGCATGGACCATACACTGGCATCTGGGAAAGGGAGAGGAGGGGGCGTCTGCCTCATGCTCAACTCTGCGTGGTGCTCAGACGTGGCAGTCCTGTCCAACTCCTGCTCTCCACACCTCGAACATCTGGCGGTGAAGTGCCGTCTCTTCTACCTTCCGAGGGAATTCACCTCCATCATCCTGACCGCGGTCTACATCCCACCCCAGGCAGACGTCCGTCTGGCACTGGAGGAGCTGCACGCCGTGGTCAACAAACACCAGACGTCTTCCCCCGAGGCATTTACCACCATTGCTGGGGACTTCAATAAGGCAAACCTAAAGAAATCACTCCCCAACTTCCACCAACATGTCTCCTGCTGCACCAGAGGACCAAACACCCTCGACCACTGCTACACCACTATCAAGAATGCTTACCACTCTGTCCCTCACCCTCACTTCGGTAAATCCGACCATACCGCAGTGCTGCTTCTCCCTGCCTACAGGCAGCAATTAAAGAGCACACCCCCAGAGGTCGAGAAGGACAGAGGAACAACTACAGGACTGTTTGGAGTCTGTAGACTGGGCAATGTTCAAGGACTCGGCAACGGACTTGAACGAATACGCCACAGTCGTTACAGACTTCATTAAGAAATGTGTGGAGGACTGCATCCCTACAAAAACCTTCCTAGTGTTTCCCAATAAGAAACTTGGATCAACTTTGAGATCCGCACTCTTCTGAAGACCAGACACCGGGCATTCATGTCTGATGATACAGTGGTCTATAAAAAGTCCAGATATGACCTTGGTAAGACCATCAAAAAGGCCAAAAGGGACTGCTGCTGGAGGATGAGACAGATGCTCGGCAGCTGTGGCGGGGCCTGAATGCAATCACCTCCTACAAGACGAAACCAGGAGGCAGCTCGGATGTCAGCGAAACATCACTCCCTGATGAGCTCAATGTATTTTACGCACACTTTGATAGGGAGAACACCAATGTGCCTTCCCGAGCCCCCATTCGCTGTGATGGTATTTCAGTCTCAGTCTCAGTCACAGAGGCCGACATCAGGAAATCCTTCAGAGGGGTGAACCCTCAAAAAGCGCCTGCACCTGATGGCATACCTGGTCGAGTTCTAAAAACCTGTGCGGACCAACTGGCTGGAGCTTTTATGGACATTTTCAACCTCTCACTTCTGAGGTCTGAGGATCCCACCTGCTTCAAAAGGGCATCAATTATACCGGTGCCCAAGAAGAGCAAGGTGACGTGCCTCAATGACTATCGACCTGTGGCACTAACGCCTGTGGTGATGAAGTGTTTCGAGAGGTTGATCATGGCGAAAATCAACTCCTACCTCGTCAAAAACCTGGACCCACTGCAGTTCGCTTACCGCCACAACAGATCAACAGTGGATACGATCTCACTGGCTCTCCACTCCACTCTGGACCACTTGGACAACAAAAACTCATATGTCAGGCTGTTATTCATCGATTACAGCTCGGCATTTAATACTATCATCCCCTCCAAGCTGGTTACCAAACTCGCAGAACTGGGTCTCTGCGCATCCCTCTGCAATTGGATCCTCGATTTCCTCATTCACAGACCACAGTCTGTTCGTATTGGTGGAAATGTGTCAGACTCAATAACAATCAGCACGGGAGCACCTCAAGGCAGCGTGCTCAGCCCCCTGCTGTACTCACTCTATACACATGACTGCATAGCCGGTCATAGTGCGAACTCCATCATCAGGTTCGCTGACGACACCAGCAAAACCACTGATTGTGGACTTTGGAAGGAGTAGGATGGGGATCCACAGTCCCATTTATATCAACGGGTCAATGGTTGAAAGTGTCAAGAGCTTCAAATTCCTGGGCGTGCACATCTCTGAAGATCTCTCCTGGTCCGAGAACACTGATGCAATTATCAAGAAAGGTCATCAGCTTTCTTGATAAGATTACTTCCTGAGAAGATTACAGAGAGTTGATTTGTCAAGGATGACTCTCTCTAGCTTTTACAGGTGCATAGTAGAGAGCATGCTGACTCGTTGCTTCGTGGCTTGGTTCGGCAACTTGAACGCCCTGGAGAGGAAAAAACTGCAAAAAATAGTAAACACTGCCCAGTCCATCATCGGCCCTGACCTTCCTTCCATCGAGGGGATTTACCGCAGTCGCTGCCTCAAAAAGGCTGGCAGTATCATCAAAGACCCACACCACCCTGGCCACACACTCATCTCCCTGCTACCTTCAGGTAGAAGGTACAGGAGCCTGATGACTGCAACGACCAGGTTCAGGAACAGCGACTTCCCCACAGCCATCAGGCTATCAAACCTGGCTCAGACAAAACTCTGAACATTAATAATCCATTATCTGTTATTTGCACTTTATCTGTTTATGTATTCATGTGTGTTTATATTTATATAATGGTATATGAACACACTGATCTGTTGTTGTAGTCAATGCCTACTATTTTCTGTTGTGTTGAAGCCCCAAAGCAAGAATTTCATTGTCCTATCAGGGACATGTGACAATAAACTCGCTTGAACTTGAAACAAATGTAAAAAAATTATGTTTTAATATTGGTGGTGTATTTTGAAATATATTTGGTCCCTAACCTGGAATCATCCTTTAATAATCCTTTAAATCGACTTCCGGTGGTGCTATGGAGTCCTAGAGCATAGCGCCAGCCAGCTCCGTAAAAATTCGGAAAAAACGGGGGTTTATAAAGACTTACCGGCTGCCTGCTTCACACTGCTTGCCGTTTTAATACCGACGGTACCGAGTGACGTCATCAGCCGTGCGACAAACCATGACGGCACGGAGCCCTACCGACAAGGTAAAAGGTCGAAAAAAAAACCCGGCCGAGAGCGGGAGAAGGCCTGGGAGAAGCCTCGGATTCAAGTAGGGCCAGCTCCCTGGAAGATGTCTCCAAGAAAGCAGGCACAGAAGGTGAGGATTTGAAAACTTTTATTTCTCACCAGATGGCTGATTTAAAGCTAGAATTAAAGGCAGAAATGAAAGATATAAAGCAAGAAATGAAAGATATAAAGGGAGAAATAAAGGAAGAAATTTGTCAAATTAACAATCAGATGGATCTGATGAAAAATCAATGGAATGAATTTCAAAAAGATACAATGTTAAAAATTGATAATAAGTTCAAGAAAGTATCAGAAAATTTGAAGAATGAACTTATTGATATGATCAATGATATGGAACGTAAGATGGAGATTAAACTTGAAAAAGTTAAAAAAGACTTTCAAAATAAGATTGATCCTATTGAAAATGTGCTGGAACAACAGGCAGCTGGCATGAACAACCTTGAAAAGATAGCGGAGGCAAGTACTGTGTCTACAGCAAAGCTGATAACAGAACAAGAACGTCTACTGAAGTTGTTGACTAAAGTAACAGAGAAATGCACTCAGCTAGAAGGCTATCAGAGAAGACAGAACTTGAGGATCGCAGGGATTCCTGAAGGTCTAGAGAAAGACGAAGATCCTCGAGAATTCACTGCTAAACTACTTCAAGCTGTTTTATCTCTGGATGATAAGCCTGTATTAGCTCGTGCACATAGAGTCGGCAGACGACAGACCAGTACAAATGCCCCCCCAAGACAAATGATTGTAAAGCTACAATATGATTTTGTCCTGGAGGATATTATGCGGAGAGCTTCGGGAAAAAAGAATCTGACATTTCAAGGACAAAGAATCAGTATCTACCGAGACTATCCCCCAGAGGTTGCCAGAAAACGAAAAGCGTTTAATGAAGCCAAAAGCCTTATGAGGGGTGTAGAAAACTTGAGATACGGTTTGAATTACCCAGCCACCCTAAGAGTTACTTATAACAACGTGGAACATTTCTTCAAGACCCCAGCAGAAGCAATGGAATTTGCAAAGCAGTTTGACACTTGAAAATTATCTACAAGCAAACATACTGTCTTTTACTACTTTTAGAGACCTAGTATGGTCTCTTAACATTCTGTGAGACTTCATACGATAATATGGAATTAGAAGGAACTAGAAGGAACGGACAATGTCGTATGGAATGAAGCGTTTTTCTGGATTGGAAGATGCTTGCTGAACATTGACAATTAGTCATAATATATAACTAACATAAACAAATAACACACATACTAAAATCATAACGCGGTTTTTATTATCACTATGATTATTATTAACCAAGATTGTTCACTATTGCTAATTAATATTACTAATAATTAATATCTTATGTCTTGTTAAATTTGGAGATACCCTCCCCTTTTTTTTTCCTTCTTTAATAATGATTTTTATTTTGTACTTTAAAAATTCTTTATCTCCCGTTTTATAGTTAGATTTTTAAATTAATTTTAGATATACATACTTTTATATGATGATCAATATCACTTTTTTCATTTCTTTAATATTATATCCCCGTTTAAAATATTATTATGGAATAATAATTCCTTAAATCTAGGAGCTGGCCAAATTAATAACATCAATGCCGGAAGCCTTTAGATGGATAGCCAATGTAGTATGGCTTACACAAACTACAAATATTTTATTTGTAGTTTTTTCATTCTTTATACACACTATTAACCTCTTTATCTATTCTTTACTATTCTTTTATACCTATTGTATCTTTCAGTTTGAATGGAGCTACACATTGGAACAATGGAGATATATTCGTGAAGTACATAAAAGAGATTTAAAATTCATCTATTCGGTGTTCGGGTGTAAGGTTAGGTCTACTGCACGGACCCTTGGACTCTATTGTAGATTCCCACAAATTTAAAATGCAGGACTTAAAAAGAAATATGGGGAATGAGGGATTAACCTTTTGCAGGTGGAATGTTAAAGGTATCAATGAACCAATAAAAAGAGGAAAAATATTGACACACTTAAAGGCAATTAAAGCTGATGTAATTTACATTCAAGAAACCCACTTAAAAAAAGACGCTGAAAATAGGCTGAAAGCCAAATGGATAGACAAAATATATCACTCTTCTTTTACGCATAAATCAAGAGGCGTAGCAATATTATTTCGTAAAGGTACTTTATTTAAGCATACATCTACTATATCTGATAAAGATGGCAGATATATTATTGTGATAGGAGAAATAAACAGGGAAAAAATGATTTTCGTTAATATTTATGGACCAAATTTTGACAGTCCTTTATTTTTTAAGAAAGTACTCAATAATATTCCGGAATTAACACATTATAATTTGATAATTGGAGGAGATTTTAATTGTACATTAGACCCTTACTTAGATAGATCTTCAAAACAAAGAAAAACTAAATCACATACTAGTGATTTATTAAATGCATATATCCAAACGACTAATATTAAAGATGTTTGGAGAACAGAAAATCCTACTGGTCGAGAATATTCCTTTTACTCACCAGTACATAAAACTTATTCAAGAATAGATTATTTTCTGGTAGATGCAAAGCTTATTTCACTTACTTACGAATCTAAATATCATAATATTATAATTTCAGATCATGCACCATTAACATTTAAAATTAAAATAAATGGTAAAACAGAAAATTTAGGACAATGGAAACTTAATCCACAAATTTTAAAAAATAAAACCACTCAGGAATATATTATAACTCAGATTAAGATTTTTTTTAAAATAAATGATCAACCAGAAATATCTCGCTCTTTATTATGGGAAACATTTAAAGCATATCTTCAAGGAATTATGATTTCTTCACAAGCATTCCATAATAAAAAGATTCGGAAGGAACAACAGGACTTAGAAAGGGAGATTAAACAATTAGACATACAGAATGCAACAAAATCAGATATAATAATACATAATAAAATTGTAGCATTGAAATATAAATTAAACAAAATATATACTGATCAAGTTTTAAAATATTACCAACATACTAAACAATTGCAGTTTGAATTTGGAGACAAACCCCAAAAATTACTGGCTCGACAATTAAGGAAAATTGAAGCTGAAAAAATTATACATAGGATTAAATCACAAAACGGTGAATTATTAATACAACCCAAAGATATTAATGAAAGATTTATGCAATATTATAAAAATCTGTATACTGCTAAAGCGACAGTAAATAAAACAGAAATAGATGTTTTTTTAAATATATGTAACTTAAAAGAATTAGATTTACAAAATAGAGAACTATTAAATGCTGATATTTCAATAAAAGAAATCCAAGAATCTATTAAATCATTAAAAAATGGTAAAACTCCAGGACCGGATGGTATAGGTTCGGAATTTTATAAAATTTTTCATGATCAAATGGTCCCATATTTAAAATCATTATATGAACAGATATATAAACAAGAGAAATTACCAGATACACTGAACGAGTCTATTATAACACTTATACCCTAAATAAATAAAGATTTGGATGAACCAGGATCATATAGAGCAATTGCTTTATTAAATACGGATCAAAAAATTTTAACAAAGATACTAGCACAAAGATTAAGCACAGTTGTTAACAAATTAATTCATCCTGATCAAACAGGATTTATACCTAAAAGATATTCTTCATATAATCTAAGACGGTTATTTAATATCATATATTCGAAAAGAAGTGATAAAAAAGACTTAGTAGTTATCTCGCTGGATGCAGAAAAAGCTTTTGACCAGGTGGAATGGCCTTATTTATTTTCGGTGATGGAAGCTTTTAAGCTTGGTGAGAAGTTTACTACTTGGATCAAATTGTTATATGCAAACCCAACAGCTAGAATAACAACAAACCGTATGTTATCAACTAAATTTAGTTTATCTCGAGGTTGTAGACAAGGCTGTCCTTTATCACCTTTACTGTTTGCGTTAGCAATCGAACCTCTTGCCCAAAGGGTAAGATTGCACCCGGAAATATATGGATATGATACTAAAGATACTAAGAATAAAATCTCGTTATATGCGGACGATGTATTACTTTATATCACTAAACCGGAAATAAGTATCCGTAATTTGTTAAAACTAATAACGGAATTTGGTTTAATTTCAGGATACAGTATCAATTGGAATAAAAGTGAATTTATGCCAATAGCCATGAATAACTTACAGATATTACAACAATTTCCTTTTAAGATAACAAATTAAAATATTAAATATCTTGGTATTTTTGTTACAAAAAGATTTGACTCTCTATTTAAGTCTAATTTCCCGTTATTACTGAATAAATTAAATAAAAATATTTTATACTGGAAAAGTTTACCTATTTCAATGTTAGGTAAAATAAACGCAATAAAAATGATTTTTCTCCCACAATTATTATATTTATTTCAATCAATCCCGATATATCTCCCTAAAAATTTTTTTTTAAAAAGTAGACTCTCTAGTCACTAACTTTATCTGGGATTATAAGAACCATAGAATAAATAAAAAACACTTATGTAAAGCTAAAATAAACGGGGGATTAGCATTACCAAATTTTATGTTTTATTATTGGGCAGTTAATATTAAAAATATGAACTTTTGGTTAGAAGAAACAGATAATAAACCAAACTGGTTAAAAATGGAAAGAGAAGACTGTTTTCCATTTGAAATTAGTTCTATGATATTTGCTAATATTAATGTACCTAAGAAAATTTATAGTGAAAACTCGATAATAGAAAGCGGAATCCGTATTTGGAAACAAATAAAGAAAACATTAAAACTAAAATTTATACCGTTAGGTCTTACTATTGCCAACAATTTTACGTTTAAACCCTCAACGATGGATAAGGCTTTTATACAATGGAAAAATAAAGGAATTTTAAATATAGGGGATCTTTATAAGGAAAATTTTTTTCTTTCATTTCAAGAGTTACAACAAGCTTACGGGCTTCATAATAATGAATATTTTAGATATTTACAAATCAGAAACTATATTTCTGCAAATACACAAGAATTCAGAAATAGAAAGTGAAATTTTAGATGAATGCTTGAATAAACATCCAAATACAGAAAAAATGATATCATATATTTACAATATTTTGTTGGAAAGTGATATTCCATCATCGGAAACACACAGACAGCTTTGGGAAAATGAATTAGGTCAAATAATAAGCCCAGAAATATGGGAAGAAAGCTTACAACACATACATTACTGCTCGTTAAATGCTAAACATGCTCTTACACAGTTTAAAATTTTACATAGATTACATTACTCCAAATCTAAATTACATAATATATTTCCAAAATTATCGCCTATATGTGATAAATGTCAAATCTCAGAAGCAAATTTGTCACATTCATTCACTAATTGTACGAAGATTGTAGAATATTGGAACGAAATATTTAAGATAATTTCGAATGTTGTTAATATTACTATGATTCCTGATCCAAAGTTAATAATACTTGGAATACCTGAAACGGAACAAATAATTACAAGGAATCAAAGAATTTTTATCGACTATTCTCTAATAATTGGGAAAAAATTAATACTAAAATTTTGGAAAGGCCCTGCATCCCCAACAATTAAAATGTGGAATACAGAAATGTCGGAGACACTTCACTTGGAGAGATTGAGACTTGTCCTTATGGATAGGTTAGATCTCTTCAAAGGGATTTGGTCTCCATACATTAAATATTTACAGGGTCATGATGGTTCGGCGCGGGGACTTGACTGAGGCCTGAATATCTGAATGGATGAAGAAATACATATAATAAATCATGAATGTATCTCCAAGAACGGATTATTGAGTAATATTTTAATCTCCACCAAACTTTTCACATTTTCTTTTCTATTTTCTACTTTCTATCTCTATCTTTCTATCTTTAAGTAGGAAAAAAAGTATAGAAACATATTATATATATTCTTAATATTAGTATGAATATACATATTATTAGTTGTATGAAAATATTATAGATGTCTTAAATTTGTAATTATATAAAATTGCGCATTTTCAACTATATAATAATTTTGAAATATAAAGTTAATAATAATACAAACACTCTTAATATTATGAAAATATCATGAATATCATAGAAGTTTGGTTAAGATTGGGTATTATGTAGTTATATTAGGGGGGATTTGTATTTGGTAATTAGAAGAAATATGTATGGTATGAGAAGTATGAGTATATTGCTTATTTTAGGAATATACTACATACACTCCCAATTATACAAAATAAATAACCAGGAAATGTATAATGGATAACATTACAAATAACACAAACAGTATCAATTGATAATCAATATTATATAATTGTGTATATTATATAATTTTTAATGCCGCATAAGAGTGTACTCTGTATATATTGTTTCTATAATTAAAAAAAATTTAAAAAAATAAATAAATAAATAAAAATAATAATAATAATAATAATCCTTTAAATCATTTGAATGACCATTAGTTCATGGAATTTATTTGTGTAATTTGAAAACTTGTAAGTAGAATAAAACAAAATAGCAGCATTTAGTATAAATCTAAGTAAATATATTCTTAGAAATAACTAACAGAAAGGCACTAATGTAGCAATTTTAAAATTTAAAATTTGTATCGACAATGTTAATATATTATTTGACCAAGAAACATTATTTGGATGTTGGAGAAGCAACTATTCTCCAGACAGTCTCCATTTAACCATCTTCTCAAATTAGCTGATGGTAATATACTATTCAAGACTGAAAATCAGAGCTCATGTTTAGTTTACAGTTTACATCAAATATTGTTGTTCAAGATGTTTCATAGTGATTGTCATTTGTATGTATTTTTAAGCTAATTTTGCATGAAGAATTACTGAATACAAATGTTTACTGCAGAACATGCCTTTTATTAATATTGTCATAATTTCAATTATTTCATATGAAACATAGAAACATAGAAAATAGGTGCAGGAGTAGGCCATTCGGCCCTTCCAGCCTGCACCGCCATTCAATATGATCATGGCTGATCATCCAACTCAGTATCCAACTCATATGATGTGACAGAAAAAAACACTTCTGAAATGTATGCAAGTAGTTTGTATTTTGTGATTTTATGTATTAGTGAAAGAACCATAAGTATTGAATTATAAGTATTGAATATTGAATTATCTTGTCAGTAAAACCTGGAATAGTGTCCCACTCTCCTTTAGCACATTTTTTTTTGCCATTGGCACAACCCATTGTAAAGAAATGTCACATTGATTAATTCCAAAAAATGATTTTTATTTTCCACTTTCAGTTACAGGCTTTTTTGATATATATATATATGTTTGCAAATACACAGGACTAGATGTTAAAATCCAAGGTGCCAAATATCAATTTACTCCCGAAGGTGATGGGAGCCTTCTGCATATATATATATGCCTATATACGTTTCTTTTTTCTTTCAGCTGACTTGCCTGAATCTAGTAGATTAATTGGAAGAAGCTTTGAAGACCCCTTTGTTCCCAAAGGTGGGCATTCATAACTGTTAATTTATCCTTTTGTTGTTTGTTATCCAACACTAGTTTTGTTAATAATAAAGATAGAGTCCAACAAAATAGATATGCAATTTGGTCCTCTTTATTTTGGTTTCTCCTTTAATAATAGCAGATATGATACCTGTTTAAGAGGTTCTACATTTCTTAATGGGACCAACTTTAAATTATTCTGGAGCATTTGTACCATGCAGCTTGTTCTCATACTTGATATGCATTATCATTTGACTGAATATTTGACTGAATATTTTTTGTGTTGTGATGTGCCTGTTTTTAAGTGCAATCTTTCTAATTTAATCTTGTTTATTTTCCTACAAATAATTTGGATGGTGTAACTCATTACCCTAACTAGGTCATATTATAAATTGAAATAAAACATGCCCTTCATGGATGCACTGTCCAACGTTTAAGATGTAGTTTGATTTCCCATTAACTTGTCTATTTTACATTATTGCTGTGGAGGAGCCTTTTTCAAGTTGATGAAATCAAAGAGGCCATAAACACAATTGCGTTGTGTTTTACATGACAGAGTTGGAATAGCATGGGTACTATCAACACCATAACTGTACATTGAAATAATTGTGAAAGTATTTGTATCTTTGATTTTAATAAGAATATTTATAAAATGTTTTATACTTAATAAATTTGATATTGCTGATTTCAGTGTGGATTTGGTTTCTTAAGATATCAATTTTGCATAATTTGATAACTAAGTGGACTAAACTATTCAGGATGAGGAGTTTTGACTGGGTATTAAAGGCATCATTCAGTTGAAAGCTTTTATTGAAGATTATGTTGAGCTAAAGGTTATTATTCAAATTATGCAATCACATTTCAATAAATCACCTGCCACATATTGACATAATCTCCTATCACATGAATGAACCGATCAGCTCCACATGGTGGTGCAATACAATAAAAAGTCAAGACTGAATGTTAACTTATCAACTACCTTTATAACTATAACTTATCTTTGTATTTATGCTCACTGCTTATTTCAAATCAAAATCTACTCGGATACATCAACTATCCTTATACTGTTTTTCTTTTTTAAGAATAGTTGGAGAAGCATGCAAATGTTTTAAGTAGGATGAACAAAGCTAATCAGTCTAAGGAAGAAGACCTCAACAGCGTGTCTGAGAATTGAGACAAAGGACACATTTTGGAGAGGCTTTGTCAGTTTGACATTTTCAGTTAAATGATAAATGGTTCATTAAGAGTACTACAATGATTATTTAGAAATAGCTGAGCATTTATGGTGTATGTTTAGTATCTGAGTTAGCAGTCAGCGCAGGTAGTTCTGCTATAATAGGATAGTTACATTCCTAACAAACCTGTCATAGAGTCTTCGGTCCAACTTGCACATGCCGACCAACATGCCCAATTTACACTAGCCCGACCTGGCTGCATTTGGCCCATAGCCCTCGAAACCTATCCTATTTGTGTGCCTGTCCAAATGTTTTTTAAAGGTTGTGATAGTATCTGCCTCAATCACCTCCACCGGCAGCTTATTTCATGTACCTACCATCCTTTGTGTAAAAACAAAAGTTGCCCCCATTAAATCTTTCCCCCTCTCACCTTAACCAATGTCATCTTGTTCTTGATTCCTCTACTCTGGGAAATATACTCTATGCATTTACAATATCTATTCTTCTCATGATTTTATACCCCTCCATAAGAACACCCCTCATCATCCTGCGCCCCAAGAAATAAAGTCATAGCTTGCTCAACCTCTCCCTGTAGTTCAGGCTCTTGAGTGGTGGTAACATTCTCGTAAATCTTCTTCGCACTCTTTCCAGCTTAACAACATATTTCTTATAGCAGGCTGACCAAAATTGAACACAATACGCTAAATGTGGCCTGATCAATGTCTTGTACAACTGCAACATGACCTCCCAACTTCTATACTCATTACTCTGACTGATGGCCTACGTGCTGAAAGCCATCTTGACCGCCCTATATACCTGTGATGCCACTTTCAAGGAGCTATAAACCTGCATTCCTAGATCCTTCTGCTCTACAACACACCCCAGAGCTCGACCATTCCCTGTTACGGTCCTGCCCTGGTTAGACTTCCAAAAATACAACACCTCTCACTTAAACTCCATCAACCATTCCTCAACCTACCTGTCCAACTGATCAAGATCCCGCTGCAATTTTTCACACCCATATTCCCTATCTACAATACCACCCACTGTAGTGTCATCTGCAAACTGCAAAATCATGCCTTATACTTTCTCATCCAAAACATTGATATATATGACAAACAGCAATGTGCCCAGCTCTGAGCCCTGAGGCAGACCACTAGTCGCAGGACTCCAGTCCGAAAAAAAACCTTTCACGTTGCCCTCTGCTTCCTACCATGAATCCAATTTTTTTATCCATTTTCTATCTCTCCTTGGATCCAATGCGCTCTAACCTTCCAGAGCAGCCTGCCATGCGGAACCTTATCAAATGCTTTGCTAAAATCCATAAATTCAACGTCTACAGCTTTTCCCTCAACAAGCTTTTTGGTGTCATCTTCAAAAAACTATAATCAGATTTGTGAGACACAATCTCCCATATACAAAACCGTGCTGACTATCGCTAATCAGCCCTTGTCCATCTAAATGCATGTATATCTTATATCTCAGAATACTTTCTAGTAACTCTCTGACCACAGATGTTAAACTCACTGACCTATAGTTCCCAGGCTTTCCCTTGCAGTTCTTCTTAAACAGAGGCACAACATTTGCCACCCTCCAATTTCCAAGCACCCATTGAATGATGACTGGTAAAAGTCACCCAGAGAACCTGCATTTTACTCTCCAGTTTTCCAGTGTCATCAGATATATCTGGTCAGGCCCAGAAGATTTGTCTACCTTCATGCACTTTAGGACCTTCAGCACCAGCTCAACAGTAATACTGACTGCCCTCAAGCCACTTCAATTGCCAGCTCCAGTCCTCATGTCTTTCTCCACGGTAAAAACAGGAGAAATGCTCATTAAGGATCTTAGCAATCTGTGGCTCCACACAGAGGAAACTGCATTGATTCTTGAGGGGCCCCATTCTCTTTTACCCTTAATGAACATAAAATCTCTGGATTATCTTTAATAATATTTGCCAGAGCTATCTCCTGTCCCCCTTTTATCCTGATTTCTTTTTTTAGTGTGCTCCTCAGTTCTCGAAACTGCTCCAGAGATGCATGTGATCCCAGGTGCCTATACCTGCCCCATGCTTCCTCCTTATTTTTGAGCAAAACCTTAATTTCTCTCGTCATCCAAGCTTCCTTGCGTTCACCTGTCTTGCCCTTCACTCTAACAGGAACATGCACGTCCTGGACTCTTGTCAGCACACTTTTAAAAGCATTGCACATTCCAGACATTTGTTTTTCTTCAAACAACTGGCTCTAATTAACCTGAGCAAGTTCCTGTCTAATATCTTCAAAGTTGGCCTTGCCCCAAATTTGAATTTGTGGGCCCGTCCTGTCTCTATCCATAACTATATTAAACCTTATAGAACAGTGGTCGCTGATCCCAAAAGGCTCGTCCATGAACACTTCATCCACGTCCCTCTTAATTTCCTAATAGATCAAACGTTGCCCTCTCCCATGTGAGGCCCTCTACATAAAGCCTGAGGAAACTTTCCCGAACACGTTCACAAATTCTGCTCCGTCTAAATTTAAATACAGGGAAAGTTCAAGTCGCTTAGCATAACAAACTTATTAGTCCTGCAGTTGCCCGCAATCTCCTGGCATATTTGCTCTTCTAATTCCCGTTGACTATTTGGGGGCTTGTAGTACACGCCTGTTATAAAACAATTGTGTTGTTTGGAGAGAATTAGGGCTAGAGAGTTTCAGACTTTCTATAACAAAGTTATTTTCCTGTAGGATTTTCAAAAATAAAGATTTGTTTTATTGTAAGTTATTTTTAATACTGTAAGCGAAAATCACCGAAGGCCATATTTTACATTGTTCAATAGAGTATCATTGCACAAGTATTAATAGAGTGATTGCTTGTCAATTTCAGTGACCCCAAGCAAAAGTAGTAGCTATGTTCATAAGAGACAATTATAGCCGGGAGTCTGATTATTGCAGAGGTTCCATGTAAAGAGGTTTTTCTCTTGCACCACTGATTCCTCCCATCATTTTTTTTTCAGCTTGTCAATTTACAAATGTACTTTTAAGTGGTTCTCTGGCATCTAATCAAATTGTATTTTATCCAATTTGGTCTGCGAAATGTAAACAGTGTTCCCCAGTTCCTAATTCATGATTACGTTATATCAAATTTACATTATATAACTGAATATAACAAAATATAATGTTAGCAGGTCTTGCAATTCAAGGATCAGGGTTATACTAATTAATCTAAGTCTACCACTGTAACATTGAGTAAATACTGAAATACTTTGCTCAAAGCAAAGTGTTTAACACAAATGATTAAAAATGCTGACTAATGCAGATGCTGCAGATGTAAAGGCAAACATGCTGGATGTATTCAATAAAGCAGGTGGCATTTGTGAAAAGGGAAAGAGAGTGAATGTTTCATAAGAATCTGTAATCATAAGTGATTAAAATCCACTTTAATGGCTTTGGTGGTGCAGATATTTTGGACTTGGCTATAGTTTAAAAAAGCATAGCATAACTCAATAGTTTCATCTCTATCCAAAATGCTGCCACAGGTGGTTTAGAAGCATTACAGTCACTGAATGCACTACTTTGGTCAGGTTTTGTTGGATGTCTGGCTTCAAATAGAGGCATCTGCACAATTTCATCCAAAATTGTGTTGCTTTTGCCCCGTAAAGATATTCAATGTGCAGGAAGGAACTGCAGATGCTGGTTCTAACTGAACATAGACACAAAAAGGTGGAGTAACTCAGCGGGTCAAATGGCATCTCTGGGGAAAAGGAAAAGGTGACATTTCGGGTCGAGACCCTTCTTCAGACAGAGTAAGGGGAAAGGGAAACGAGAGATATAGATGGTGATATTAGAGAGATTTAAAAAAATGAATGAAAGATATGCAAAAAGTAACGATGATAAAGGAAACGAGCCATTGTTAGCTGTGGGCTAGGTGAAAACGGGTTACAGAAAATGAGACTCAACAAGACGACTTTGAAACTAGTACAATTACTTGGGTGGGGGGGACGGAGAGAGAGGGAATTCAAGGATTACTTGAAGTTAGAGAAATCCTTATTCATACCACTTTGTTATAAGATGCCCAAGTGAAATATGAGATGTTGTTCCCCAGTTTGCGTTTGGCCTCACTGACAATATTTAGATATTCAATGTGGCAGAAATACATCCATATTCCTCCAACTAAGATTTGGACTCTTGCATCCTCGTACGCAGATAAGAGCACCTACAGCGACCACATGCATTATATTCATATGAAAAACATTTATTAAATAATATTTATAGAATGTTTATCTTTGAAATAGCTATTTGGGAGACTTGGTTTATTAAAACATTGCAAATATTTGGTTGAAATAATTAGTATATTAAATTGGATTTTACTTCGGAGTCATGTGAGTGACTACGTGAAGACCCCGTCCAGCACGCATGCGCGACATTAGCGTTCATGCAGTGCACCCGCGACGAACGGGAGTTCAAGGCGCTCCCGCTACAATTTGAAAAGTCGGGCCGACAGGTAAGTTTTACTGTGGCCGTGTGTCTTTTTCTCTGTGGTCTGCTTGTTTTCCAGAAAGAATGAGCAAGACCAGAGGAAAGAAGTCTGCAGCTCGCCCCCGTTCGTCCTCCGTTGAGGAATGCTCTTTGGAGGGGGGGCAAGAGGCGGCGGGTATAACTACCGTGCCGAGCCCAGCACCGCTCGTGCTGCCTGAGGTACCTGCAGCCAGAACCGGGCGGTAGTGTCCGACGATTCGGATGAAGATGCCTCACCGCTCGAGAGCGACACAGGCAGCCGCCTAAGCCGCATGGAACGGCTTATGGAGCAATTGCTCCAGCGAGATCTGCTGAGAGAGCAGCAGCAGCCTCGCCAAGGGAGTTCAGGCACTCCCGCAGTGCCCTTTACGGCACTGCCCATTGCTTCACCTTCTTTTGAAGGCAGCATTGGCGACCAGGTCTGGGCTGGTCAAGAAGAGGGGTCACTGGCTGAAGATATCGGGAGTACGCAGGGTGTACAGGATCAGGAAGAGCTGCTGGGTGTGGTCAACCGCTACGTGGCCTTTCCACAAGCGGGTCGGCCATTAGAGCCGAAACTTGCAGCCAGCGTTAACCACCTGTCCTCAAAACCCCTACAAGAACAGGTGGTCAATGAGGCTCTTGAACTATATACAGCCCCAGTAAATTGTACATCATTGAATGTACCCGCTGTAAACAGCCAAATTTGGGGACATTTGGGGCAGAACATCAGGAACCTGGAGTTGAAGCTCCAGAAAATCCTTAAACTCCTGACTGCAGGAATAACATCTTATGCTCGGTCCATTGATGGTGCGGACATCTCCACAAATCAGCAAGACACATTAGCTCTGCTGTGCACCACTCAATATGAAATAAACAATTTACGGAAGGAAATTATCAAGCCTGCCCTCAACCCTAAATTTGCGGGACTTTGCAAAACACCGGGTTCAGAACCTCCTATTCTGCTCTTTGGGAAAGACCTTCCCAAAAAGGTGAAAGACCTAGAGGAAGAATCCAAGACCTTTGGTTTCGTGAGGGCAGGTTTAGGACCGAGCAGACCTAACAAACCCAGGCGGCAGTACCCCATGGCGTCCACCAGTCGTCAACCACACTATGGGACTGGTGAAAGCTCGGGGTCCGCAACCATTCCCCGTAAGCCTTTTTTAGGCCAGGGCCCAGAGCGTACCCCATGGAAAATGCGCCACCCCCAATAACATCAAGATCAACATCAACCCTCTACAGCCCACCAGACGCCTCATCGCCCAGCGAAGAGGCAGAAGAAACACCAATAACCATGGAGGTAGGTGGGTCTGGTTCCTCTCAGCATATGAGCAGTAGGGGCTCTATACTAACAGGGGGGAGATTGCACTTGTTTTTGGATGCATGGGAATCCATCACTAATGACAAGTATATACTCAGCAGCGTTCATGGCTACAAAATTGACTTTGTTCATGAAAACATTCCGCCAGTTCAGCATATACCCAAAAGGGTATTCACCCTCTCAGTCAAAGAGAAACAAGAGGGTCAAGCTGAACTGATGAGGTTACAAGCAAAAGGTGTCATTGAAAGAACAAAACATGAACCTTTGGAATTTGTGTCTAATATTTTCACTAAAATCAAAAAAGATGGTGGACGTCGCATCATCATTGACTTAACTACTTTAAACAAGTCTGTCAGGTATATACATTTCAAGATGGATACTTTTGAAACAGCCAGACTATTGGTTTCTAGAGGGTACTTTCTAGCAAGCATTGATTTAAAAGATGCCTACTACTCAGTACCCACACACAAGGAGCATCGTAAATACTTAAAATTTATCTGGATGAAACAGCTATGGCAATTTAAAGCCTTACCAAATGGGCTAACCTCTGCTCCAAGGCTGTTCACTAAAATCTTAAAACCTGCCTTGGCATTATTGAGGAAACAAAAGCATATAGTCATGGCGTATTTAGACGACATTTTAATAGTGGGGAAAACCTTGGAGACAGCCATTTTGGCAGTAGCAGCCACCAAACATTTGTTTGAAACTTTGGGGTTTGTCATACATCCAGATAAATCCAATTTTACACCGTCCACTGCCATGGACTATCTTGGATTTACGATTGATACTGTTCGCATGATTGTAACTCTGCCGAAGGGGAAAGCATCAGAATTGGCACTATCATGCAACAAACTCATGAATAAACATCAGCCAACCATACGGGAGGTAGCTAGAGTTATTGGCAAAATGGTAGCAGCTTTTCCAGCTGTACAATTTGGGCCTTTGCACTATCAAAATTTGCAAAGAGCAAAAGTGCATGCACTAAAGCAAAACTCAGGTCACTTTGACCGAGCTATGAGTTTAACTGCTGAATCCATTCCAGAGTTACAATGGTGGGCAAGGAACGTAAGGCTCAGCTCCAGTCCCATAATAATCACCAACCCAGTATTAACCATTCAAACGGATGCCAGTGCTTTGGGCTGGGGAGCAACTAACATGCAATCCAGCACAGGAGGCAGATGGAATAAATTTGAATCATCTTGCCTACAGACACGGGGTATCAACTACTTAGAAATGTTGGGTGCGTTTTATGGGTTAAAAGCATATTCATCTAATACGCATCATGCACATGTCCGGTTGCAATTAGATAATACCACGGTGGTGGCTTATATCAACCACATGGGTGGTGTAAAGTCGATATCGTGTGACAATTTGGCCAACCTAATCTGGCAATGGTGTGTTGAAAGACATATTTGGTTATCAGCAACTTACCTACCAGGTAAGCAAAATACAGTGGCAGACACCAGGTCACGCAGATTCAATGATAACATCGAATGGATGTTAAATCCCAAAATATTTGCTGAAATTACAAAGCAATATGGCACACCAGATATCGATCTATTTGCATCCAGGCTGAATCACCAGGTACCAACGTATATCGCTTGGGAACCAGACTCTGAGGCAGCAGCAGTTGATGCATTCTCGCTGCATTGGGGGAAAATGTTCTTTTATGCTTTTCCTCCCTTCTGCCTCATCAGTCGGGTATTGCGCAAGATTCAATTGGATTCCGCTTCAGGAATCTTGATAATACCCGACTGGCCTACACAGCCATGGTTCCCAGTGGCCTTCGACATGGCTGTTGAAACACCGTTGGAATTCCCCAGCAGTCGAGAGTTATTAATCCACCCAGTGTCAGGCATTAGTCACCCGTGCCATGACAGGGTCAATCTCCTGGCTTGCAGATTCTAAAAAGACCTCTACTGGGCCTGGGACTGTCTGAGGACGCCATCAACATGATGACCGCATCCCACCGGGAATCCACCAGGAGACAATACCTGACCAACATAAGAAAATGGGAACGGTATTGCTCCAAAACAGGAACTACCTACACTACAGCTACAGCCACCAGTGTTGTGGAGTTTCTGGTTGGATTACATCGGGAAGGACTCAGCTACAGCGCCATTAATACAGCCAGGAGTGCGTTGTCAGCTTATTTGGTTCCAGCAGCAGGACAACTGACTTTGGGGTCCCATCCACTAGTGGTCAAAATCATGAGGGGCATTTTTAACACCAATTCCCCTAGGCCTAGGTACACTCAGATCTGGGATGTCAGCATTGTACTGACGTACCTTAGGGGATGGCCACCACCCAGGTCACTCACGCTGGAACAACTTACACTGAAATCAGTCATGCTCATGGCACTAGTGTCAGCTCAAAGGGTACAGTCCCTCCACCTTCTGAGGCTGGACAGCATGACAGAGTCATTGGACTGTATCACATTTCACATTCAGGGACTGGTCAAACAAACTAGACCAGGTACCACGCCTCCAGTAATGGAGTTCCGGGCATATTCACCTGACCCACGGTTGTGTGCCAAGACCCATCTCGCCAATTACATAGACACAACATACAACTTAAGAGGGAGAGAAAAAGCCTTATGGATAAGCCACAAGAAGCCTCATGGTCAGGTGACGAGCCAAACCATTTCAAGATGGCTCAAGCAGGTGCTTAAGTCCACGGGAGTCGATACTAATGTTTACAAGTCCCATTCCACCAGGGCTGCATCTACGTCGGCGGCTAGGCGAATGGATGTGCCTATGGACCATATTCTGGCCAGAGCAGGATGGTCCTCGGAGAGAACTTTCCAAAGGTTTTATAATAAGCCGCTGGCGGAACCTGCTACATTTGCAGACAGAATTTTAGAGTCTGCAGCTAATATTTAATTTAAGCCGGGGGAGCTCTCTGTTTTTTGTTATCATTAATAAACCTTTATTGTTCACAAACAGGTTATTGTTGAACGTATAACATGCTTCCTCCCTCTAAGGTCTTCAGGCAGTGAGTGAAGCATGAGCTGGTACACGGTTCGGATTCACAGAGCTTTGAAGTCTTCACGTAGTCACTCACGTGACTCCGAAGTAAAATAGTAAGATTAAATGAGAACTTACCAGTTCGAAGTTTGATCTGTATTTTATGAGGAGTTACGATGAGGGATTACGTGCCCTCCGCTCCCACCCTCTATTATACCGATCAACTGGTAATTAAGTTCTTATTTTTTCTTTACTATATTTATTTCAATTGTTGTGTTTTTCTGTGAATCCACACCGCTGCTTTGAAGAAATGTCGCGCATGCGTGCTGGACGGGGTCTTCACGTAATCCCTCATCGTAACTCCTCATAAAATACAGATCAAACTTCGAACTGGTAAGTTCTCATTTAATCTTACTATTATATGGACATTTCTTACTTGTTTACTTTAGATTAGTTTAGAGACACAGCGCGAAAACAGCCCTTCGGCCCACCATGTCTGTGCCGACCGGCGATCCCCGCACATTAACACCCATTAGGGACAATTTTTATATTTACCAAGCCAATTAAGCTACAAACCTGTACGTCTTTGGAATGTGGGAGGAAACCGAAGATCTCGGCGAAAACCCACACAGGTCACGGGCAGAATGTACAAATTCCATGCAGACAGCACCCATAATCGGGATCAAACCCAGGTCTCCGGCGCTGCATTCACCGTAAGGCAGCAACTATACGGCTGCACCACCGTGACGGCCTGAAATATTATTAGTTAAATGAAAGAACTTTTGATGTTCAAATCAGCTGATAATTTTATAAAACACAAAGAAAATATATAAACTTTTATCTGAGTTTTATCTTAAATGCACCACATCTCTTTGATTCCAACAATTGCCTCTATTCTCCTCGCAAAACTTTGAAATGCTTATGAATTATTTGTCACTCTTCTGAACAATTGCCTCTCTACCCCTCCCCAACTGATTGGCAACTTTTGTTAGTCTTGCACTTCTCTGACCTTATCTTATCAGCAACGTTGTATAGTTTCCTCTCTACATCCTCACTAACACCTATCACTAACCCTAGATCATGAACTGCATGCAATAAAGTGGTTGGCAACAACTTGGTCCAAAGTTCTATTTGGTTAAAGGCCGTTGAATGAAACGTAACTACTCTGCATTGGCAAAGCTGAAGTAGTCAGGCAAAGCCAAAGTAGTCTGTTTGCAGCAAGTAACATCCTATTTCATTATCTTTGTAGTAACATCTCAGGAAAATGTGCAATCAAATAAATGTTTCCAGTAGATTCAGGATCATGAACTACATACAATAAACTTTTTCACAACATGGTAATTCAAGAATGTTTTACACCAAGTTAGTTCAAACTATTTAGTTGAATGAAAATGCTTTGCACTTTTCTATAGTCTTCATTTTTCTGACCTTATCAACATGACCCAGCTCAGTCTCATAATTACATTCCCATCAAATTCTGTGCCACTTCCTCTCGAACCATGCCAACAACCCATCACTAACTCTGGTTGCAAAAGGTTTTCCTCGTAATTAGCCCTTTATTTTCGCAAAACTTCTCATAAAAAAAAACTCAAATCCTTTACCTCTGTTCCTTTTTCAATTGTCACTTTTCTGCAAAATCCTTGAGTGTTTGGTGTTCTCCCAAATCCATTTCCAGCTTTATAAGGTAATGTGATGGAACAGAATTTGGCCATTCTGCCCATCAAGTCTACTTCGTCATTAAATCATGGCTGATCTACCTCTCCTAACCCTATTCTGCCTTCTCCCCATAACCCCTGACACCCGTACTAATCAAGAATCTATCTATCTCTGCCTTAAAAATATCCATTGACATGGCCTCCACAGCCTCTGTGGCAATGAATTCCATAAATTCACCACCCTGTGATGAAATAAATTCTGAAGCTATGACCCCTAGTTGTAGACTCTCCCACTGGTGGAAACATCCTCTCCTCATCCACTCGCTCCAAGCCTTTCACTATTCAGTAAGTTTCAATGAGAACCACCCACATCCTTCTAACTCCAGTAAGTACAAGCCTAGTGCCATCAAACGCTCATCATATGTTAACCCACTCATTCCTGAGATAATTCTTGTTGACCTCCTCTGGACCGTCTCCAGAGCCAGCCCATCCTCAGGTATGGTGCCCAAAATTGCTCACAGTACTTTCTTTCCAATAGTTCCTTTTGAAAAGCTCTGATCAAGACCTTTCTCCACCAGCAATTCTCCTTTATACTTTGTGTTTTAAACAGACCCAATATCACTGCCACATCCCATTATTATCCTTAAGATCCATGGAGCACGTCCTTTGCCTTTCTATCTGTTACTTTATAATAGGCTGCCCATTTATAGTAAATTCCACAGATATGAGAACAACATCTACGTGTACGTTTCACCACATCACAAAGCCGTGGTTGCAAGTACTCCTTGGTGTATGGGTTTTGATATCATATAAGGCTGTGTTAATGTGACCCAAAAAGCAATGGGTGTAGGCAGACATTAATGATGTGTTCCACTGTTTGACCTTAATTGCTGATAATTTGAACCAGGGCTTGATTTGAGTTTCCATCATTGTAAAAGAAAGCCACATCTTTCTTACCGGTATCACATCTGGGTCAGAATTGTTTGTGCATTGTATGAAAGGTCTTATGTGCTGATGACCATAGTTCCTCTAGCTCTTCACCTTCTTGAAACAAGATTTATGTGGTCAAGCCCTTGTTCCATAGCAAGACTTCGAATCTGTAAATATTTTACATTTCCCAAGTTCTAAGCTCTCAGCACTTTCCATATTGAATAATATTTGACACTAAACCAGACACTTTGCAATCTTCACATCCATTTGACCTTGAACATAATACTGGCTCACTGGCACCTGTTGTAGAAGACCACGTTGCTTTTTTTAAAAACAATTTATGCCTAGCAGTTCCACTTCCTGTCCAGGCATCTATCCTTTAACTTATATAAACTGCAGTCAGCATTCAGTGTGGCTATGAAGGTACCTCATTGGACACTTTAGGAAAGTCTAGTATGATTTAGTGTAGATTGAATATGTTCAAAGGGATGAAGTATGGGATAGTAATAAAAAAGTAAGTATATAAATGAATGTTATATTAACAGAAAATGCCTGTTACTTTTATGATGGTAGCGAAGCCCTGATCAAGGGAGTAGTCCATTTATTTCTCAGTTGTATGGGTGACCCGAGTCAATAACCTCACTTAACCCAGCATCACTCATTAGTCAACCATATTCCATCAATACTAATCAAATTTAACATTAAAAATTGGCATTTGCAGAAGCATGTTACAAACTTCTATTATCCATTGTAGATAGAGGTATTTCCATCTTACGTCTTAAATTTTACTTCGGAGTCACGTGAGTGACTACGTAAAGACCCCGCCAGGACGCATGCGCGACATATCGTCGAACGCATTGCGGAAGCGACAGTCGGGAGGAGCGCCGCTCCTCCAGCGCGAATTTTGAAAAATTACTGAAGGTAAGTCTTACCTTTTCTGGTGAGCGTGGCGACTCGGTGTAATTTCTTTTTCAGGAGGAAGCACCATGGAGTCGCACAGGGGAGAGCAGCAGCTGATACCGCTGCTGTGGAAGCAGCCAGCAGCGTGCCGTCTCTCCAGAGCTGCAGGTGCTGCCAGCAGCTGCCGGCTTCTCGCCGCTACAGACCGCAGGTGCGCCGCGGTCGGCGGCAAAACCACCCGGAAGTCGGACAGGTCCGTTGACTCGGCTGGGTCCGGACCTGAAGACACCCCGTTCACAGATAGCGACGGCGGGCGTCTTTCCCGTGGGAGTGGATGCGGAGCAGTGCTCCAGCGTGACCTGCTTATGCAGGGGCAGAGTCACAGTGGGTCTCTTCGCAGACCCACGGCAGCATCCTTTCAAGGACTGCCAAATGTCTCACCCTCTTCGTAGGGGAGCATTAGGGGTCAGAGCTGGGCTGACCCTGAAGAAGGGGCAATGGCTGAACAGTCAACTGTGAGGGGTGCCAGAAGAGAGAGCAGCAGAAGATTGTGGGACACATGCTGTATCAACTCAAGAAGGACTGCCTATACAAAGCTGCAAGCCAGTAAAAAATACATGGCTACAAACCAGCTACAGGAGCAAGCCATTAACTTTATGGCTGGGAAGCACATTGCTCCAGAGAACTCCATTTCTCTTAAAGTACCAGCAGTCTATGACCCCATCTGGGGCAACAGGAGCCCATCTATAAGGAGCCAGGAGGTGAAGCTCCAGAGGAAACTGCTGGCTGCTAAAATCACAGCAGTACCAGGACAACTGATGGGGTTGATTTGCCTGAAGAGTTACGTAGATGCTCTAGCAGACTGTGTAATACTCAGTGGAGATTTACAGTTACAGGACGAGCATCATCAAGAAGTGCGGAATTATGCAAGACAAGTAGCACACAGGCGCCAAAATTGCTGTTGGAGGACCTCCCGAAGCAGGTGAAAGACCTGCATGAGGAAGCCAAGGCTATAGGCCTGATCAAGGTGCCAAGCACCTCTAAAACCCACTATCAACAGCGGCAGCACCCCTACACACCCACCAGACATCGGTGCTATGGAAGACCATCTGGTGGTGAAAGCTCGAAGGCCGGCCCACCTGCACAGCGGTCTTTCAGACCATGGCCCAGCCCGGCCTTCATGGAAAATGCGCCAACCCCACAACGCAGCAACACAATACCAGAAGAAACAACTGCGGAGACAACCCACACAACACCGGTAACCATGGAGGTAGGTGGGTCTGGTTGTCTTAAAAAACATTGCATGTCCGATTCATTAAAGTTGGGGGACGGTTGCACTTGTTTCATCATGTGTGCTGCACTTTTACCTCTGAACTTTTACATACTCGGAAGTATTCAGAATTACAAAATTGAATTTGTATACGAACTACCGTCCCAGTTCAGCATACGCCTAGCAGGAAGTTCATACTTCACAAAAAGAGAGAACAGCAGGCCATGCTGAACTGTTAAGACTAAACACAAAAGGGATTGAGAAAACAATCAGAGAATTTCAAGAGTTCGTATCAAATATATTTATAAAAAACTAAAAAGATGGTGGTTGCTGTATCATTACAGATTTGACCGAACTAAATACTTCCGTTCAGTATGCCCATTTCAAAATAGACACGTTTGTCACACACAGGGCCATCGTAAATACCTGAAATTTATCTGGATGGGACAGCAATGGCAGTATGCCTTATCCAATGGGTTGTCATCAGCACCCAGGCTATTACAAATTTATTAAAACCAGCTTTAGCATACTTAAAGAAACATAACCATATCGTCATGGCTTACCTTGATGATATTCTCATTGTAGGTGAAAATTGGAGCTGGCTACATTGGTGGTATCAGCCACAACAGAGAGGTTTAACGTACATCCAGATAAATCAAAATTGGAACCCTCCACTACCATGGATTATTTGGGGTTCACTATTGACTCTGTTCATATGTCTATCACCTTGCCACCAAACAAAGTGACAGACTTGATGGGAGTATGCAAAAGCCTCACTGGCATCAGGGAACCATCCATTCGGCAAGGAGCAAGAGTGATTGGGAATTGGTGGCTGCGTTCCCAGCAGCACAATTGGACCACTCCATTATTAAAACCTGGAAGAGGGAAATTTTAGCTCTCAAAAATCATACAGGCCATTTCAATAGGCCTATGCAACTACCAGGGAAAGTAAATTAGAATTAAACTGGTGGATAGAAATGTTCCATATTATCCTAACCCCATCACCCCATTCTATATCCCTAGGGTACATTACAGACTGATGCCAGTGCTAAAGGTTGGGGAGCAACTAATACCACCGCAAGTTGTGGTGGCAGATGAATGCACAAAAATTATTCTGTTTAAAGCACTAGGAATTAATTATCTAGAAATGCTGGGAGCGTTTCATGGACTCAGGGCCTACTGCTCAGATGAGCACCAGTTGCATGTACGGTACAGATTGATACCACACTGGGGGCCTATATATAATCATATGGGTGAAATAAAGTCGATATCATGTGATGAATTGCCTAATAATATCTGGCACTGGTGTCTGGGAGAGAGATTTGGATCTCAACCACTTACCTTCCAGGTAAGCTAAATACAGTGGCAGACATCAGGTCACGTAAATTCAACGACAACATTAAATGGATGTTGGATCGGAAAGTGTTTACAGATATTATAGACCGGTATGGGACACCAGATATCGACCTTTTTTCCATCCGGACTAATTCACCAACTACCAACATATGTTGCTTGGGAACCAGACCCAGGGGCAGCAGCGATGGACGATTTCTCGCTGCATTGGGGGGGGGGGATTTGTTTTGCTATGCATTTTCCCCTTCTGCCTCATCAGGCGAGTCTTACAATAATTAAACAAGACGCCGCAACGGGTACCATGGTTCCCAACAGTACAAAGATGGTCTCAGAACCCTGCATCTGGATCAACAATGGCCAAGGAGGTTGGCACACCCCGTGCGGGAAAGTATCCGTGCCATGACTGTATGAACTTGTTGATTTGCAGTTTCTGAACAGGCCATTTCTGGGATACGGACTCTCCGACAGGACGATCAATGCCATCTCAGCGTCGTGCAGGGAGTCCACGAGAAGACAGTACCTGACATATGTCAGGAAATGGGAAGTGTTCTGCACCAGGACGAACCAGGACCATGACTCAGCCACCAACACTGAAGTGCTGGAGTTCTGGCCACCCTTCATTTCGATGAAGGATTGAGTTACAGTGCCATTATTGTGCAAGGAGTGCCCTATCTAATATCTGGGCAGAGGGAGTGATCACCTGGCTATAGGATCACACCCACTAGTACCTAAACGAATGAGGGGTATTTGTACTCTATTCCCCCCAGGCCCAGATACACCCATATATGGGACATAGGTAGTACACCATGTTACGAGGATGGACACCAATATCGGGGCTCACTCTGGACAAACTAATATCCTAGATGGGAATGATTATGGCACTTGGATCAGCACAACGGGTCCAGTCCTTACACAAGCTAGAATAGGACGTCATGTCTGTCACAAATGGCACATAACCTGCTACATACAGGGGTACTTAAACTAGACTGACCCGGTTCCTTTGGCCAATATTAGAGTTCTGGCCTATCCTGCAGATAGTCGGCCCTGCATAGTGACACATACTTTCCAATATATAGTCACCAAGACACTTATGGGCACGGAGAGAGCTTTCTCATTAGCCATAAATGCCCTCACCTAAGGTCACAGTGCAAACCATATCCAGATGGTTCGGGTGGTATTACGTGCAGTGGTGAATACTAATGTATCAAATCTCACTCCAACAGGGCTGCATCTACATCGGACGCTAGGATGATGGGAGTTCCTATGGACCACATCCTTGCCACAGCGGGGTGGAGCAATGAACGCATTCAATGCTTTATAATAAACCCGTGGCCGATCCTGAGACGTTTGCAGGGAAAAATTAAGTTCTGTAAAATAAATTACCCAATGTGGGGCATATTATTTTAGGTATGAATAACACCTTTATTGTTTTTCAGCACAGTGTCGTGTGTGAAATACGTTCATCCTCCGTCCCAGAATGGCAGTGTGTGAGCATGGTCTCGTTCCAGGGCATGAAATCACAGAGCTTTGAAATCTTCACGTAGTCACTCACGTGACTCCGAAGTAAAATAGTAAGATTAAATGAGAACTTACCAGTTTGAAGTTTGATCTTTATTTTATGAGGAGTTACGATGAGGGATTACGTGCCCTCCGCTCCCAAAACCCTCTATTATAAAGTATAAAGTATGGAGGTTCTCTCTTATCTTACTATATTAGTCTACTCTGGTATCTGTGATTTCACACCACTGCTTTGAAGAATGTCGCGCATGCGTCCTGGCGGGGTCTTCACGTAATCCCTCATCGTAACTCCTCATAAAATAAAGATCAAACTTCAAACTGGTAAGTTCTCATTTAATCTTACTATTCTAAACCCCTTATCAATCATTCTACCAGTGCAAATGTATAGTTTCCATCCAACATTTTGGTTCATTTTATTGTCTCTTTAAATTATTTCCTATCTAAAGGTACAGGGAATGCAATGAAAATAAGTGAAAATAACATTGATGGACCTGGCTTACTTATAACCGCAATCTCAAGGCACTGGAAAGATACCACCAATGCTGTTTCTTCAAAATCTCTCAAATCCATTGGTGGGATAAGCAAACCAACATCAGTTTGCTCTCCAGGCCAATTTTACCAGCATTAAATCTGTAGTTACACTCCATCAGTTACATTGGGAAGGCAACATTGATGGAATGACCTTCTCCAAACACTCAGAATAGACTGAAGAAGGGTCTCGACCCAAAACGTCGCCTATCTCCTTCGTTCCTTAGATGCTGCAGCACCCGCTGAGTTTCTCCAGCCTTTTGTGTACACTCAGAATAGACACTGTCTTGTTATGGGAAAAGATTACCAGTCGAAAATAAGAAAGGATTTAAGAACATGCTCAAGGCCAACTAGAAGAAATGACATCCCCACTGATTCTTGAGAAACTCTGGCCCATGACTGTGCACTGTGGAGAAGGATCTTTTAGGATGGCATTGAGAATGAGAGACTGCACCAGAAACATACAGAAACTCTATGCAAACATTGGAAGGGTTGCATCATCTCGCACACCATCCATTCAGTTGCCTGGTAAGGCACCTCCTGTCCATCTATGGAAGTGTCTGTGGTTCCCACAGCGGCCTCATCAGAAGCCAGAGTGGGAACTGATGTCATCCTTGATACCAGTGGGTGAGAAGAAGGAATGGAATGAAAAAATCAAGAAGAATTAGCAGGTTACTCGAGCTAACAGAGATTGGTACTGTAATTCAATTAAGATGTGAGGTGACCTAGAGTGACCTTGACCTTAGCAATGGACACAAGTAATATGCTGTACCAACAGAAGAAGCAAAAACATAAAACACAACTGAAATATACAGCAAGATAGGAAGGGAGATAGGAAGCACATGAAATTGGGTACATCAGACTTTCCCCCACCAGTCTGATGAAGAGATAAGGTGTGTAAAGGATGGGTTAATTCAGTAGCTGGCAATAGTTGAGGGAGGAGAAGAGAAAATAACAAATATGTAGAGGGGCCTATAGGATGTTGAAGAAACAGATTGGAGTCAGGTTGGTGTAGAGTGAAAATTGCATGCAAAGCAGATGCAAGCTGATCCCACAGCAACCTACACATTATTGATATAGAATCAAACAAGTAAAGAGTAAAAATCAATGGCCTAAATTTTATAAACGGAATCTCTACCTGCACTCGGCTCCATTCCCCAAAATTTACTTTTGCAAAAGCCAGAAATGAGCTGCAAGGCTCTGAATGGCAATGGGTCAAAAAGACGAAGAGTGATGTCTGTACCTCAGACCAAATCCTTCAGAATGAAGTCCTACTCAAAAATGAAATATTTTTTAATGTAAAATTATATTTTCTAAAAATAACAAAAACAGTAATTAAAAGCATTAAACAAAAAACATCTTTAAAATAAAATTCTTATAGAATCATAGAAAATAGGTACAGGAGTAGTCCATTTGGCCCTTCGAGCCTGCACCACCATTCAATATGATCATGGCTGATCATCCAACTCAGTATCCTGTACCAGCCTTCTCTCCATACCCCTGATCCCTTTAGCCACAAGGGCCACATCTAACTCCCTCTTAAATATAGCTAATCAACTGGCCTCAACTACCTTCTGTGGCAGAGAATTCCACAGACTCACCACCCTCTGTGTGAAAAATGATCTTCTCATCTCAGTCCTAAAAAACTTCCCCCTTATCCTTAAACTGTGACCCCTTGTCCTGGACTTCCCCAACATCGGGAACAATCTTCCTGCATCTAGCCTGTCCAACCCCTTAAGAATTTTGTAAGTCTCTATAAGATCTCCCCTCAATGTCCTAAATTCCAGCGAGTACAAGCGGAGTCTATCCAGTCTTTCTTCATGTGGAAGGCGTGCCATCCCAGGAATCAGTCTGGTGAACCTTCTCTGTACTCTATGGCAAGAATGTATTTCCTCAGATTAGGAGACCAAAACTGTATGCAATACTCCAGGTGTGGCCTCACCAAGACCCTGTACAACTGCAGTGGAACCTCCCTGCTCTTGTACTCAAATCCTTTTGCTATGAATGCCAACATACCATTCGCTTTCTTCACAGCCTGCTGCACCTGCATGCCTACTTTCAATGACTGGTGTACCATGACACCCAGGTCTCGGTGCATCTCCCCCTTTCCTAATCGGCCACCGTTCAGATAATAGTCTACCCTCCCGTTTTTGCTGCCAAAGTGGACATCCTCACATGTATCCACATTATACTGCATCTGCCATGCATTTGCCCACTCACACAACCTATCCAAGTCACCCTGCAGCCTTCTATCATCCTCCTCACAGCTAACACTGCCCCCCAGCTTCGTGTCATCCGCAAACTTGGAGATGTTGCATTCAATTCCCTCATCCAGATCATTAATATATATTGTAAATAGCTGTGGTCCCAGCACTGAGCCTTGCGGTACCCCACTAGTAACTGCCTGCCATTCTGAAAATGACCCATTTACTCCTTCTCTTTGCTTCCTGTCTGCCAGCCAGTTCTCTATCCACATTAACACTGAAGCCCCAATACCGTGTGCTATAAGTTTGAATGCCAATCTCCTATGTGGGACCTTGTCGAAAGCCTTCTGAAAGTCCAGATGCAACACATCCACAGGTTCTCCCTTATCCACTCTACTAGTTACATCCTCGAAAAATTCAATAACATTCGTCAGACATGATTTAACTGTCATAAATCCATGCTGACTTTGTCCAATGATTTCACCACTTTCCAAATGTGCTGCTATCCTATCTTTAAAAACTGACTCTAGCATTTTCCCCACTACCGATGTCAGACTGCTTGGACTGTAGTTCCCCGTTTTCTCTCTCCCTCCCTTTCTAAATAGTGGGGTTAAATTAGCTACCCTCCAATCCTCAGGAACTACTCCAGGATCTAAAGAGTTTTGAAAAATTATCACTAATGCATCCACTATTTCTGGGGCTACTTCCTTAAGTACTCTGGGATGCAGCCTATCTGGCCCGGGGGATTTATCGGCCTTTAATCCATTCAATTTACCTAACACCACTTCCCGGCTAACCTGGATTTCACTCAGTTCCTCCATCTCATTTGACCCCCGGTCCCCTGCTATTTCCGGCAGATTATTTATGTCTTCCTTAGTGAAGACAGAACCAAAGTAGTTATTCAATTGGTCTGCCATGTCCTTGTTCCCCATGATCAATTCACCAGTTTCTGACTGCAAGGGACATACATTTGTTTTAACTAACCTTTTTCTGTTCACATATCTATAAAAACGTTTGCAGTCCATTTTTATGTTCCCTGCCAGTTTTCTTTCATAATCTATTTTCCCTTTCCTAATTAAGCACTTTGTCCTCCTCTGCCAGTCTTCTGGTAGGCTGTTTTTTTCTGGCTAATTTGTATGCTTTAGTTTTAGTTTTGTTACTATCCCTGATTTCCCTTGTTGTCCATGGAAGGTAGTGTTGTCCATGGATGCACTACCTTCCCTGATTTATTCTTTTGCCAAACTGGCAAGAACAATTGTTGTAGTTCATCCATGCAGTCTTTAAATGCCTTTCATTGCATATCCATCGTCAACCCTTTAAGAATCACTTGCCAGTCTATCTTGGCCAATTCACGTCTCATAACCTCAAAGTTACCTTTCTTTAAGTTCAGAACCCTTGTTTCTGAATTAACAATGTCACTCTCCATCCTACTGAAGAACATATTATGGTCACTCTGCCGAAGGGGCCACGCACAACAAGACTGCTAACTAACCCTTCCTCATTACTCAGTACCTAGTCTAGAATAGCCTGCTCTCTTGTTGGTTCCTCTACATGTTGGTTTAGAAAACTATCCCTCATATATTCCAAGAAATCCTCTTCCTCAGCACTCCTGCCAACCCCTTCCTCAGCACCCCTTATGTTGTTCATCTTCCCCATAGCCCTTCAATCCTCATTTCAATGAGTGGGTTTGTGGATCGCGCATTAGGTGTCACCTGTGACAGAATCCATGGGCAAATTCCCCAGTACAAATGCTATGGAAACTCAGCAAACTTCTCCACATCCCTACTCACCAGATTCCCCGTGGAAGCCAATGCAAGAGTATGGCTTGGATTGGAAAGCAGAGCTTGGGACTTACATAAAGTACAGAAAATGTGTGCAGAATTCCCAAAATTCACTGGTATTTACAAGTTTGAAATGAGCAACCAATTTCAGGCCAGAGGTTAAAATTCGAGAAAAAAACAAAGTCATTGTGAATTTCAACTGAGAAGGATTTTTGCCCAAAGTACTTTCCTATACTACATCTCATCATTATTGTTGATCTGCTGTATGCTACAATGTTGAAATAGTCATATTTCATGGGATCTCCTCACATTTCTGGAATTAGATCCATTGTTTATTTTAATGTTGTCATGATTCATCTCTTAGTTGAAAGGATGGCCATGCTTCCTGCTCCGACATTTCGATCCGCACTGTGCCACTTGAGGTACCACAGTAACTCCCATTACCTTCATGAATTTGAAGCCTACAGCAAACTCTGATGTAATTAATTGCTCAATTAAACTCTTTGTTTACATGAAGTTCAAAGAACAAATAGTATACGTACAGTAGTCACATGTTCACCCCCCTGATATCATGGGTCAATAATCAATTCTTACATCTTCCTGATGTTAAGAGGTAGATTGTTATCCTGACACAAAGTTTCAAATTTCTTTCCTGTACTTCGTCTCATTGTTGTTGATCTTACTGACAACAGTGGTATCATCTGCAAACTTAAAGATTGACTTTGTACTTGGCCACATGCTCGTGGATGTCCAAAGCTTAGAGCAAGGATTGAGCACTCAACCCAGTTGAGCACTAGTGTTGAGGGCCAGGATGGAGGAAATGGTATGACCAACGCTACCTTCAGGAACTCCAGAAGCAAGTTGAAAATGGAGGCCCCAAGTTTGAGGTCCAGAGGTTTATAGCTGGGATTATTTGGAAACATGGTGTTGAACGCTGAGCTGCACTCATTGAATAATGCTCTGACATAATTATCCGTATTGTCACAGTGATCTAGACTTTAATGTAGTGCAAGAGAGAGTAGACGTCCTTTTGTAGCCTATTTTCCTGGATGTGAATTAGAAGGGGTCCAGATTGTTGGGAATCTTACATAACAGTTATTCGTGGTTGATGTTAGAGCTACTGAGACAGTCCTTGAGGCAGATCACTTTTATATTTTTCTTCAACATAAAACTAACCTGTTTTCTTATTTTTCCAGTTCTTATAATGGGTATTCAACTTGAAATGTTAACTCTTGTTTCTTTTTCCACTGATGTTACCCAACCTGCTAAGAATTTATTTTCTTCTTTTAAAATCCCATATTCCTTTCTAGTTGAAGCATTGGTGGAAAATATAAAAAATCAGTTTTCACAAAAATAAAATTTGTCTTAATTTTTTTTAAGAGATTAACAACTCCTCGCGTTGGACACCCCCATCAAGGAAAATATTCTCTCAGAATTTACCTTACCAAGACAGTTCCGAATCTTGAACTGCAGATGCTTTTTTACCAAAAAAGATACAAGATGCTGGAGTAAATCAGCAGGTCAGGAAGCATCCCAAGAGAACATGGATAGGTGTCGTTTGGGGTTATGACTCTCCTTCAGACTAATTGTAGGGGAGGAGGAAGCTGGCAAAGTGGAGGGGCAGGTCAACGTGTGGCTGATAATAATTGAACACAGGCTGTGTCATAGTTGTTGTGTTGTGTCATAGGTAAATGGTTGGATAAAGGCCAGAGATGAAAAAAGTGTGAGACAAAAGGATTGAAGTTGCGAATTGTGAAGCCAGAGAAAAGGAATGTAGGGGGAGGGAGAGGGAGAAATAGATGCAAGTCCAGGTGAAGCAGGGGGAGTGGGGAGGGGGAGAATGGGGAGGGATGGTTGTTAAGGGCGACGCAAAATTGAAGAATTCAATGTTTTTATTGTTAGGTTGTAAGCTATCTAAGTAGAACATGAGGTTGTCCAGTTTGCATCTGGCAATGGAAGAGGCCCAGGACAGAAAGGCCAGCATGGGCAAGGTCACCTCAGAATCCAGAAATCATCTCTCATACACCAAACACTATTCACGCCTTCTGCTCAATATTCCTATATCCCAGGAGCCAATCTAGTAAACCATGTCTTAAGTATGCATATTTTTCCTTAAGTAGGGAGACCAAAACTCAATGCAGCCATTCCTGAATTACTCCAGTACTTTGTGTTTCGCTTAGTATTTAACACACGTTTGTTGAGAAGTTTTGCTTTGATTCTGAGCTGACAATAACAATGAGATCGAAAGATCCAACACTATAAAACACAGAGTAATCGAGTTGTACAGCACAGAAGCGAGACCCCGCTGCCCCACGCACCCATGTAGACCTCTTTGTCCATATATACTAATCTAATTTGCCCAGAATAGGACCGTATCCTTCCACCATTTGCCAATTTAAGCGTTTGTCTAAATAACTCTAAAATATAATAACTATATCCGATTCCATGTGTTTGACCAAGACTCTCTACAGATGTGGCAAGTCTTTATTGTTGTGCTCTGCCACTTTCAATAAAAGGGCAGCGTTCCAATTGTTTTCACTTCTGTTTCCTGTGGGAAATGTCTCCGAGCTTTGATTCTCGTGTTCTATTCCTCCCATTTCCACGCATTTACCATGTTTCTTCTCATGCACTCAATCTGCAGACATGGTATATTCCTTCACAATTTACTTACCTACTACGCTGCACCTGATATGGCACCAGATAACAGCGTGAACTTCGTTTTAGCAAAAAAGTTACAAATACTAGCGCAGTATTTTTCAAAGAAATAATGCCCAAAACTAAATGGTGCGTTTTACTGCTGTAATCTGCACTAAGAGGGTAGTTTCTGGTCGATTTGAAACATTTCGAGCAAAAGAGATCCATTAATCAATGTCGTCATAACTGGTCTAACTTCAAGGGTGAAATGCCACCATGGATAGGTTGCCTTGATGTTGCTTGCTTTACGTTTTAAATTTTTTTTAAAAGCTGTTCAAATTATTATTTTTTCCAAAAAGGCAGAAATGAAAACAAAACAAAAGCATTTGCGGGCAGCGCTGTGAGACAACCTTACTATTTATGGTCTGAAGAAGGGTCCCGACCCGAAACGTTGCCTCCCATCGCAGCCATTCCTGAATTACTCCAGTACTTTGTGTTTCGCTTAGTATTTAACACACGTTTGTTGAGAAGTTTTGCTTTGATTCTGAGCTGACAATAACAATGATTAATTTGATCGAAAGATCCAACACTATAAAACACAGAGTAATCGAGTTGTACAGCACAGAAGCGTCCCCGCTGCCCCACGCACCCATGTAGACCTCTTTGTCCATATATACTAATCTAATTTGCCCAGAATAGGACCGTATCCTTCCACCATTTGCCAATTTAAGCGTTTGTCTAAATAACTCTAAAATATAATAACTATATCCGATTCCACCACTTACACTGGCAGTGTTTTTCAGATATAATCCTCTCCTACAAAGAAGGTGGTAAATCTCTGGAATTCTCTACTCTGGAAGATGGATTGACGAGGGCATTTAAAAAGAAGATAGGTGAGGTTTTTTTTAGAAAGATCGTAGTCAAACAGCTATTCGCTTTGTTTTCGTGGTGCAATTTTCAGTTTTTACACTGACCTCTGGGAAGAGCGTAACCTTCCCCAACCAGGCCTTGTTCAATGACCACTATGAAACGCTAATGTCCTCCCTTATTGATGCTAGTGGGACACAAGCTACGTCGGTTTGCACACCTCAGCTCCGTCATTGAACCTGCCCTTTCGTAAATCTCCCGCTCACCATCGAAATGCCTTGAGACAGACCGCGAGTTTCAACTTCACTGTTTTTGGAAATGCAACCAGGATAATAACTGCAGGACGTTGCGTTTTATGCACCAAGGGATCTTAAACATAAATATTTCCCCAAATATCTTCTCTTATGGACATGTTTGAAACTCAAAGAAGACACCAAAAGCTGCAGTAACTCAACGGGACAGGCAGCACCTCTGGAGTGAAGGAATGGGTGGCGTTTCGGGTTGAGATCCTTCTTCAGACCGAGACTGAAACCCAAAGAGATTATGGCTCGTAGTGACTTCGCTGACACCCAAAACAATAATGGTTTCATTCTCCCAAAAATCTTTAAGATGGACAATTGTCACTGGTTTAAGTTCTTTTTCCCAAACGGTTCAAGGCGGAGAGTATCAAATGTCAAACCAAATGTAAACAATTGATGTGGAAACTGATAGACGAATTCAGTTCGAGTTGAGATGCACTGCCATTTTCTCACGGCAATATTTCCTTTAGGAGGAAGATAACAGTGAATGTGAAAGGCCAACGTCTTATAAGTTTACATTACTTGCGTCAAATCCTTTAAAAAACAGTTAAACCATATTAAGTAGCAGGCTGATGTTTGGATGCTTCATATCCGGTATGTTGGCGGAATTCCATAGCGTATCCCATATTCCCTTTTTGGGATTTAATCCTGCACGCATTCTGTAACAAGGCCAAACACAGAGAGAAGGATATTGTCCCTTCTTTCGATTGCTTTGCTTGATAAGTACAAAAGTTTAATGGACACCCTTTTTTACAACTGTGATATAATTATAGATGATTGACAGTAATCTATCCACATAGTTCAGGAGGAGAGTGTGGAAACCTTTCCTTTTATGAGTCTTTTCTTGATCAGCAACATTAAGTGGCATAATGCAATGGACGGGGGATACTATGGGCAGAATAGTAGGGGATAGCATCACTTCTGCGTTTCTGTTCGTCATGTTCGCTTTTCAAATTACTGTGGCGCTTCCATATGGCCGGTTCACACCAAGACCACACTAACTCTTGCAGTGAATTTCGTGTGTGCCTGAGCACAAATACAGACTGGTTTGGTGAGAGTCCACCTTGTCACCCCTGGAGCGCGCATCTTCCAATACAGGTGGCCTTTAGTCTCTGTCGCTCAGCCTACAATCACCCCGGATTAAGTGCAACCCCAGCACGATTTCCGATGAAGGCGAGCTGACCAAGCAAAAGTACTCCTCATGATTTAGCACATGTTTGTTTCTGCTCCTGATTAAGCATTGGACAGGCGCCTAAGTGGGCGACAGAGAGCACCACAGTGCGGTAGAAAACAGGTGGCGGGGCAGAATATGGACAACCTTTGCAAATGGACAAGCAGCGATGTCACTGTGACTAGGTCAACATAAACTACCTTGACATTTACCCCTTAACCTTAACAACAGCGAACTGGAGAAAAAGATGCCCTTCCTCGTTGCATTTCAGTCTTCGGAAAGCACAATGGCTACAACCTACAACCAATCGTAAAGTTAGTTCTGTGCAGAAAGGAACTGCAGATGCTGGTTTACACTGAAGACAGACACAAAATGCTGGAGTAACTGAGCGGGACAGGCAGCATCTCTGGAGAGAAGGAATGGGTGACGTTTCGGGTCGAGACCCTTCATCAGAGTTAGTCTCTTAAAATTTCATAAAGCTAGCCATGCCTTTAAACCTTCTTAAAGTTAGTTATACTTTTCAAGACAAAAACTTACACATCTGCGTGATATATACTTGACCAATATACATTACTACACACAATGTTACAAGATATGAAGTAGTAACAAGCACTGATAATAGAGATAGGTTCAAAACCGCTAGCTACTTGAAGTCTATGGCCGAAGTTTCGTCAAGTGGGAGGAGCAGTCCCGCCCTGTGTAATTCCGGGCGCTCCTGTTAAATAGTGAGAGACGGGGGGCACCGCTTACTCGGTCTCTTCCTACTGTATGCAGGCGGTTCTTCTCCAGGGCACTTACATTCGGACTCTCGCCAGCTTTCTTGCATAGCCAGTCTTCAGTAAGTCTTTTTGCCAAACATGCTTTTGCTTGTATCGAAGAGTTAAGTTTATATCGAGGTTAAAGAAATGGAGCACTGTTATCCTGTTGCGTGCATGTGATTTAAACTTGTAATAAACCCACTGGTGAATACTAAAACAGAGACAATCCTCTGATACAATAATCGCTGTCGTAAGGTAGACACAAAAAGCTGGAGTAACTCAGCGGGACAGGCAGCATCTCTGGAGAGAAGGAATGGGCGACGGTTCGGATCTCTGAAAGAAGGGTCTCGACCCGAAACGTCACCCATTCCTTCTCTCTGGAGATGCTGCCTGTCCCGCTGAGCTACTCCAGCGTTGTGTGTCTATCTCCGATTTAAAGCAGCATCTGCAGTTCTTTCCTATACGCGTGGTGATAGTGGTCACTGATACCGGGATCGGTAGATAGGACTCAACAGTAATTCCTAATAACAGTAACTAATAATAAGTGTCAGGAACTGGTTAAGAGATAGTTAGAAGTTATGATGCACAGTATATGCAACAATCAACGCTGTTCACAACGAGGGGCGCAGTGATCAATAGTCAGGTCCGTATAGCCATAGAGGGCAGTCTTTTTCTGTCAGAGTCATGGATACTTTCATTGATAACGGGCATCCGTATATAGAGTGTTGTGTAAGTGTCAAGGGGAGAAGGCCGTGCCTATGGTACATCTGGGTGAGGTAAGTCCCAAGTTAAGTGAGGAAAAGCACAAAGATGCCTGACATTAAATATGGGGAATCCCAACTAAGTTTGTTCTTTACAACCTATCCCAATTTGGGGACATGGAATTTAAAGGTGCTCTATGTACAAAATGCAAATACACGAGAGTGCTGTTATTTTAGCATTCGTTCCCCACGCCACGGAGAAGAGGGGGTGGGGAAGAAATGTGAAACGAACTCAATGGCCAGAGTGGACAGACGGAGCAAAGGTTATAGCATCCACATTGCAGAAATGCATGTAGCGCGTTCGGTTTTCTTTCACAGAAGGTGAAAATTGTAGACACTTATTTTAGAAAGTGCCTGTGTTTGAAACCGCCTAGATCCAATGAAAGAGCTGCATTTTGTTGGATCTGCATCAATCCTTTCAGCGAAAGAACGAATTAGATCTGAAGTTGTGTAAAGTGTGTCTGCAATTTACTATGCTGCAAATAACCTGTCAGCAACTGAGTGTATAGAAATTGTTATTATGTAGACTTTTGTTTTAAGTTGTACTTGTTACGCTCTCCCAGTTTGTACCTGCTGAAGAATTCCCGGTATTGGAGATTTCAGGTCCTGCATTTTCAACAGGAATGGATTAGATCTGAACAGATAGTTAATTATCAGTAATATTTAGAACATAAGCAAAGGGGGGATGACATTGAAGTTAACCAGCGAAGGATTACTATGTTGGCTGCTCAGGGAGCCTATCCTTATTTGATTAAAATGCCACTTGCTTGGCGGTTTGACGCGAGTCTCATTGCACTATTCCCTAAAAGGCGTTCAGTTCAATTTGTTTGCAACTCGCCACTATTACGTCTCTCGGCAATCACTAGTTTGTGGAAACATAGCCATACATGGTAACGAATGGCGTGGAGGTATGGTTTATATTCTATATCATTCAGATCATGGGATTTAAACATTTAAAGACCCGTTGCAGCACCAAGCCTGCGATAATAACCACGGCAGCACATCAGAAGCCTGCGCACATTTAGCCTATTTAAACGCGCTGAAAGGTACAAATAAGGCACAAATTCAGCTTTTCCAACATATCCTGCTCACCTTATTTGATCATGTCAGATATTATCCATTTATTCCCAGTGACTTTTTAATGCGCTCGTAATTTTCAAAAGAAATCTTGCAACTATGTTCCTAATTTGCAAAACTGAGCGTCATTAAGGCAGACTATCTTCAAAGCAGGGATTACTGTCAGAACAATTTTGCAAGAACACGTCACAATGTTGAGAGATTTCAAGCAGTCGAGTGCACAAAACCTGGTCGCTTTCCATCCTCTTCACTTGCTGTTTGTTGAGAACATTGGGTCGAGTTTATACAGACGGATGCTCGCGTTGTTTATACCTCACAAGTAAGGTGTAGTTTGATGACAGAATTGTTGAATTGTTGTCATGAACTTTTCTGTATTGTAACATTTGATTGTTGCAGTGATTATTTTCCTCTAGTTTTTCATTTTCGGGTAATGCAATTACACATCTACTTTTGGTTGCACATTATGTAACTCGTATACAAAACCAACCCGGACACAAAATGCTGAAGTAACTCAACGGGCCAGGCAGCATCCCTGGAGAGAAGGAATGGGTGACGTTTCTTATTCCTTCTCTCCAGAGATGCTGCCTGTCCCGCTGAGTTACTCCAGCTTTTGTGTCTATTTTCGGTTTAAACCAGCATCTGCAGTTCCTTCCTATGCATGTATCTACCTCTTTGGTGATCCCCGGACTATCATTGATCGGACTTTGCAGGCTTTATCTTGCACCAAATGTTATATGTATCTATACACTGTAAATGGCTCGATTGTAATCATGTATTGTCTTTCCGCTGACTGGTTAGCACACAACATAAGCTTTTCACTGTACTTCGGTACACGTGACAATAGACTAAACTAAACTAAACTATACAAAACCAACCTGATGCTTACAAGCCTTACAACGCCCTTCTGGAGGCGATCTCGCATTAACTGGAGCCAGGACCAAGCAGTTTCAAAGTGATCATCTACATTCCTTCAAACTTCATACAGTATCTTAGCAGGATACTTCTTTGCTTCCATTAATCCAAAGACCATGTACGAAGTATCACAGGAAGCTGAATTGTACCCCGCCCAAACATACCTGTACATCGAGTGATAATTTGCCACGGACCTTGCAATCATGTGATTAGCTATACTAATTAAAGACATAAAATGCTGGAGTAACTCAGTGAGACAGGCAGCATCTCTGGAGAGAAGGAATGGGTGACATTTCAGGTCAAGATCCTTCTTCAGACGAAACGTCACCCACTCCTCTGCAAAGATACTGAGTTACTCCAGCATTTTGTGTCTATCTTCGGTGTAAACCAGCATCAGCAGTTTACAGTTTATCTGCAGGTCTGAAGAAGGGTCTCGACCCAAAATATCAGCTATTCCTTTTCTCCAGAGATGCTGCCTGTCCCACTGAGTTACTCCAGCTTTTTGTGTCCATCTTCGGTTTAAACCAGCACCTGTAGTTCCTTCCTACAGCTGTACTAATTATACCAGTTATACTAGTTATACTAATCACAATGAACACTTCATGTCACAAGCACAGGCCTGAATCCTCCAGCCACAGTATAACTGCCCCTTAAATACCAACCAAGCAGCACATTCATACTCTTCATAGAAATGCTCCCTCAGAAAAAGCTGCTTCAGGTAAGACCCCGCGCCGTGTACACGCATTAGGGTAAGACAACACTGACACAGATACTTCAATGAACAGAGTAACTCCATATATTGCCATTATTTTCATCATTCAATTAAATGTCGGCATCACTGGCGTTTGGTGCCCACTCCCAAATATATTAAGAATGACAACAAACTTACTTAGTGATACCTACAGTGTCTGGGTTGGAGGGCAAATCAGAAGTGGCAAACATTGTTGCAGCAGGTGCAAGGTGAGGGAGATAGTATCAAATAAGTGTTAGTAAGTTATTGCAATATACTTTGATGAATGTGCACATTGCAGGTGAGGTTGTGGTGGTGGTGGAGATGATAGAGAGTTAAAGTGATGGATGTGAGGTTAACTAGCCTTTGACTAGTTTAAAGTAACCCTTGCATTCCCTCTCTCCCTCCCTCTCTCCCTCCCACCCTAGTCGTCCTACTAGTTCCACTGTTCGCATCCTTGTATCCTTTCATTATCATCCCTTCCCCAGCCAACTATAGGCTATTATGAGCACCACCCTTCCTGGGTCATCTATTGCTGGCCCTGCTTTGTTTTGGCCTTTTCTTACCTCCAGTTCCCTCTCCTCTGATTTCAGTCTGAAGAAGCATCCTGACCCGTAACATCACCCATCCCTTTTCTCCAGAGATGCTGCATGACCCGCTGAGTTACTCCAGCTCTTTGTGTCTCTCTTTGACTTGCAGATGTCTTGATTGTTGTTGGAAGCGCAGGCAGATTAGTTGTTGCACTCCTGATTTGGACATTTTGCTTTTGTGCATCTGGAAATGTGTCAAAAGCCACAGATCTTGAAGTCTTTATCCTCCTTTGGTAGACGATCATTTATATGGCCAGTCCAGTTAAGTGTCAGGTCAATGCTAATCCTTGAAATCTAAGAACAAAAAGTAACGCTGCAGATACTTAGCAGATCAGGCAACATATGCAGAGGGAGAGAGACCATTCACATTTCAGTCAGTGACTTTTCAAAAGAACTTCCTTGCTCCGCCAATACTACCAGGCCCTGAATTGTTATTGACAGGGGAATTTGGAAATGGTTGAATTGCAGAACAACTTGAGAGTCTCCCTTATTGAAACTGGACACTTTCATTGGAATTTATGAGGTTAGAATGTAACTTATCACCCCAACCTAAACAGTTCAGGTTTTGCCGTTTATCTTGCTTCGTTGCTTCATTATCGGAAGAGATGTGAGTACATTTAAATGCCGTGCAGCAAATAATCTCACTTCTTAGACAGTCAGAACCTCTTCTATCAGGATGGAAATGTCAAAGGCTAGAGGGCAGAGCCTTACAGTGGGAGGGTCAATATTTAAAGGAGACATGTGAGGCAAGTTTGGTGAAGTGCGAGGCAGGAAGTGGAGATTGGTGGATGCCTGAAAGCACTGCTGGTGGAAGCAGATACAATAATGACATTTAAGAGACTTTCAGATAGGCAGATGAACATGCAGGGAATGGGGGGCTGTTGCTCCTGTGCAGGTAGAAGAGATTACTTTAACTTGCCATCATGTTCGGCATGGACGTTGTGGGCTGAAGGGCCAGCTCTTGAACTGTTTTATGTTCTGTGCTCTGATTGTACACAAAAAGACATTGATAAAGCACCCGAAAACCAACGAGCATGAGGAATATCTGCAACAATGAGAGCTAATTAACCTCAACAATCAGTAGAAAGTATGCAGAACAGATTCACTAAAATTACACCAAGGATTAGAGGCACAAATAATCTGGAAAGACTGGAGGAATTTAGGCTTTGTTATTAGACAGAGGTAATTAAGAGTATTTACTTTTTTGATGCACAGATTATAAACAATACTGCACAGCATGTATGCAAATGTATTGCCCGCTGGATCTGTGCACCATTAAACATATCCAAGCAGGAGTTAAATTAACGGTCAACATTTCTGCAAGTAATGAGAACACTTAAGTTTGAACTCTGCTGGAAACACAGCATATTCCGTTGAAGTAAGCATTCCAAATCTGTATGCATTTTCTTGTTGCCCATATTGGCCCCTTCATGGATTAGTTTAGCAAAATATTGAAGTGAAGTTCACAGGACAGGTCACATCACACAGATGGAATCTTAGTGAAACAACCAAGCAACAGTATTTGTGGCCACATGCCTTTAGTACAACATCAGACAATATCTACTTAAATATAAATGTAATGCGTCAGATTTTAAACCCTGTAGAATATATTTACATTCACAACAGGGCAAATACCATCCATTTTATTTCCAACCATATACAATGAATCATAATTTACTTCAGTTTCAGTTATGCATCAATTCTAAATATGTACTTCATAGCCAACTTTATTTTTTGTTCATTTAATGTATGTGAAGTTCTCTGGCAAGAAAAGCATTTAATGCCCATCCCAAATTGCCCGGGAGAATTCGATGTTGAGCTTCCTTTCTGGGATGGGATGGTTTGTCTGATGAACGTACCCCCACATGCCTTTAGGCAGGCAGTTTCATTTGTAATGCTAAGCATCAAGAGCCAAGAGAGAGTCGAGAGTGTTTGATTATCATGTGTAGGAAGGAACTGCTAATGCTGGTTTACACTGAGGATAGACACAAAATGCTGGAGTAACTCAGCGGGACAGGTCGGATCTCTGAAGAGAAAGAACTGATGAAGTTTCTAGTCTGAATAAAGGTTTCAACCCAAAACGTCTCCCATCCCTTCTCTCCAGAGATGCTGCCTGGCCCGCTGAGTTACTCCAGCATTTTGTGTCTATCTTCTATGTTCAATTATCATATGCATTGACAGCAGAAAGATTAAATTCTTACTTGCAGCAACATAACAGGACTGTAAACATAAAACACACAAATAATATTTTTTAAATCAATAAAGTAATAACTGTGCAAAACCAGTGCAAAATAACCCCAAAGTCCTTAATTTCATAGACGTTCATAATTACTGAGGTTAATGTGTGCTGTTCAAGAGCCTAATGGTTGTTGGGAAGAAGCTATTCTTGAATCTTTTGGACTTCTTCTTCTTGCACATGGCGTGCACAGCCTAAAGTTGTAGGACAACTTGTTCTATTTGATCTTATTTGATTGTGCACGCCAGGTTGATTGCATTCATCAAAGCAGGGCGGACCACGTGAAGGTTGCAATCTTCCACGCCAAATCTGTTGGTGATGGTTTTCAGACTCCTACACCTTCCTCGTGGTAGAAGTGAAATGAGAGCATGGCCAGGGTGGGGTGGATCTTTGATGGTACTGGTTGCCTGTTTGAGGCAGCGCCTCCCTTAGATCGGGCAGAGTCTACCATTCTCTGTAATCTCCTTCATTTCTGGGCATTTGAGTTGCTGAGACTGTGATGCAACCAGTCAGTACACTCTCTACACTTGCGGATTTTCAATAGGGTATCCATCGACACCAAATCTCCTGAATCTTTGAAGGCAGTAGAGGCATTAATGAGCTGTCCTTGTGATTGCATCAATGTGCTTGGCCCAGGACAGATCTTCAGAGATATACATGCCCAGGAACTTGAAGCTGTGGAGACTCTCCATCATCATCCTGTCGATGGAGACAGGTTCATGGAACATTGGCTTTCCCCTTCTGAAGTCAACAATCAGTTTCTTGGTCTTGTTAGTGTTGAGAGCAAGATTATTGTTCCGGCACCATTCAATCAGATTTTCTGCTTAATTATTATCTGTAATTTGTCCAACAATAGTGGTATCAGTGTTACATTTAAGAATACTGGTGAAATTATGTGAGGCTACATTGTCATGGAGATAAAGAGAGTTGAGCAGAGGATTGAGCACAGGGCTGCTCCTGTGCCGATTTTTATCAAAGAGGAAGTGCTGCTGCCAATTCATACTGATTGTGGTCTGCCTGTGATGAGGTCAAGGATCCAGTCATGTAGGCAGGAACAGAGTGTGGAGAGGATGATGTGTTTGGTCAATGGACGACAGCCTGATGGATGTATTCTTATTGTCAAAGTGGTCCAGTGCAGAGTGGAGAGCCAGCGAGATTGCATCACAAGTTGATCTATTGGATGGTAGATGAATTGTAATGGGCCCATGTCCTTACAAAGCATGGCACATTCAGCAAAACAATGCTTTGATCCTGGAAGTACATTTATTGGATGTGTGATTTTTGTCTACTCTGGTATTTATTCCTACACACTGCAACACAAAAAATAAGAATTGTACATTTAAATTTACACAGCCAATTAATAAAGAATTATATATACCAATTTGTTTTACTCAACAGCTAAGCATTTTCAATTTGAATTTGCAATTTATTGCTCTCAAAATTATCTCACGCCATATCAGTACATAATAAATTGTTGGTTTTTAGTGTAATTCTTTTCTTGTACAGTAGAGTTGTTACCAGTTTAAGATTAAGTAAACTGAGTATAGGAAGGAAATGTTATCAATTCATGCCACCATTTTACAACCATTGCTCAAACTATACATGGGGCCATCTGTGTTGTCACCATGCTCAATTAATACATTAGACAGTGTTTTAAAATGAGTATCAACTAAATGTACAGATAATCCAAATACTGAGGAAATAAAATGAATTATTCTATTATTATATCACAGAGGTTGATCCAAGCTACTTTGAGACCAGTACCTGTTTAGAAAAGTGTAACCCTTGAATTGTTTACTTGTGCAGGAAGGAATTGCATATGCTGGTTTAAACCGAAGATAGACACAAAAAGCTGGAGTAACTCAACGGGCATCATCTCTGGAGAATGGGTGACGTTTCAGACCCAATCTGAAGAAGGGTCTCGACCTGAAACGTCACCCATTCCTTCTCTCCAGAGATGCTGCCTGTCCTGCTGAGTTACACATTTTTTTTGTGTCTTACATTGCTTACTTCACTGAAACAAATCAAAAGAAAAAGGATGCTGGTTCCAAAGTGGGGCAGTAAATTGTTTTGTCAGATTAAGGGCAAGGTAGAAAAGATTAAAACAAATTATATTATTCTTGCATTGGTCCATGTAATGTGGTTAGGTTTCTTATCATTGAATAATATGTAAGTAACTTTTTTAAAATTATTTTAACAGGTCATTAGAGCATAATGGCACAGAAGTCCGGCAGCCAGGCTGGAGACGCCGATTCCTTTCTCTTTGTGGACAAGTCCTTCACCAGTTCACTGGCTCAAGCTGACTGGGCAGCTAAGAAATTGGTGTGGGTGCCTTCAGACCGCAATGGCTTTGAAGCTGCAAGCATCAAGGAAGAAAAAGGGGATGAAGTCATTGTTGAATTAATGGAAAATGGGAAGAAAGTTACAATTAACAAAGATGATATCCAGAAGATGAACCCCCCAAAGTTCTCCAAAGTGGAGGACATGGCAGAACTGACTTGCCTGAATGAAGCATCAGTGCTGCATAATCTGAGGGAACGTTATTTCTCAGGACTTATCTATGTGAGTAAGCCATTCACTTCTTCTGTGTACCTAGTAATAGTCAGTTGGAGGACCCTTACAATACGATATGATACGATAGAACTTTATTGATCGCAGGAGAGAAATTGGTCTGCCAACAGTCATAAAACACAACTGAAACATGAAATTAAAGTGACGAGAGGAAAGTCCAGGATTGGGGATGTGCAAAGACTGGGGGGGGGGGCGGTGAGGTAGTAAGGAAGTCAGTCTACCCCACGACAGAAGGGGGGGAGTTGTACAGTTTGATAGCCTCAGGGAAAAAGAATCTCCTGTGGCGTTCTGTACTGCTACTAAACATCCCAATCAAACATTAGACATGGCACATCAAAACTGACAAGGGAGAACATTAAGTTCTCAAAACTAAAATTATAATACATTTGCAAATGACAAGAAATATAAATCAAAAGAAATCCTAATCTAAATTCTAACAATGGCCTTCATTATCTTATAAACCTTTATATGGCCATCCTTGGCCTCCTACACTCCGGTGTGAACAAACCCAATGGATCCAATCTCTCCTTGTAATTGAAGCCCACCATTCCAGGCTACTTCTCGTTGAAACCCTTCTGCACTTTTCCAATGCTAGCACATCTTTTCCTGTAGAATGGCGGCCAGAACTAAACAAATACGTCTTAACTAATGTCTTCACAGCTGCAATGTGACGTCCCAACTCTTATACTCAATATCCCGGCCCATGAAAGCAAGCATGCAAAATGACTTCCTCTCTATTCTGCTCTATCTTCCTGCATCACCATTTTAAGGGAATTATGAACTTGCACCCCAAGGTCTCTCTGTACATCAACAATTCTAAGATCCTTGCCATTTACTGCAATGTCTCAAAATGTCTTGATTAAATTCCACCTGCTATTGCGCCACCCAATGTTCCAGCTCCTGTGTTCCTCTCTATCATAAGTTACATAGATAAGAAACAACAATGATCCCAGTATCAATCCCTGTGGTATACCACTGGCTTCAGGCTTTTTAGTTTTTAGTTTAGTTTAGAGAGACAGCGCGGAAACAGGCCTCTTAGCCCTCCGAGTCTGCACCGACCAACGATCCCTGCACATTAACACCATCCTACACACACCAGCGATAATTTACACTTATACCAAGCCAATGGACCTACAAACCTCTATGTCTTTGGAGTGTGGGAGGAAACCTAAGATCTCAGAGAAAACCCACGAGGTCATGGGGAGAACATACAAACTCCCTACAAATAGCAGCCGTAGTCGGGTTCGAACCCGGGTGTCCGGTGCTGCAAGCACAGTAATAGCCCTGTCTCACGGTGTGAGTCCACCCACGAGTGACCCAAGTGAAAAAAAAACAGACTTGTGGTTGTGTACGAGATTCCAAGTTCATGTTCAAGTGTTTAACCGAGTTCCCAGGTATGTCATTTCTGCGATGTACCAAGTTCCTCTCCCGCGTTACCAAGTTCCTCTCCCGTTACTCCTGAGCCAACCGTGAATGAAGGTCTGTTATAATAAGCAACTGTGTTAAAGAAGACATCTCCATCCTGGGGCTTTGAGTTAAAGATAGAATTCAGCGCGGCCGCATCTATTGATATGACCTACAAAGGGAAAATGCGCACCCTCCAGTGCCGGAGCACTTATATACTTATGATTTGCTTGAAACACACATCACGTAGTTAGAAGACCAGCGGGTGAAGGTTTGTTATATTTTAATTGAATTTGCTGCCAGGTCTACACACTGCAGGGAGACGGGAGATGAAATCTTTGAATGTTGAATGTCTCCGCGCCTGCTCGTTCTAAGCGGAATATATTTTTAGTTGCCTTTCAAGCCGTGCTTTGGTTTTATTCCTTGTTTTTGTTTATTCACACACACTTTTCGTGTGTGAGGGTGTGAGAAGTCCATGCCGGGTGCCGGCCGGCCAGCCGCAGCCGCAGCCGCAGCCGCTGTTCTTTCACAATAGTTGCACATCAGATTGTTGGGAGACGGAGCTCAGGTTTCGCCTCCTGAGCTGCTTTAGTGCCCAGGCGTGAGTTGAGGTGGAGGGAGGTGGGGGGGGGGGGGGGGGGGGGGGGGGGGGGGTGGGGGGGGGGGGGGGGGGGGGGGGGGGGGGGGGGGGGGGGGGGGGGGGGGGGGGGGGGGGGGGGGGGGGGGGGGGGGGGGGGAGTGCGTAGGCGTCATTAATCTGTCTGGGGTGACAAGGCTCTTGGGTTAGGCTGGGATCATTCTCTGCGGGATGATCTTAGTGCGGGAGACAAGTGTAGGAGAGGTGTACTGACTGTGTGGGCAGACACTTTGGTGGTGATTGCCCACCAGTCTCAAAAGCCGCTGTGTCTCCCTGTCCCTGGGATTACAGGGGGTGATCAAACAGCACAATACCCCCCTCACCCTCCATGCCAACGTGAAGGGCAACGATCCCAAGGCTTTAGCATCAGAAACAGCAGGCTGGCGACAATCACCCGCCATAACGCTTCTGGTCTGCAGTGTGCAATAGTCACCAAAAATACATTGCATCTTTAAAAAGGAAAAATACAAAATATGTCAATCCCATTGGATAGACCTTAGTCATGGTGCTGTACAACATAGAAATAGGTCTTTCAGCCCAGTGCCGTCCAATTTGGTGTCTTGGGGCAGTCCTATTTGCCTGCATGTGGCCCATAGCCCTCTAAACTCTTCCCATCCATTTATCTGTCATTAATAACCTCAAGAAAATCCCTGCTTCAGTTTCCTGGGTCCAACTCAGAGAAAGGTCTCCCCCATTTCCAGGGTTAATCGCTCCACTGTTTATAATGCTCTCTGCATTATGAAGTCCTCGACAGTGAACCCCATGGGCAATCACTATCAAAGTGTCTGCACTTGTCAGTACACTTGTCTCCTGTACTAAGTCACCCCAACCCCCCCCCCCCTCCCCTCCATCCTCCCCCCCCACCCCCACCTTTCCCTCCCAACTCCAGTCCCGGCCCGGCCCCCTGGGAAACTGAAGGGAGCGACAATGAACTGCCATGGATACAAATAATGTCAGACACAAGCAAGGGCAGATGCTGGTTGATAAAAAGTGAACACATGGAGCTGGAGAAATTTGGAAACGTCATCCCGTCACCCATTCCTTCTCTCCAGAGATGCTGCCTGCCCACTGAGTTAAAGAGTGCCCACAGTAGACTTATGAGTCACTAAGGTAAACGCACGGGCCACTACGTTATTACAACGAGTTTAACTGTTTCAATTTTTAACTTGAACAGTAAATTTGACTCGTGGAAAACCTCAAACATGGTTGAATTTTTTTCAAGAGTTAACAAGTTTCACGGGTACCTGCTGTTAGCGCCACGAATCGCTAAGTTGCACGCATGAGTTTTGATGTTCCCGCTACGTTAGTTGTACGTGATTACCGCAAGTGAAAACTTGGGGTCACTCGTCGGCCGACTCGCACCGTGAGACAGGGGTTTAAGGCAGCAACTCCACCGCTGTGCCACCGTACTTCCCTTAGTTAGAAAACTAGGCTTCAAGTTAGAAAATCAACCATCCACCTCCTCTACACTCTGCCTCCTATCACCCAGCTAATTTTGCATCCAGTTTGCCAACACAGCTCAGGTCCCAAGTGCTTTAAGCTCTGGACCAGCCTTGTGCACGGGTCATTGTTAAAGTCCATGTACATCTACTGCATCTATTCGCCTGCCTCCATTCCTCTCACTTACCCCCTCAAAAACTGATCCGTTTTTGTGAATCAGCTTTTCCCTTGCACAAAGCCACACCAGTTTCTACTAATGAGTCCTTGCATTTCAAATTAAAGTGCTTTACAATGTTCTCAATAATTTCCTTACTATTAATGTAAGACTCATTGGACGTTTTTAATAAGGGAACAACATTTCCCTGAAGAAGGGTATTGACCCGAAATGTCACCCATTTCGTTTCTCCAGAGATGCTGTCTGTCCCACTGAGTTACTCCAGATTTTTTGTGTCAATCTTGGGTTTAAACCAACATCTGCAGTTCCTTCCTAAACATTTCCTATGCTCCTGTCCTCTTTTACATCAACCAAGGCCAATGAAGAGACAAAAATCTCCATCGGAGCCAATCTCATCCCTTGCTTCTCTCAGCTTCCTGGAATAGATTCTTGAGGTGTAAGAAACTGCAGATGCTGGAATCCTGATTGAAACACAAAGTGCGAGAGGAACTCAGTGGGTCAGGAAACATCTGGAGAGGAAATGAAAAGGTGAAGATTTGGTTCAGGATCCTTTTTCAGACTGATTAAAGTAGGGAGGAGAAAGCTGGAGAAGAGAGGTGGTGGCATGACAAGGCGGGGCAAGTGCTAGGTGGACACAGGTGAGGGGGTTTGATTGGAAAATGTCTGAAGTAAACGACTAAGGTGAGAGGTAAAAGGAGACAAAAGGGTGTCAGATAAGAAGAGGAGAGTTGCAGTGAAATGTAAAGCCGGAGGGACGGATATGCGTGGAAGAGGACAGGGAGAGGAAAGAGGAGGGATAAAGGGAAATGGTGAAATCGAGGATGGGAGATGAGTGTTGCGGGGATAGGAGCAGGGTGACATGGGAGGGGCATCAGGGTGGGTCTAGTGGACATGGTGATGGTAAGAGGGTGCCGGGGGGTATTACAGGTTGGAAAATTCATGGTCAATCCACCTAATCTGTCCCAATATCTCTATGTTTCTTTACAAATGTGTCCCACATCCTCCTCTCTGGTACAGACATGTCCAGAATAACAGTGCACTCAGCACCTAAACCCCTATCTTCCACATCCTTCTGTCTGGTGAATACCGGTGAAAAGTATTCTAATCTTTGCAATGCCATTTATGTTTTCTCTCTCTCTCCCACAAATAAATCCCTACTTGGCTTCCAACTTTCTTCTTCATGTATTTTCTGTTGCCTAAGCTCCTGATGGCAAATACCCCATAAGCACTGCTCAACGCTGCCTAGTTGGATGCAAACAGACACGCACTTTGTACGTTCTCCCCATGACCGCGTGGTTTTTATCCAGGATCTCTGGTTTCCTCCCACACTCCAAAGACACAGATTTGTATAGGTTAATTGGCTTCTGTAAATTGGAAATTGTCCCCAGTGTGTGTAGGATAGTGTTAATGTGCAGGGATCGCGGTTCGGCGTGGACCCGGTGGGTTAAAGGACCAGTTTTCACACTGTTTCTCTAAACTAAACTAAACATAAGCATAACAGTGACTAACTCTCAATGAGGGTATCTGCCCCAGTACACTAAGTACCTTCCCCCTTCTACCATGTGACCCCAGCTCCTCCTCACCCACACTATACTCCTCATACCCGCCTCCTCCCTGACCACCCACCACCCCCCTACCAGACATCGCCTCGGCCTCCGTCCACTCACCTACCTTACTCCAGCCCAACCCCCATCCTTGCCGTGTGTTCACCATCCCCCCCTGACCTCCCCTTCTCTGATACCGAACGGTCTGTCCTCAGCAGAGGCCTCACCTTTGTTCCCCTCCATCCCCACCTCAATGAGTTCCGTGTTCGTCACGATGTGGAGCTCTTCTTCCGTCGCCTCTGCATCCAAGTTTTTTTCCATGGGAAGGAGTCCTCGCCCCCCAGTGATGATGCTTCTCCCATCTCCAACGAACCCCCTCCTCTTGGACTCCCCCTCATGACCATCTACGTGCTTTAGACCTTTTTATTTAAAACTGCCAGTGGGACATCAACCGCCTCAATTTTTCCACTCTCTTTTCTCACTCTAACCACTCCCCCCTGAATGTACAGCCCTCCACTCACTCTGCAACAACCCCGACTGGGTGATCAAACCTGCTGACAAGGGAGGAGCCGTGGTAGTCTGATCTCTACAGGTCTGAGGCCATGCGCCAACTCTCAGGCACCTCCTCCTACTTATCCTTGGACCATGACCCCACAGATGAGCACCAGGCCATTATCTCAAACACCATCACTGGCTTCATCACTTCCGGCTCCCTGCCCCCCCCCCCCCCCCCCGAGCCTCCAACCTCATCGTTCCTCAGCCCCGCACGGCCCGATTTTACCTTCTCCCCAAAATCCACAAACCTGACTGTCCTGACAGACCCAGTGTTTCTGCTTGTTCTTGTCCCACCTAACTTATTTCCACATACCTCGACTCCATCCTATTCCCCCTGGTCAAATCCCTCCCTACCTATGTCCAAGACACCTTACACGCTCTTCATCTCCTCCATGACTTCCGTTTTCCAGGCCCCCACTCCCTCATCTTCATCATGGACGTCCAGTCACTCTACACCTCCATCACCCACCAGGAGGGTCTTAAAGCCCTCCGTTTCTTTCTTGACTGTAGAACCAACCAATCCCCGTCTACAAATACTCACCTCCGCCTAGCGGAGCTGGTCCTTACCCTCAACAACTTTTCCTTTGACTCCTCCCATTTCCTCCAAATCCAAGGCTTAGCTATGGGCACGTGCATGGGCCCCAGCTATGCCTGCCTGTTTGTAGGGTACGTCAAACAATCCTTGTTGGAGACGTACCGTGGCCCTATCCCCGAACTTTACCTCCACTACATTGACAACTGCATTGGTGCTACCTCCTGCACCTGTGCAGAACTCACTGACTTCATCCATTTCACCACTAACTTCCATCCGGTACTCAAATTCACCTGGACCATTACCGACATCCCCCTACAGTTTTAGACCTCACCATCTCCATCATAGGTAACAGGCCACTGACCGACATCTACTACAAACCCACTGACTCCCATGGCTATCTGGACTACAGTTCTTCCCACCCTGCTTCCTGTAAGGACTCTATCCCCTACTCCCAATTCCTCCGTCTACGCCGCATCTGCACCCAGGATGAGGTCTTCCAAACCAGGGCATCGGAGATGTCCTTATTCTTTAGGGAACGGGGGTTCCCCACCAACTATAGATGAGGCTCTCACCAGGGTCTCCTCTATATCCCGCAGCTCCACTCTCACTCCCCATTCCCCCACTCGTAACAAGGACAGAGTCCCCCTTGTCCTCATTTTCCACCCTTCCAGCCATCACATACAACATATAATCCTCCGACATTTTTGCCACCTCCAATGGAATCCCACCATTGGCCACATCTTCCCATCTCTTCCCCTTTTGGCTTTCCACAGAGACCGCTCCCTCCGTAACTCCCTGGTCAATTCATCCCTACCCACCCAAACCGCCTCCTCCCCTGGTACTTTCCCTTGCAACCGCAGGAAATGCTACACTTGTCGCTTTACCTCCCCCCTCGACTCCATCCAAGGACCCAAGCAGTCTTTCCAGGTGCAGCAGAGGTTCACCTGCACCTCCTCCAACCTCATCTATTGCATCTGCTGTTCTAAGTGTCTACATCAGTGAGACCAAGCGCAGGCTTGGCGATCGCTTCGCCCAATACCTCCGCTCAGTTTGCATTAACCAACCTGATCTCCCGGTGGCTCAGCACTTCAACTCCCCCTCCCATTCTGTATCCGACCTTTCTGTCCTGGGCCTCCTCCATGGCCAGAGTGTTCCACCGCCATTTGGAGGAGCAGCACCTCATATTTCGCTTGAGCAGGTTACGCCCCAGCGGTATAAACATTGACCTCCAATTTCAGGTAGTCCTTGCTTTGTCCCTCCTTCCCCTCCCCTTCCCAGCTCTCCCACAGCCTACTGTCTCCACCTCTTCCTCTCTTCTTCCCGCCCCCCCACCCCCCTCATCAGTCTGAAGAAGGATCTCGATCCGACACATCACATATTCCTTCCCTCCATAGATGCTGCCTCACCCGCTGAGCTTCTCCAGCATTTTCGTCTACCTTTGATTTTTTTCCAGCATCTGCAGTTCTTTCTTAAACAAGTAGACTAAGTTCAAACAGCTGAAGTGACCAATGCAGTATTTCAGCAGCAGCTATCTCCCCACCATTGTATTATCAAGGAGTAAGTAAAAACCTTTGTGAGAACACACTGGGAGCAAACTGTACTTTTTTTTCTCCTTACCTTAACAATGATATACTTACCTCCGAAAGTGTGCACAAAAGTTTCACTCGATTGATTTCAGGAGTGAAAGGAATAAGTTTCTATTTTATTCGAAGATTGAGAAATGAACCGATTGAAATGTACACATTTATTTAGGGGGCTTGACAGAGAATGGAATGAGAAACTCTTTCTCCTGTTGTAGTTTAGAATTAGGATGCCCCATCTCAATATGATGGTCTATTAATTAAAACAGAGATGAGATAGTACCTTGCTTATTTTACAATGCTTAATTTGTTAGAATCTTTACCCTGGAACCTGAAGAAGGGTCTCGACCCGTAACGTCACCTATTCCTTTTCTCCAGAGATGCTGCCTGATCCGTTAAGTTACTCCAGCTTTTTGTGTCTATCTTTATGGAACTCTTTCCTGTAGCTTGTGTATACTTTTTCATCCAGTCACCCATTTGCAAGAGCAGAGAACCTTTTCAATACTGCACTCTGTGTGGAATCACATTGTGCACCCTATGACTGTTATACAAAACATCCGCAAGGCTTCATGGCTTCCTTTACGTTTGAACAGACTACATATTTTTAATAAACATCCCCTGATGTCGACTCTGTTGATTCAACAGTACACGTCAGTATCCTGTTTACCTTACTAATTGCTGCTTAGCAGAGGTTTGCATGCTAATTGCTAAAATAACAACCTTAATCTTCAAACTCATTTGAAGATGCCTTAGTTGGAGTACTGAAAACCCACAGACAAACAATCACCATAAACATCTACTGGGGATCTCTGCCAGATGATATTGTCCAAGGGGTTATCTTCAGATTTGAAATGCTTTTGATGGCATGAAGTAAAGTAACAAAATAATCGGTATTGGCCCTCACCTCAATGTTCTTTTCACCAAACCACCTTTTGTGAAGATTAGTACAAGCTGCAAGACACGTACAGAGTTTTAAAGAAGGAACTGCAGATGCTGGAGAATCGAGGGTACACAAAAAGCTGGAGAAACTCAGCGGGTGCAGCAGCATCTAAGGAGCGAAGGAGATAGGCGACGTTTCGGGCCGAGACCCTTCTTCAGACTGGTCAGGGATCAGGGAAACGAGAGATATAGACGGTGATGTGGAGAGATAAGGAACAATGAGTGAAAGATATGCAAAAAAGTATCGGTGATAAAGGGAACAAGCCATTGTAAGCTGTTCGTGGTGTGAAAATGAGAAGCTGGTGCGACTAGGGTGGGGGAGAGATAGAGATAGAGGGAATGCGAGGGCCCCAGGGCTGAGGGAGAGGTGGGAAGGGGAGGAGACAGCAAGGGTTAACAGAATTGAGAAAATTCAATATTCAAGCCCAAAGGATGCAGACTCCCCAAGCGGAATATGAGGTGCTGTTCCTCCAGCTTGCGGTGTTGCTCACTCTGGCCGTGGAGGAGGCCCAGGACCGAGAGGTCGGATGTGGAATGGGAGGGGGAGTTGAAGTGCTGAGCCACCGGGAGGTCGGGTTGGTTATTGCGGACCGAGCGGAGGTGTTCGGCGAAGCGATCGCCAAGCCTCCGCTTGGTCTCACCGATATAGATCATCTGGCATCTGGAGCAGCGGATGCAGTAGATGAGGTTGGAGGAGGTGCAGGTGAACCTCTGTCGGACCTGGAAGGACTGCTTGGGTCCCTGAAAGGAGTGGAGGGGGGAGGTGAAGGGACAAGTGTTGCATTTCTTGCGGTTGCAAGGGAAAGTGCCCGGGGAAGGGGTTAGAGTGGGAGGGGAGGGAAGAATGGACAAGGGAGTTGCGGAGGGAGCGGTCTTTGCGGAAGGCAGACAGGGGGGGAGATGGGAAGATGTGGCGGGTGGAGGGGTCACGTTGGAGGTGGCGAAACTGGCGGAGGACTATATGTTGTATTTGCCGGCTGGTGGGGTGAAAGGTGAGGACCAGGGGGACTCTGCCCTGTTTGCGAGTGGGGGAATGGGGAGCGAGGGCAGTGTTGCGGGGTATGGAGGAGACCCTGGTGCGAGCCTCATCAATAGTGGGGGAGGGGAATCCCCGTTCTCTGAAGAATGAGGCCATTTGTGATGACCTGGTGTGGAACACCTCATCCTGGGAGCAGATGCGGCGTAGACGGAGGAATTGGGAATAGGGGATGGAGTCCTTACAGGAAGCAGGGTGGGAGGAAGAGTAGTCCAGGTAGCTGTGGGAGTCAGTAGGTTTGTAGTGGATGTCGGTCAGGAGCGTATCACCTGCAATAGAGATGGTGAGGTCAAGGAATGGTAGGGAAGTGTCGGAAATGGTCCAAGTGTATTTGAGTGCCGGATGGAAGTTGGTGGTGAAATGAATGAAGTCAGTCAGTTTGTGTGTGGGTGCAGGAGGTGACACCAAAGCAGTCGTCGATGTAACGGAGGTAGAGGTCGGGGATGGGGCCCTGGTACGCCGAGAACAAGGATTGTTCGACGTACCCAACAAAGAGGCAAGCGTAGCTGGGGCCCATGCGTGTCCCCATAGCTACGCCTTGTGTTTGGAGGAAATGGGAGGAATCAAAAGAGAAGTTATTGAGGGTGAGGACCAACTCTGCTAGGCGGAGGAGGGTGTCAGTGGACGGGTATGGGTTGCTCCTCTGGTCGAGGAAGAAACCGGAGGGCTTTGAGACCGTCCTGGTGGGGGATGGAGGTGTAGAGTGACTGGACGTCCATGGTAAAGATGAGAGGATGGGGGCCTGGAGAATGGAATGCACGGAGCCGACGGAGAGTGTCTGAGGTGTCTTGATCATAGGTGGGGAGGGATTTAACAAAGGGGGATAGGATGGCGTCAAGGTATGTGGAAATGTGTTCGGTGGGGCACGAACAGGCAGAGACAATGGGTCTGCCAGGACAGTCGGGTTTGTGGATTTTGGGGAGAAGGTAAAATCGGGCCGTGCGGGGCTGCGAAACGATGAGGTCGGAGGCTCGGTGGGGTAGGGAGCCGGAGCTGATGAAGTTGGTTATGGTGCTCGAGATGGTGGCCTGGTGTTCGTCAGTGGGGTCATGGTCAAGGGGTAAGTAGGAGGAGGTGTCCGAGAGTTGGCGCGCGGCCTCCGCTTTGTAGAGATCAACGCGCCAGACTACCACGGCACCTCCCTTGTCGGCGGGTTTGATAACCCAGTCTGGGTTGTTACGGAGTGAGTCGATGGCAGTACGTTCAGGGCTGGAGAGATTGGAGTGAGACAGGGGGGTGGAGAAGTCGAGGCGGTTGATGTCCCGACGGCAGTTCTGGATAAATAGTTCTACAGCCGGAAGGCTACGAGGGGGGTTCCAAGTGGAGGCGGTGCGTGGGAGACAGGAAAAGGGATCATCAGTGGGGGGCGAGGACTTCTTCCCGTGGAAGAACGCTGTGAACAGAGGTTTTCAATATCCAATCCACTGAATAAGAGGCTCACCTTTCGTGCCATTCCAACAGCATTCCCGCGTGTTCTGCACTGAGGTTAGAAGAATGACTTGAAGAACCCTAATGGAAAACAGATCCTAGAGTATCTGAAGAAGGGTCTCGACCTAGAACTGCAGCAGGTGGACCAGCGGCAGGCTGCCTCTGTTCTCAGGCCTCTTGTGGTTGTCCAACCTGCTCGTCCTCTGGATCCCAAAATGACACTGCACAAAGGGTCCATCTTCAAGTCCTGTTTTGAGAAGCAGGGAACTATGAGGCCATCCCTAAAGCTTCAATTACAGCTCTTCACCTCAACAAGGTGAAGCGTTGTAATTCTCCCAAAAAGGCTGTTCTGTCTATGTCTGCCTTCCGTTGATAAACTTTGTTAATTAATCAAATTAAATGTGACTTTCGTATGATCTTGGAACATCATGAGAAAGCAGATGCATTGTATGATGTAGTTGATAAACAATTCTTATTTAGACACAAAATGCTGGAGTAACTCAGCGGGACAGGCAGCATCTCTGGATAGAAGGAATGTGTGATGTTTTGGGTTGATGCCCTTCTTCAGACTGAGTCAGGGGAGATGGAGGCACAGAGATAAAGAAGTGTAAGGTGTGAACATGAAACATCAAAGGGGAGGAAGCTTGGGAAATGTAGAATAGTTAGCTAGGAGAAGATGACAACAAAGCAAACAGAGATAAAATATATTTGGGGGGACAGTCAGGCTGGTCAGAGAACTAGGAAGGGGAGGGATGGAGAGAGAGGGAAAGCAAGGGTTACTTGAATTTAGAGAAGTCAATATTCATACCGCTGGGGTGTAAGCTGCCCAAGCGAAATATGAGGAACTGTTCCTACAATTAGCACTAGGCCTCACTCTGACAGTGGAGGAGACCCAGGACAGAAAGGTCAGTGTGGGCAGGGAAGTTAAAGTGTTGTCTATCTTCGGTGTAAACCAGCATCTACAGTTCCTTCCTACACAATTCCTATTTAGAACTTGCTAAGATAAAGTGATAAACCACTTGGAAAACAGTGCTTTAGTCAAGAAAATACGGCACAGAATCAACTCAAGATAATATCCAAACCATTGCTTCAGATGCAACCTGAAATCTCAAGGTTCATGATGAGATTTCCATTCACTTTGTAATCAGATCAAATAGACTTCATGTTAATTAGAGTTTCCCAGGAAAGTAGCATTTGCAGATATAATGTTGTTAACTCTTAATTGATCTCTGAATTGACTTGGCATATCACTCAGTGTGAACTCCTGTATATTGGCGAGACCAAGCGCAGGCTCGGTGATCGTTTCGCTGAACACCTTCACTCAGTCCGCCTAAACCTACCTGATCTCCAGGTTGCCAAACACTTTAACTCCCCCTCCCATTCCCATACTGATCTTTCTGTCCTGGGCCTCCTTCATTGTTAGTGAGGATCAGCGCAAATTTGAGGAACAGCACCTCATATTTCACTTGGATAGCTTACACCCCAGCGGTATAAACATTGACCTCTCTAACTTCAAATAGCCCTTGCTTTCCCTCTCTCTCCATCCCCTCTCCCTTACAAGTTCTCCCACCAGTCTTACTGCCTCCAGCTGCATTATATCTCTGTCCCGCCCATTCCCCTGACATCAGTCTGAAGAAGGGTCTCGAATCAAAACTTTACTCATTCCTTCTCTCCAGAGATGCTGCCTGACCTGCTGATTTACTCCTGCATTTTGCGTCTAGCATATCACTCAGATATGTTGACACACTATATTCAACCTGGAAATTAATAAACTGATCAACCACCATCAACCTAGGCACCTAGGTCTGCTCAGGGCAGCACTAGTTGAAGTGACAACGCTTAGTTTTTATCAATGCTATTTGCACACTGAGGATACTCTCCATCATCTGGTTTGGCACTGTATTGTGCTAAATGGATTAGATACAGAACAGATTTCTCCGTTCAAATTGTATGTCCATGAACACATTCTTGGGATGGGAGTGGTGCTCCCTTCTTGCCCTGAATAATTATGGAAGAGTCAATGTACAACTGAACAACTAAATAGTCATAGACTCATATAAATCAATAAAATCCCTACTGATATCAAGATGGCTCAAGGCTCTACCAATAATTTAATGCGCTACTAAATCATATGCCTTGGCAAGATTGATTAAAAATAATTGTATCTTCTTACAATGTCTTTTAGCAGTTGAAATAAGTTATTTCAAATGCACTGCTTTGATTACAGCCAGTGATGGCAGTAATAAAGCCCTTTTGCCGGTTATTAATTATGACAGCATTTTTATGGACTGCACAGTGGTGCCGCTGATAGAGCTGCTGTCTCACAGTGCTGGAAGACCCAGGTTCGATCCTGACCTCGGGTGCTGTTAGTGGAGTTTCAACATTCTTCTTGTGACTGCATGGGTTTCCTCTGGGTGCTCCCATTTCCTCCCACTTCCCAAAGACATGCAGGTTTGTAGGTTAATTGGTATAATTTGCCACTAATGTGAAGGGAGTGGGTGGGAAAGTGGATGACCTAGAATCAGTGCGGAGGGGTGATCAGTGGTTGGCATGGACTCAGTGGGCTGAAGAGCCTTTTTCCACGCTGCATTTCTAAACTAAAGCAAAAACAAACCAATCTACAAACATTAGGTCTGGCATAATACCATTACTATCAACCAGCGATCTACCTTGTTTCAATGAGGGGGGCTGATTGGAATGCCAACTGCAGCAATAAGCATACCTAAAGATGAGGTTCCATCCTGGTGAAGGTGCACCGCAGGGCTATCTATACTCTAAACAGCCAAAGCAATATTGTGTAGCAATAAGTGGTACATCTCATGAATTGTGGTGAACAATGAAACAGTTAACAGGAGGCAGAGAATTCAATAATATCCCCATCCTTAATATTGACAGGGACCAATACATGTATGTTTCTCTCTTGTTTCCCTTTCCAGTGACTTTCAGTCTGAAGAAGGGTCTTGACCCAAAATGTCACCCATTCCTTCGCTCCAGGGATGCTGCCTGTCCCGCTGAGTTACTCCAACATTTTGTGTCTATCTTTGGTTTTAACCAGCATCTGCAGTTCCTTCCTACCCATTTCCTATGCTCCTGTCCTCTTTTACATCACCCAAGGACAATGGAGATACAAAAATCTCCATCGGAGCCAATCTCATCTCTTGCTTCTCTCAGCATCTCCCAGCATCCTGGAATAGATTCTTGAGGCACAAGAAACTGCAGATGCTGGAATCCCAAGTAAAACACAAAGTGCAAGAGGAACTCAGTGGGTCAGGAAGCATCTGGAGAGGAAATGGACAAGTGCAGTTTTGGGTCAGGACATGAATGTTAATGTCAAGGCTTTAGCAGCTACAGTTTTGTATTGGGTGGATGATTCATTTTGGCTTCCTCCTGAGATCTCCACATTACTGAGCAGTCATCGGTCATTACAGTTTGCTTCATGTGATATCAAGAAATGTCCTGAGAGCTTTGTGTAGTAGTTAAAGGATTAAAATAGCCCTCACAAGATAGAAGAATGAACAATATGTATTTCCGGAACAGCCATTTGGACATACAAGCACCGTTAATGATTTTTGAAGCTCTCTGAGATTGTTATGCAAATACAAGCAAGGTGCAAGGCAAATCTCACAGAGTGACCCAAACCAACAAGACATACAGCATTGTGAAACCAAAATGTATAAAAATGGCCTTTATTAAAATCTGACAATGTGCACTTTAACCACGTGGGATTTTTTCTATTACAAATCTCAAATTGTGGAAGTACAGACACAAATAAATAAATGATGGGTCTTTGTCCCAAACATTATGGAGGGCACTGTAGTGTGTAGGAAAGAACTGCAGATGTTGGTTTATACCGAAGGTATACCCAAAAAGTTGGAGTAACTCAGTGGGACAGGCAGCATCTCTGGAGTGAAGGAATGTGTGATGTTTCGGGTCGAGACCCTTCTTCAGATTGATCAAGACATAGTACTCGGTACCCCAATGTCACTGTCTCTTAGCCTCACCAAGCAGCCACCCTGAACAGTTAGATAGTTTTATTCAGACCTAAGGTCTCAGAAACCTAATGAACTGAAGATACAAGACAGTGAACTTGTGGTTATAATGGGAAAATAAATATTGGGTCCAGTCTAAGACACCTGCAGTGGTATCTGGGACCCAAGCAACAAATAGAGGAGCACAAAAATAGACACAAATGCTGGAGTAACTCAGCGGGACAAGCAGCATCTCTGGAGAGAAGGAATGGGTGATGTTTTGGGTCGAGCTCTTCTTCAGACTGAAAACTACTATGGTAATAAGAGAAAACTAGTCTTTCTGCTGACTGGTTCACATGCAACAAAAAGCATTTCACTGCATCTCGGTAAGTGCGACAATAAACTAAACTATGTTGTGACAAAGAAATACCTAAATGAAGAATCTTTTTCATCAGACTCATGTGGATAGTTAAGTCTTTGTATGAATTGTCAGGAATAATCAATCCCATGATCTTCTGGACTTGATTAGATCAGGTCATGGCAGCCAACTGCTGCAGGATGAATATAGTTGGGGATGCATGGAACAGCAGATGCTGATAACCACAAAGTGCTGGAGGCACTCAGCATCTATGGAATGAATGGATAAGTGATCTTTTGGGATTAGCAAGCTTCTTTGGACTAATTGTAATGGGGAGCAAAAAGCAGGAAACAAAATGGCAGGAGACAAACCCTGGCAAGTGATAGGTGGATACAGGTGAGGAGGGTACGAGAGGCAGATGGATGGACAATGGTTGGAGATACAACGGAGACAAAAGGATGTTAGATAAGGAGAGGCGAGGAATGAAATGTAAAGCCAAAGGAAAAGATATAGGTGGAAGGGGACATGGAGAGGGAGAAGAGCAGGAAATAGTGGCAGATAGTGGCAGGTTGGTGTGCATTGGGGTCGAAGGGCACAGGAAAGAGAAGGGTGGAAAGTGGGTGGCGGGGTTGGAGATACTTAAAGTTGAAGAACTCAATATTCAGACTGTTGTATTGTCATCTACCCGAATGGAATATAAATTGTTATTCCTCCAGTTTGCTTCACTCTTGCAATGGAGGAGGCCCAGGTCAGATTGGTCAGTGTGGGAATGGGAAGGGCAGTTAAAATAGTTAACAACCGAGAGATCCAGCAGGTCTTGGAGGACCTGGTGCAAGTGTCAAGTAAATGGTTACCTAGTCTATGTTTGGTCTCAGCAATGTAAAGGAGGCCGCGAAATGCAGTAGAGGAGGTTAGAAGGGTGCATGTGAACCTCAGTCTCACCTCAAAGGGCTGCTGGGGTCTCTGGATGGAAGTGAGGGAGAAGGTATAGAGACAGGTATTGTCTCTCCAGTCGTTCGCAGGGAAAAGTACCTGAGGTGGGGGACATTCGAGTGGAAAGAGAGGAGTTGCAAAGGGAGTGTGTGTGCGGAAAGTGGAAAGGGGTGAGGATGTGAAGGTCATAAGTGATGGGAGTAGAATTACACCAATCGGCCCGTCAAGTCTACTCCGTCATTCAATCTATCTATCTCTGCCTTAAAAATATCCACTGACCTGGCCTCCACAGCCTTCTGTGACAAAGAATTCTACAGATTCATCATCCTCTGACTAAATAAATTTCTCCTCATCTTCTTCCTAAAAGAACATACTTTAATTCTGAGGCTATGGCCTCTAGTCCCAGGCTCTTCCTGGTCTGACTGGTGGTGTGATCACATTGTGGCAGAAATGTTGATGTACTGGATGGCTGAAATGTGTTGAACCTTAACTAGACAATTATTGTGGAACCTTTTAATTGGAGAAGAATAGGAATAAGAAGGAATCAAAGCCTTTAAACCAGGAATTAACTGTTTACCAAACACAGAAAAAGTCCAAGAAGGCCGTGATTTTAGTGACCCTAGGACTAGAATTTCCGAGAAGAAACCCTGCTTCTGTGACTCGGTGAGCAAAAGGAAGCCACAGGATCTGACTGAGATTGATCACACAGGTTTTGTCAGGTCAATACTATGCAATTTTCTTCGCAGTTCTTAAGTACAGCCTTCATGAGTTGTGAGTGGTGTGTATCTAATAAAAGTGTGAATTCAGCAGAACAGCATGTGGACAAGTGTACACAACTGGACAACATCCAGGCTGTAGTGTTTAGAAGGGTCTCGACCCGAAACGCCATCCATTCCTTCTCTCCAGAGATGCTGCCTATCCCACTGCATTACTCCAGCATTTTGTATCTATCCAGGCTGTAGTATTGAACAATTGCAACCAGCACCAGCCATGCCTCTAGCTAAGTTGTTGAAATACGACTACAACACTTTTTTAAAAAAGGGAGGGAGAGAGAAAATGGGGAATTACAGAGCAGTTAGTCTAACATCGCTAGTGGGGAAAATGCTAGAGTCAGTTATTAAAGATGGGATAGCAGCACATTTGGAAAGCGGTGAAATCATTGGACAAAGTCAGCATGGATTTATGAAAGGTAAATCATGTCTGACGAATCTTATAGAATTTTTCGAGGATGTAACTAGTAGAGTGGATAAGGGAGAACCTGTGGATGTGTAAATATCTGGACTTTCAGAAGGCTTTCGACAAGGTCCCACATAAGAGATTAGCATACAAACTTAAAGCACATGGTATTGGGGGTTCAATATTGATGTGGATAGAGAACTGGCTGGCAGACAGGAAGCAAAGAGTAGGAGTAAATGGGACATTTTCAGAATGGCAGGCAGTGACTAGTGGGGTACCGCAAGGCTCAGTGCTGGGACCCCAACTATTTACAATATATATTAATGATCTGAGGGAATTGAATGCAACATCTCCAAGTTTGCTGATGACACGAAGCTGGGGGGCAGTGTTAGCTGTGAGGAGGATGCTAGGGGGCTGCAAGGTGACTTGGATAGGTTGGGTGAGTGGGAAAATGCATGGCAGATGCAGTATAATGTGGATAAATGTGAGGTTATCCACTTTGGCGGCAAAAACAGGACGGTAGACTATTATCTGAATGGTGGCCGATTAGAAGCGAGACCTGGGTGTCATGGTACGCCAGTCATTGAAAGTAGGCATGCAGATGCAGCAGGCTGTGAAGAAAGCGAATGGTATGTTGGCATTCATAGCAAAAGGAGTTGAGTACAAGAGCAGGGAGGTTCTACTGCAGTTGTACAGGGTCTTGGTGAGGCCACACTTGGAGTATTGTGTTCAGTTTTGGTCTCCTAATCTGAGGAAAGACATTCTTGCCATAGAGGGAGTACAGAGAAGGTTCACCAGACTGATTCCTGGGATGGCAGGACATTCATATGAAGAAAGACTGGATAGACTCGGCTTGTACTCGCTGGAATTTAGGAGATTGAGGGGGGATCTTATAGAGACTTACAAAATTCTTAAGGGGTTGGACAGGCTAGATGCAGGAAGATTGTTGATCGGGATGTTGGGGAACTCCAGAACAGGGGGTCACAGTTTAAGGATAAGGGGGAAGTCTTTCAAGACCGAGATGAGAAGATCTTTTTTCACACAGAGAGTGGTGAGTCTGTGGAATTCTCTGCCACAGAAGGTAGTTGAGGCCAGTTCATTGGCTATATTTAAGAGGGAGTTAGATGTGGCCCTTGTGGCTAAAGGGATCAGGGGGTATGGAGAGAAGGCAGGTACGGGATACTGAGTTGGATGATCAGCCATGATCATATTGAATGCCGGTGCAGGCTCGAAGGGCCGAATGGCCTACTCCTGCACCTATTTTCTATGATTCTATGATTCTAACACCAGCATCCACCTGACCATTCCCCCAAATATGTCCTGGTTACATAACGCATGGTAACTAATTACCATTCAGTCCACTCTCAATCATCAGTGTAATAATGACAAAAGTCCTGTTAAGTATTTATTCACCTATAACTTGCTATTCAGTAAACACTTCTGGATTTCCAAGCACTATTTGGTTCCAGACCTCATCACAGCCTTGAGCAATGAGCTGAATTCCAGAGGCGAAGTGAGAGTGTCTACCCATGTGTTCACACTAGCCATTGACTTAATCCATTATCAAGAATATCTGATAGCAAGTGAAGTCAATAGGCATTAAGGGAAAAATTCTAAAATGGTTTGAGTTGTACCTCGCACAATGGAAGATGTCTACGATTGTAGGGGGTCATTGCAGGAGATCTCTCGGACAGGGTCATGCATCCAATTATATTTAAGTACTGGTCAGAGGCTGTGTATCCTCAGTGAGTGACTTGCCTGTCAGCATCTGCGGTTCCTTCCTACTGAACTAAAATACACGCAAGTCCTTGCAGTTTTTCGTGCTTTGTGTATCCTGCAGTATCTGCAAAATGAAGAGCAGATACATGCCTAGGCAATTCCAGTAATAACTCCCAAACCTGTGACCTCAAGGAAGAGGCCAGTAGATGAACATCTACTAAATCCACTCATAGTTGCACAATATCCTGACTTGAGGCTATATTACTGTTCCTTTATTGTCACCAACTGCAAATGGGAGAACCATCACTAGAAGAACTGTAGACTGTCAAGCAAACAGCTGACAAACACCTTCTCAAGTGTGATTAGAAATGGATAATATATATTGACTTTGCAGGCTGTGCCCACATCCTAAAAAAAAATAAAAAACCCTAAGATAATCTCAAAAAGTAATGTCAATACCATTTACAAAATAGTAAACTGCTGTTGGCACAACGTATCTGATTCTGCATATTATGCTGTGGAAAGTATGACGGCTAGTGGAGTCAAGGCATATGGGGAGAAGGCAGGCACGGGTTATTGATTTGGGATGATCAACCATGATCACAATGAATGGCGGTGCTGGCTCAAAGGGCCAAATGGCCTCCTCCTGCATCTATTTTCTATGTTTCGGTGTTTCTATGAAAAAACTGCAGAACAGATTTACCAGAATGATATCTCAATGAAGGATGAGTTACAAGGAATGAGTTACAAGGAATGAATGCAGAAATTCTGATTGTTCTTCTTGCAACATGAAAAGTTAATGAGATTAAACAGGCATGTTCCAAATTATGACTTTTGGCAATTAGGGTGGAAAATCTTTCTCTAACGGGGGCAACCAGAGGACAGATTAAAATCAACTGGCAAGAGGCTCAAAGAGGTGAAATAAATAAATGTATTTCACGTGTTGTTATGGCCTGAGGTGCACGAACTGAAATTGTGGTGGAATTCAATCAAATCATAACTTTCTAAAGAGAGGGTTTAAAGTGCTATGTGTAAAAAGCAAACTTTTCAGATAGCACTTGCAAAAAGCAGACACAATTGACCCAAATGCTGCCAATACTTAAATTACTACCTTGTCCCTATATTATAACAGTAACATCATTGGCTGTCAAGTACTAAGATTGTGAATCCTGCTTTATTATTGTAAGTCCTGTCTATTCTTTACAACACATTACTTGTTTACATCAAGCAGTTCCACAATAGCAGAATTTCCACTGTTTACAATGATGCACCTCGAGCCAAGCAGCTGATTAAATTATTTTTTAATGATTGATTAGTCAATCTTATTATGAACATATAACATGTTAAACTATTGCACATTGATACATTTAAGCAGTGCACAAAGATACAAATTTGCTTTAAAATATAATTATCAAAGATTAGTAGTGGTCTAGAAGAGTTTGCTTACTCGTAAAATGAAAACATGTAAATTGATCACCATGAAAGATACTAATCCAGTTATTATACGGTTCATGGAGACTATTATTACAATTTATTAGTGCATTTAAAATGTACTTGTTGATGCCAAACTCTCCCCCACTGCAAAGTTAAGTCCGTATTATCCTTGGGAAATTTCCAAAAGGATATGTATAGCTAATCCTGCTGCAGAAAGGTTCAGGGAATTAGGCAGGAGGAATTCTTCCTGTTATGCAAGGTCATTTTCAGGCCTGGTTCACTCTAATGTTAACATTGGGCATAGAAGAAAAAACATAGAACAATACAGCACAGGGCAAAGCTTTAAGAACAGAGGGTGATGTTGACCCTTTGACCCTGGGGAAAAGGTTCTCACTGTCTTCCATATCCATGCTTCTCATACGTGTATACTTCAATCAGGTCTCCCCTAAACCTCCAATGCTCCAAAGAAAACAATCCAAGATTGTCCATCATCTCTTTATAGCTAATACCTCTCTCTAATCCAGGCAGCAGTGTGGTAAACCTAACATATTAAGTAATTAAGTAAACAAACAGATTAATTGTGCAATACTTTTATAAAATTACAAAACATAAAAATGAGTTAATGCCAATCGACTTTAAATATAGACTTTAAATAAAATTAAAATCCAATTTAAGTTTCAAAAAAAGAAACTAAAATATCAAATTGAGTCAAATTCAGATTTTGCATTGTTTTAAAGAAAATGTAGAGGAGATTTAATTGTTGAACATTTGGCATTAAACTCGGCTATGGACATTGGTCATCATTGATAATCACCACTACTGACATTTAGCTACACTGTCTTCAATGCATTTCAGAGGTAATAAAATAAATGGCTAATGTTCTCACACCCATTTAGTGCCAGCAATAAGAATGAATTTCATTCCCTGAAAGAATATCAGGAAAAACCGCAAGGACTTGTGTGTATTTTAGTTTAGATTTAATTGGAAACAGGCCCTTTGGCCCACCGAGACTGCAACAACCAGTACACTAGTTATAGCCTACTCATTAGGGACAATTTACAGAAGCCAATTAATTTCCAAACCTGAACATCTTTGGAATGTGGGAGGAAACCAGAGCACCTACAGGAAACCCATGCAATCACAGGGACAATGTACAAACTCCATACAGCCCGTAGTCAGGATCAAACTCAGGTCTCTGGCACTGCAGGCAGCAACTCTACTGCTGCGCCACCGTGCCTGTGTACACAGAGCCTCTATTTTTATTATCCAAACATATCCTGCTTACATCTAATATAATTTTATTCATCAAATACACAGTCAATATCTTAACAAAAAACATCTATAAGTTGTGCTAGGAAAATTTAATGAAAATAGGAATACAAAATCATTAGAACGCAGTTCTACAAAAGTCCGAAGGAGGTCCTTTGACTGTCCTCGATCACAACTTTTGTGTTAAGTCAATGGAAAAGCAATACGGAACAAGATATGCTAATTTCCGAGTATGAAAATGGCCATAACTTTTTTAATACTGATGATATGAAAGTGAATTAGGTGTCAAACCAAACTTCTTTTTATGCTTTATCTGATGGGATAAATTGCAGACTTGATATTTAAAATCTCAAAATTTTGTAACATTGCTAATAATATCAACTTGAGAATTTGGCAGATACTTCTAATTCAAATCCTGCATCACAAATTAGGGAAGTTATGGTCAGTATGAGTTTGTGTTTGGTGAATTATTGGATTAATCATTTACTCAATAGTTCCATGATTTCAGCAAAGTTTTGTAATATACGTATGAACATAATTACCATGCAAATCTGACTCACAACCTCCCAGGGTAGACCATAAGTAGGGCCACCTTTTATTCTTTCCTCATTACATTAGAGCATTGAGGGCATTTATATCCCACCAGGTTAATTCCAGTTGAGAACAGATAAATTAGAATAGGCCACCAACAACATGATTACTTTCCTGATCTAAGGTAGACAAAAATGCTGGAGGAACTCAGCATCTATGGAGATTAGAAATAGGTGATGTTTCGGGTCGAGACCCTTCTTCTGAAGAAGGGTCTTCAGTCTGAAGAAGGGTCTCGACCCGAAACATCGCCGATTTCTTCTCTCCATAGATGCTGTCTCACCCGTTGAGTTCCTCCCGCATTTTTGTCTACCTTCGATTTTTCCAGCATCTGCAGTTCTTTCTTAAACTTTCCTGATCTATGTTGCCAGTATATCAATTTGAAAAAACAAAATTAACATTAGCACTTAGAGTTACTGTTACAGGTGCCATCAGCAGTCCTATTATTTTCTAAATCTTGCACTCTTAGAACCTTTGGAGTAAGTATTCAGTGACTGCTTTCATTGGGCAGGATCAAGCCTACTGTTTACCCATTGGATATATAATCAAACACTCAAGGAATCAAAGAATCAAAGACCTGCAGGCCGGTGGGACTAATGTAGCTGGGACATGTTGGCCGGTGTTGGCAAGTTGGGCCGCAGGGCTTGTTTCCACACTGTATCACTCTAAGACTCTAAGAATTGTTCATATTTGGGCCTTACTCGGAATGTGTTGGTGAGGCAAATAAGATAGCTCTTAGGAGAAGGGTGAAAGCACCATCCTCTGTAGAGCCCAGCCAGAGAAAGTGGGCCAAGGGATTAGGTTTTGAAAGAGAGCTAATTCTGAAGAATCCTGGGGTCAGAAATTGGGTTGGTGTGATGGTGAGAGAATGTGAGGAGATTGTTGGGCAGGCGATTCCTATTTCTGTGTAGTTAATTGTGAACTACATTCCTTTTGGTTTCATAAACTCTCTTTTGGTAAATTGAGATCAATTTATTCTGTAGTTATCTTAGATTTCTTTCTAGTTAAAAAAAAAACATGAATTGGACTAATTCTTGTCATTTACAATGTGTAAGGCAAACACAATAGGCATGTATTGCTTCTTGATTCTTCAAACCTACATTCTTCAAACCTACTGAAAGGATTAAAGGGAGACAACTTTGTATGGCAAAGATTATGGTCTATATCTGGGCCATCTCACTCAATGTGGGAGTGACCCAGATATAGGCAGCATCAAGACTTTATTATTATGATAGCTTCTCATTATAGACCTGAATGAGGAAATGGTGGAGGGAGAGGGTTGAAGTGACCAACCAACCAAATGTCTATGGCCTTGATAATGTCATAATTGTATGATAAAAGTATAGATGTCTTTGAATAAGGCACAAAAGAGAAACAATACAACCAAGTACTTAGGCATGACACAGTTGAGTGATATAAGTGGCTAATTAGCAACAAGCATCAGTTAACAAAACCCAAGTTAGTAAGAAAATAAAGTGTGCAAATCCCCTCTGTTTTTGTTATAATTTTGCATGTTCAATAAAAATTCTATCGCATTTTAGATATTCTATAAACAGTTGTATCCATGGGAAAGTAAACAATCCATTGTAGGACCTATGTTCTCAACTTGAAATTATAATAAGATATTTTTGGCATGAATTATATTGAGAATGTCATGTCGAGGATTGTACTGGAGGAATTAGAGTTTTAGACACAGTCCATATGGAAGATACTCGAGTCATTTCATGTTGTATTCTGCCCTATTTTTCCTTTATTTTATTTGCCTTTGTCAAATGGCAGTATGTTGACTATTAGTCTTGTAACGTAGAAATAATTATGTTTGGAAACAAACTTTACAAAGTCAATATAGAAGGACATGAAGTGCTGGTGTGACTCAACGAGTCAGGCAGCATCTCTGAACTACATGGATAGGTGAGGTTTTGGGTTGGGACTCTTCTTCAGATTTTAGAAGAAGTCTGAATAAGGGTCCTGACCTGAAACATCTTCTATCCAAGTTCTCCAGTGATGCTGCCTGACCGCCTGAGTTACTCCAGCACTTTGTTTCCTTTTGTGTAAACTAGCAATTCCTTGTTTCTACATACCCAATATAAGATTATTGTTATCAAAATACAGCATCCAATAATAATGTAAAGACAGTACTGAGTTACAGAACTTATTTAATTATTCTCCATATTATATCTCCCAGACCTCCAGACCCCCTCCCCTCCCTGGGTCTCTTGCACCCCACATCTATCTCTCTTGTTCTACATTCCACTCCCCATCTTGTTTATGGATCAGATTCTATCATCCGCACACGTTGGTCTTCTCCACTTATTACCCCAGCCTTGGTCACTATCTCCACCCATCTCTCCTCCTCCTGACTCATGTTCCAATCAACCCCAACTCACCTGAATCCACCTACCCCATTCCTTTCCCTGACCAGCTTTACCAGATATCTCCCCTCTACTCCATCAGTCCAAAGAAAGGTGTCGGAGGGAAATGCAGATGCTGGTTTAAACTGGAGATAGATACAAAATGCTGGAGTAACTCAACGGGACAGGCAGCATCTCTGGAGAAAAGGAATGTGTGTCTTTAGTGATCGGAAGAAGGGTCTCGTTTTGAAGGGAAATGCCACCCATTCCTTCTCTCCAGAGATGCTGCCTGTCCCACAGAGTTACTCCAGCATTTTGCGTCAGTCCAATGTCAGTCCAAAGAAAGGTTTCTATCCATTTTCCTCCACAGATCCTGCCTGACCGCCATTGAGTTCCTTCAGCAATTTATGTTTACTCAAGATTCCAACATCTCTAGTCTCTAGTGTCTTCATTTCTGTATATTTCTTGATTTTGAATGACGTTAATTTAAGATTTGTGAATAAATCATACTTGTTCTTCTTTCTTTTCAGACATACTCAGGTCTTTTCTGTGTTGTCATAAACCCGTACAAAATGCTGCCCATCTATTCTGAGAAGATTGTAGAAATGTACAAAGGGAAGAAGAGGCATGAGATGCCACCTCACATCTATGCCATAGCAGACACTGCATACAGGAGCATGTTGCAAGGTAAGACCGCGACACCACTTGCAATCCCACATATAAAGCTGATGATAGGATAATCATAGAAGACTTTAAGATCCTATCTGAAATAATAAGTACTAACTAACTCATTAGGACGCAGAATCATGCCTCTCCTTTCAAGAGTTATTCTTCAGCAGAATCAAACAATTCTTTGAAAATCATCTCGGAATGGGGTTAATTTATTTTGGACTGAGATAAGGAAAAATTTCTCTTTGCAGACTGTTGTAAGTCTTTGGAGTTTTTTAGCCTGAGGTGAGCTGTGAATGCTGAGCCAATAGATATAATTGAAGCTGAGATGGACAGATTTTTGGACAATAAGGGAATGAGGATATATGATAATCAAATGGGAATCCGGAGCTAAAGTAGAGGATTGGCCATGATCTTACTGAATAGCTTTTGCCCCTGACACTCACCATCATTTTCACATCCACGATTAGAATTAGAGTTAATGAAGATTTAGTTTAGTTTAGTTTAGAGAGACAGCACAGAAACAGGCCCTTCGGCCTACCCAGTCCTCACCGACCTGCGATCCCTGCACATTAACACTATCCTACACACACACTAGGGACAATTTACATTTACACCAAGCCAATTAGCCTACAAACCGAAGATCTCAGAGTAAACCCACACAGGTCACGGGGAGAAAGTACTAACTCCGTACAGACAGCACCCATAGTGAGAATCGAACTCGGGTCTCTGGCGCTGTAAAGTAACAACTTTTGCTTCTGTGCCCCATAGAGTTTTCACTCCATGCGTTTTCTAAACAATTGCATAACACAGAACTAAATAAAAAATCCAAATTGATTATCTTGTAACATAAACTTAGTTAATTCTTTTACATTGTAAAAGTAAAATAATTCTCTCATTGTAATACTTTCTCATTGTAATACTTAATTATTTTGAAAAATGTCCTTTGATATCTTGGCAACATGATACGATTCTGTTAACTCTGCACAATTTGCATTACCATTTAATGTAATTATTGTGCATTACCCAGCCTGGAATGGTAATTGATTGTAATCTGTAAAAACGTGCCATACATCTGAGGAGTAACAACCAAATGTTATGGGTATTGTCTAAACTCCAGGATAATGTTACAGTTTTAAACTGCATCTCATTTATCTCCACGCAAGTCGTAAGCTTCACACATTCTTAAATTCCACGAGAAAAATGACGAAATAAAGATCTGCCCTGCTCAGGAGTTGAGAAAGATAATCAACGGTTTATTTGAAGAAATGGTGATGGCAATGTAGGAATTTAATAAAGAAATGCTACTATTTAGGGTTCAGAAGTTGAACTTTATGCCACCTATTGTGAAGTTAAATGGTAAGCACTGTGCAGAGAGTCAATGAAGTTTCAGCATCTGGATAAGAATTGAATGTTTGATTTGCCGGAACATAGAAACAAGGAATATAGGAATAATGGATGCATGGAATTTAATCAGGTATGCTAATTAAGCAGCAGAGTTTTCAATGATTGGACCTTATTTAGTGGCAATAACATTATCGGGAGAATTGGGCGTGGGTGAGTGTTTCAGCTGTAGTTTGCACAGAGGGGACCAGGTCTGAAGGTTTAGTACTATTGGTGATGTAGAGCTTGATGATCAGTGCTGTGTCCAGTTGAATACAGTGACAATGCTGGTGGACCAATTGACCACCTTAATGGTCAAAAGGTGACCATTAATGAACATCTTAATGGTCATTAAGGTGCCCATGTCACCTTACTCTTCTTGGGCACCGGTATTATTGATGCCCTCTTAAAACAGATAGGAGAACACAAGACAGGTCACTTAGCAACCACCACAGAGGTAGGGAAGATATGAGTGGTGGAACAGGTCTTCTTGATGTGCAGGTCAAAACCCAAACCCATGGCTGTGGATGCAGCATCGTATTAATGAAAGGAATGGGTCAGCAGTAAACAACAGCATAGAAGGCATGAGAATCCATTGTTGTAAATGTGTATTGGACTACTGGGAATGAATTAATGCAAGGACATAATCATAGAGAAAAATGACTGGAGGAACTGTGTTAAATGTGTTAGACAAGTTGGGAAGGAGGAGCTTCTGCCACAAACACAGGCACCATTGACCTTGCCACTGGTAGAATCCTGGGGCTGTGAATAGAATGGAATAGAATAAGAAATAACTCGTCATAGCCCACCTGATTTACTTGGATGAAGAAAGGGAGAAAGAGCGATATTTGGAGAGCAATTTTGGCATCATATCTGAGGAAGTATGTGGTGATTCTGGAGAGGGTCCAGAGGAGGTCTACAAGAATCATCTCAGAAATGAGTGCGTTTATGTATCATGAGCTTTTGACGGCACTGGGCCTGTACTCGCTGGAGTTTAGAAGGATGAGGGGGGGACCTCATTGAAACTTATGAGGCTGTCCCACTTACACGACTTTTTAAGCGACTGCCGGCACCCGTCATAGGTCGTTACAGGCCGCAGAAAATTTTCAACATGTTGAAAATCCAGTGGCGACCAGAACAAGGTACGACTCTTTGGGCAACCACTCACAACCATACAGGCCTCACTCCGCAACATGTCGCCAGGGTGTCACCTGTATGGTCGTGAGTAGTCTCCTCAGTTACCCAAAGAGTCATAGCACCTTTCTGGTCGCTGATGAATTTTCAACGTTGAAAATTTTCGCCGACCTACAATTACCTATGTCGGGTGCCGGTAGTCGCCGAAAAAGTCGCGTAAGTGGGACAGGCCCATTACCAAATAGTGAAAGGCTATGTAGATAGTGGCTGTGGAGAGGATATTTCCACTGGTGGGAGAGTCTAGGACTAAAGGTCAGAGCCCTAGAATTAAATTACATTCCTTTAAGAAGGAGATAGGAAGGAATTTATTTAGTCAGAGGGTGTGTGAATCTGTGGAATTATCTGCCAAAGAAGGCTATGGAGTCAAGTCAATGGATATTTTTCAAGCAGAGGTAGATAGATTCTTGATTAGTACAGGTGTCAGGCATTACGGGGAAAAGGCAGGAGAATGGGGTTAAAAGGGAGAGATAGATCAGCCATGATTGAATGGCAGAGTAGACTTGATGGGCTGAATGGCCTAATTCTGCTCCTATCACTTAAGAGGGTGAATGTTTAGTTTAGAGATAGAGCATGGAAACAGGCTTTTCGACCCACCAAGTTCGCGCCGACCAGTGATCCCCACACATTAACACTATCCTACACGCACTAGGGACAATTTTACATTTATACCAAGCCAAGTAACCTACAAACCTGCACGAATTGGAGTGTGGGAGGAAACCGAAGATCTCGGGGAAACCCCGCAGGTCACGGGGAGAACATGCAAACTCCATACAGACAGCACTCATAGTCAGGATGGAACCCGGGTCTACAGTGCTGCAAGCGCTGTAAGCAGCAACTCTACCGCTGCGCCACCATGCTGCCTGGTGTAGATTTGTTTTAAGGGACAAGTTATTGATTGTTCTTTGAAAGGATGAGGGTATAATATAAAGAGAGCAATCATGATATTGGATAACAATGAGACCAGGTAAGGTCTTTAAATGGTCAAAAATTGATGAGATGCAATTAAGTTAATCCCATTCGAGTGGTGGCCTTGAAAGGGGTAAAGTAGGAGGGGAGTGTAGATGTATGCTCACTGGGACAATGAAACATGTGTGTGATCAATCCAGATATAAAGGAATTTGAAGATTAGTTCATATCTGTGGAGGATAACTATCTTTGCAGTGATGGAGCTGATGGTATTGTATGTGGAGAAGGGTATTTGAAGAGGCAATATCAAATATGTTCTGAGAGTTTTATTCAATTAGGCTTAGCATACTGGAGTAACCACTCCAGCTGTTGCACAGACAAAGACATGTCTCATGATGTCCATGTAAGCATTTGGTTTCTATCTGAGGAATGATCCCTTTGGACATTAACTGTCTTTGTTCACATAAACTTTCTAACCCTTTAAATGTGTCCACTCTCCCATGCAATAGCATGGATGAATTATTAACTACATCTAATATTTGTGTACTGTTTATGCACAACAAACCATGAATACTTGGACAAACATTTTGAAAGTCGCTGAAAATTAGCCAACAATCTAGAGCAATACATTAGAGCAATTTTATGTTGTTGGGGGAAGCCACAAACATTGTACTGAAAGAATAAATGGTTAGCTGGCATCTTTCATGAGTCAGACCATATAATTTTAAACAGATGTTATGTGAAGTTTATTGAACTCCAGAGTTTCATTTAAACAACTTAATTATATAGTCATGTTTCAGAAACCATAGCAATAAGTTTATCTAGAGAATAGATGTTGCTATTATTTGGTCTCCTAAACATTCAATGCATGCAATGTTAACATCAAATATGGAGAAATTAGAAAATTGGGAAAAGTTTACTTTAATTAATTGTTAAGGTGGTTATCATCCTGATTATTGTACTACTGTGATCCTCTATATTTTCTATAGTAATGGCCTACAGAAGTCACCGCTTCTCCACTACCATATGTCTGTACCACTAGGAAGCTTGATAGCAAAGAACACTCTCCATGATGGTCACTGTTCAACAACAGAAAGGACCACCATGGAGAGGAGACAGAGTACCTGCCTTCAATGTATGTGGGCAGCTGACCTCATAAATTGAGTTCCTTGCCCATAGAGGCACAAGGCATGGGCTCATTATTCAGATGGATTTCACAGAATATCTGCACTGTCACAGTTCTGAAGATCTCCAGTAACCACGACAATGGCAGAACATGCACAGCATTGAAAACTCAGGCATGCGCAATCACACAGCAACAGCTGGGTAAGGATTTAGAGATACAGCACGGAAACAGACCTTCAGCCCACCGAGTCCACGCAGACAAGCCATCCCCGCACACTAAACGGCCTGTCCCACTCTACGAGCTAATTCAAGAGCTCTGCCGAGTTTTTTAAAATATCAAAATCGTGGTACGCACATAGAATGTACGTAGCAGGTACGTCGGAGCTCGGGACGTCTCTTAGCAGCTCGTAACGCTAACGACAGGTACTCAGGAAACGCAGTATGCTTGGGAAGACTCGTGAAAATTTTTCAACGTTGAAAAATGTCCACGAAGCCCCGAGCACCTATGAGCCGCTATTACCGTAATTCTCCGAGTTCGAATCAGAGGAAACTCGGGAGAACTCTTGAATTAGCTCGTACAGTGGGACAGCCCCATAACACTATCCTACACAAACTAGGGACAATTTACAATTTCACCAAGCCAATTAGCCTAAGCACCTGAACGTCTTTGGAGTGTGGGAGGAAACTGGAGCTTCAGGGGAAAACCCATGCAGGTCAAGTCAAAGTCAAAGTCAAAAGAGTTTATTGTCATGTGTCCCTGACAGGACAATGAAATTCTTTCTTTGCATAGCACAACAGAACATAGTAGGCATTGACTACAGTTATATACTTAAATACACACATTAATTAATAAATTAATAAAGTGCAAATAACAGATGGAGGTGTATTAATGTTCAGAGTCTTGTCCGAGCCCGGTTTAATAGCCTGATGGCTGTGGGTAAGTAGCTATTCCTGAACCGGGTCGTTGCAGTTCTCAGGCTCCTGTACCTTCTACCCGAGGGTAGCGGGGAGATAAGTGCGTGGCCAGGGTGGTGTGGGTCCTTGATGATGCTGCCAGCCTTTTTGAGGCAGCGACTGTGGTAGATCCCCTCGATGGAAGGAAGGTCAGAGCCGATGATGGACTGGGCAGTGTTTACTACTTTTTGTAGTCTTTTCCTCTCCAGGGCACTCAAGTTGCCGAACCAAGCCACGATGCAACCAGTCAGTAAGCTCTCTACTGTGCACCTGTAGAAGTTGGAGAGAGTCCTCCTTGACAGAACGACTCTCCGTAATCTTCTCAGGAAGTAGAGGCGCTGATGAGCTTTCTTAATAATTGCATCTGTGTTCTCGGACCAGGAAAGATCTTCACAGATGTTGATATAAACAGGACTGTGGGTCCCCATCCTACTCCTTCCAAAGTCCACAATCAGTTCCTTGGTTTTGCTGGTGTTGAGGGCCAGGTTATTGTGTTGGCACCATATAGACAGTCACTTGATCTCTCTTCTGTACTCTGACTCATCCCCATCAGTGATATGTCCCACTACAGTGGTGTTGTCAGCGAACTTGATGATGGAGTTCGCACTGTGACCGGCTACGCAGTCATGAGTATAGAGTGAGTACAGCAGGGGGCTGAGCACGCAGCCTTGAGGTGCTCCCGTGCTGATTGTTATCGAGTCTGACACATTTCCACCAATACAAACAGACTGTGGTCTGTGAATGAGGAAGTCGAGGATCCAATTGTAGAGGGATGCGCAGAGACCCAGTTCTGCGAGTTTAGTAACCAGCTTGGAGGGGATGATTGTGTTAAATGCCGAGCTGTGGTCAATGAATAACAGCCTGACATATGAGTTTTTGTTGTTCAAGTGGTCCAGAGCGGAGTGGAGGGCCAGCGAGATCGCGTCCACCGTTGATCTGTTGTGGCGGTAAGCGAACTGTAGTGGGTCCAGGTTTTTGTCAAGGTAGGAGTTGATTTGCGCCATGATCAACCTCTCGAAGCACTTCATCACCACAGGCGTCAGTGCCACTGGTCAATAGTCATTGAGGCACGTCACCTTGCTCTTCTTGGGCACCGGTATTATTGATGCCCTTTTGAGGCAGGTGGGAACCTCAGACCTCAGAAGTGACAGATTGAAAATGTCCGTAAAAACTCCAGCCAGTTGGTCCGCACAGGTTTTTAAAACACGACCAGGTATGCCATCAGGTCCAGACGCTTTTCGAGGGTTCACCCCTCTGAAGGATTTCCTGACGTCGGCCTCTGTGACAGACTGAAATACCATCACAGCGAATGGGGGTTCAGGAAGGCACATCGGACATCCGAGCTGCCTCCTAGTTTCGCCTTGTAGGAGGTGATTTCATTCAGTCCTTGCCACAGCTGCCGAACATCTGTCCCATCCTCCAGTTTGGAGCAGAACTCCCTTTTGGCCTTTTTGATGGCCTTACCAAGGTCGTATCTGGACTTCGTGTAGACCACTGTATCATCAGACATGAATGCCCGGTGTCTGGTCTTCAGAAGACTGCGGATCTCAGAATTCATCCAAGGTTTCTGATTGGGAAACACTCGGAAGGTTTTTGTAGGGATGCAGTCCTCCACACATTTCTTAATGAAGTCTGTAACGACTGTGGCGTATTCATTCAAGTCCTTTACCGAATCCTTGAACATTGCCCAGTCTATAGACACCAAACAGTCCTGTAGTTGTTCCTCTGCCCCCCCCCCCCCCCCCCCCCCCCCCCCCCCCCCCCGCCCGACCAGCTCTGTACTGTCCTCACCTCAGGGGGTGCGCTCTTTAATTGCTGCCTGTAGGCAGGGAGAAGCAGCACCGCAGTATGGTCAGATTTACCAAAGTGAGGGCGAGGGATAGAGATGTATCCTGATAGAGGTGCAGCAGGAGACATGTTGGTGGAAGTTATGGATCGATTTCTTGAGGTTTGCCTTATTGAAGTCCCCAGCAATGGTGGTAAAAGCCCCGGGGTAAGACGTCTGGTGTTTGTTGACCACGGCGTGCCCCTCCTCCAGTGCAAACATAGATCGATATAGAGACAAATACAGAATTTTCAATCCCTTAGAAGATTGTTCAGTGTGAAATCCAGTTCCTGGATTCATAGCATCTCTGTGGTCGAATCTGGCAACAAATTGCCAATAAAAAATGGCACAGGGATTATTGCCACATGAACTAGTGTTGTAGTCAATGAATGGAGTAGAAATCTTTATTTAATGATTCCATATATGGTCTGAGTGCTAATCCTGAAACAAGCTGTAGAAAGAAGAACATTTTCCCTTCCCTGGCTCCCACATTAGAAAGAAAATGATAGAAACTGATTCTTAATTTGTGTGTGTTATGACCAGTGTAATGAGGGCAAACTCAAAGACTTGCAATATGTACAGTAGGTGCTTGTAACGTATCTCAAGCAATATTAAACCGTCATTTTTCAGTGGTCTGAATGGTATGAGAAGCAGGCATTAGATCTCTTCATTGTCCTCCATTGCTCCCTCTACCTTCTCTGATTTAACCAATTGGGACCGTTCGTAAGACAAGCAAATCGGAAAATGACCCAGTGTCACTGAGGAATCTTCTTCTGGAGATAGAAAACACCAGAATTTTTAAATATACTCTGCAGCTTGCATCCAGCTGAGCCTAGACCACTTTACTTTGACACGCAGTGTTTTCTGACATCAGGCATGTACCCCAAGCACAGCAGAAACCAATTATATATCTTCACAAACAAAACGGGAAAACACTCTGAAATGAGACCAGAAGCAAAATCATTCTAATCCTTTTAAAAGTACAAATAAAGTTCAATTTCGTAAACAATGGAAGAAATGTATGAATCCATTTCCAGTATAGTGCGGGAAAGAACTGGAGATGCTGGTTTAATCCGAAGAAAGACACAAAATGCTGGAGTAACTCAGAGGGACAGGCAGCATCTCTGTATAGTGTTTTGGTTTGACCGTAACTGATGATACTAAAATTGAGCGTATTTCCTCAAGTTTTATGGATTGTGCACCCGATGAGTTGTATAAGTAAATATGAAGTATTTTAAACTCTCCAGTTTAGGCCTGGGGTCAGCAGAAATTGAGGATTAGCCAGGAAAGAGCTAAATACAACCCTGGAGAATAATACTGTAGTTCTTTTGATTTTCTCTGCACATTGCTGTTTATTAGTTATAAGAATAACAGACACAGATGTCAGCCAAGAATCTTGCAATTGAGCGATGAGAAGTCTGCTTTCTTTCCAAATGCGTGGAAAGCAGTGGACAGTGTGGATGGGTAACCTATGATGGGAGGTGGAACAGTTGGAGGCTCAGGACCACATCCAGTCAGTATTGGCAACCCTAACAGTGAGGAAATTGCTCTGCAGAGTTTGGTCAAAATGCATTTCTTGGACCAGGAGAGAGCAATTATGTAGCACACCCCAACAGCAATGCAATGAGTGAGATGTGTTCTGTTTACTCTATAATTCTTTGAGTAGTAAATGAAGCCCATAAAAAGGCAATTGTAAGAGATTTGCTGCCAAGTTTGGAATATATTCCGAGTCCTGATGCCAACATCTGCAATGTTTCAGCTGCTCTTCTTGGCGATGAATTAAACATTTGACTGAATCGCTGCAGCGATTCTTTTAATTCTTTCTGTCAAGTTTTCCCATTAGTTGGGAAGATTTCTAATTACCATGTCAATTTGTCTTTAGTTTTTTGAGTTACGTACACATTTCCTGCAGACAATATGCTGGGCCACTGATAAAGCAAGTAAAAATACCCGTGTCACTTGCACACCATTGCGAATCCAGCATGACTTGCTGTTTTTAAAAAAGGCAAAAATAACAATAATGATTGTTGACTTCAGCTAAAAATATGATTCTGTGCTGCCTGTGAAAGCCAAAGAAAGGCTAGAATCAATGGATCTTCCTGCCAGATTAAAGCACAAATTTAACAAAGGGAAAGGTGCAAACATTTGATTAATTAGCTCAGCAGCTCAAGTTACAACAGAATCCTGAATAGCTTTCAGCCTGTTGCTGCAGTTAGACAGTTAGAGCGTCAACTCATGACAGGAAGAATCTTGACATTCAATGCCGTACTTTGAAGATTGGTCCTGGCAGAGGAGAACTTGCTTTTCCACAGTGTTTTTTTGTAAGAGTCTAAATATGCAAAACAGCCCATGAAGTATTTTTGAAGAAGAGGAGACACAAAGTACTGGTGTTACTCCTCAGGACCCTTCTTTAGGCAGACAATATTTGTGATTTTTGATGACTACGACTAATTTCCACCCTCACTACCGTCACCGTGTCCGTTTTATTTACGGGTATGAATAGTTAGCTATACTTTGTTGTCACTGTTGCAATATCAGAAACACAAAAAAGACACAAGCAATTACCTGAGGATGTCCAAATAATGTTTTTTTTTATGGTAAGAGGAGAAGAAATAGAGTCCAAGAGTCATACAGCATTTAAACAGGCCCTTTGGCCCAACCTGCCCACGTCGACCAATATGCCCTATATACACCCGCCTGCTTTTGGGCCACAGCCCTCTAAACCTATCCCATCCAGGTACCTGCCTAAATGTTTCAAAAACATTGCAATAGTTTCAACTTTGTCACCTGAAAGCTTTCCCAAACACCCACCACCCTTTAGGTAAAAAATTACCCCTCAGCTTCCCAGTAAATCTTTCCCCCCTAACCAAAAACCTATGTCCTCTGGTTCTCGATTCCCCTACTCTGGGCAAAAGATGCTGTGCGTTTTCCTAATCTATTCCTCTAATGATTTTGTACACCTCTACAAGACCACCCCTCATCCTCCTGCGCTCCAAGGAATAGTCCCAGCCTACTCAACCTAGCAGAATTGACTAGAATTGACACCGGCTCAATGTTGGCAGATTCAACAAAATCTTCTGTTAAAGGTCTTTGCTCCTAGCTGAAACTTTGAGTTGACATAACTAAAGGCTTCTCTCATACATTGTTCTTATGGATGATGATCATCCCCTATTAACTAAAGAGTAGAATATAGGTCAGGAAAATTACAATTACATGAAAGGAAGCACTCCACCCAACCAGATCCTGGTTTAAACCAAAGATAGACACAAAAAGTTGGAGTAACCCAGCGGGACAGGCAGCATCTATGGAGAGAAGGAATGGATGACTTTCAGGTGGAGAAGGGGCCTCAAGCCAAGTTCTCTTCCCTTCAGAGATGCTGCCTGTCCCGCTGAGTTACTCCTGCTTTTTGTGTCTCCATACAGTAAGACTGGTTTCACTAGTAATTAGTAGCACCAACAACTTCTCGTTGATCAAAATAGGAATTGGGGTCATGTTTGATCCTACCTACTTGCCAGAAATCATGAAGGTGTTACACGTTGCACACCTGCCTTGGAAGTTTGCTAATACTGCAAATAATGCAAATACTGCACATCTCGGACCCACAGACCCTCAGCATCGGAGCACAGCAAGGCTGCGGATCGAAGGGCCGAATGGCCTACTCCTATTGTCACCTATTGTCTATTGTCTCCCTCTCTTCTACTCTCTCTACACCAATGACTGCACCTCCACTGACTCTTCTGTCAAGCTTCTCAAGTTTGCGGACGACACAACCCTGATTGGACTGATTCAGGATGGGGAGGTATCTGCCTATAGACAGAAAGTGTCACAGCTGGCGTCCTGGTGCCATCGCAACAACCTGGAGCTCAATGCTCTTAAGACAGTGGAATTGATCGTAGACTTCAGGAGAAACTCCCCCTCCCCTCATCCCACTCACCATCAACAACACCACAGTCACATCTGTGGAGTCTTATTAAGTTCCTGGGAACCATCATCTCCAAGGACCTTAAGTGGGGGGCTTCCATTGACTCCACAGTCAAAAAGGCACAACCGAGGATGTACTTCCTGCGGCAGTTGAGGAAGCACAATCTGCCACAGGCAATGATGGTCCAATTCTATACGGCCATCGTAGAGTCTCTCCTCACCTTCTCCATCTTGGTCTGGTTTGTCTCAGCCACCAAGCACGACATCCGGAGGCTGCAGCGAATCGTCCGATCAGCTGAGAAGGTTATTGGCTGCAACCTTCCCTCCATTGACGAACTGTACACTGCAAGGGTCAGGAAGCAAGCGGGCAAGATCATCTCTGACCCCTCTCACCCTGGCCACAAACTCTTTGAATTACTTTCCTCCGGACTGTCAAAGCTGCCACAGCCAGACATAAAAACAGCTTATTTTCCACGAGTAGTAGCTCTACTTAATAACCAAAAATCTGTAGCCTCCTTTTGCTCTGGTATTTTATTTAATTCACATGTTTAATCAATAATGCTTCATTATTAATGTTTAATGTTTTATGTGTCATTCCAACTGTCACTGTATGTCGTTGTCACTTGCAAGCAGAGCACCAAGGCAAATTTCTTGTATGTGAATTCTCGGCCAATAAACTTATTAATTCATTCAACTCCAATTTTGACTCAGAATTCTGAACGAGCAGCCAAATGTCCCAAACAAATGTGGTGGGGTCCTTACGTGGAGAAACACTTAGAGCTGTTCTATGTTGCACTGAGTTTCTGACATATCTGTGTCTAACCAGGCAAACCCTTTCAGAGTTTTAAAAAAGAACGTAAGATGAGGTGACTAGTGATCTATGCATATGAGGCTTCATATTATTCACATTAATGGGAAGGTTTATAAGAGAAAGGGGGAAAAGGGGCTCTTAAAGAAAGAGGAATACTATTTTATGGTTGAAATATTAATTGTCAGATGAAGTTTGCAATAAGCTCTGTCTTCCTTTAAATTATAACTGAAGTGTGAGTGCAGTATCAAAAACAATGTTTGTAACCACACAGATTTACTAAATCATGAAAGAAACAAAAGATTTAAAAAATGCAGGAAAATTGGCCATTTCTGGTATTTCTAAGGATGGAATCTAAGGATGTTTTGATTTAACTTGAATGGAGGCACCTTATACAGATCATCCGTAGGTAAATACGGTTGAATGCAAAACTTTAATATTATATGTATTAAGTTGAATCAATCTTAATTTTTTTTTAATGGCTTTCTTGTTTAATGTTTTTCTGCCAATTTAGACCACATGGTCCTAACTTATTTCAGAGAACACATGCCTACGAGTTCCCACCCTTACTACCACCTTCTCAACCCTTTTATTTAGGGGAATGAATAGTCAGCTGCACTTTGTTGTTCACTGAGATGTAGTGCAGCAGAAACAAGCTTGTTTTACTCATTCCATAAAACCACAAGTTCGATAACAAACTACTTAGGTGATTCATTGGCACGATCTTTGCTCTCACGAAAGATAGAACTACTTCATCCCAATGCGATGCATGTCATTGTGACAAGTAGGCAGCTTGACCTGCCAAGCCATATCTTTTGGAGTGAAACAATATTTTTGGGAAATATGCAACCTGTATACTGTGTCGTACATTTTGAAAATAAGCAGCATTCCCTGTTCAACTCTAGATTCGCAGTTTTTCTTACATGTCTTGCCTGTACACGTACCAGATGTAACAACGCAGTGAAACATACAGAGTGAAATTACTGACCCACTAAAACAGATGGGGAGTGCAATCTACTTGTAAAATTGGATCGAAAGTGAACACATAACCAGTACAAATAAGGTTACATTTTGCATTTTTCTCACATTTGTTTGGTTTCTCAAATAATTTTGACAAACCTATTCATAATTTGCCAATTTGGAAGATTTAAGTAAATTCTGGTGATTAAAAAAAAATTAGGCTTTAGAATGACCTAGTACAGTTTGGAGAATGTAACATGAACGATAAAAAATAGCTGCAGTGAGAAGAGGTTCCAGTCTGCTTGGCTTTCTCTGCGGTTTTTTCCTTATATGGTAAAGCTGCTGACTGGTTGCTTCCTTGTGATTGAACTCTGAGATTATGTTAGTAATGCAGCAGACACAACTGGTCAGTAGGAAAGCAAAATTACTGACAAAGTAAAACAAACTCCTTTAGTAACAATTAGAAGGCAAATCATTAAATATTAACTCATAGACAGCAGGTTACTGATGGAGTATGACTAATTTTAGCTCATAAAATGAAATAGTCATTGCTGCAGTGTACAGGAAAAGTTTTAAAATATATATCAAGATAGTATATGCTAACAATTGCATATATGCATGCACATTTTTATCACTTCTGTGAAATATTTTAATTCAGTTCTTGCTTTATGGAAATAAAATCTGTCAATTTCCTCAAATAACTAACTTTCTCTAACTAACTAACAAAAGGAAGGAGATATGAACTTGGCATCAAAAGTGTTATAGTCTTCATTGATACTCAGGAACGAACAGATAGATAGCTGCCTCACCCAACTCCGTGTCTAGGGAAATAAATTGGGCTCCAAACATCTGCCCACCCTTATTCCTCATCCCATCACTATTGTGTTGCCAGGGTAAAATGAATATGAATTTGTCCCAAAGAGTTAAGACGGTGTTTTGAGATCCTTCTTTCCGCGCTCCGATTAATGAAGAAATGAGCAACGCTCAATCATAGCCTTTTCTGTGCTTTGCTGTATGATTTCCTACTTGCCACACTTCTAGTCCGCTAGAGGTTTGTGGGAGTAGGTGTGTGGATGAGGGTAGGGAGTCTCAAGGGGCACAGACCCTTACCCCACAAAAATCATTAAAAGTGTGAAGGATACTTGTCCACGTGCCTATCGATATAATATAATACATCAAATATACCTCTCCTTTAAAGCCAACAAACCTAATTCCTTGACCATGCCCATATCCTCAGGAATCTTTCATCTGGGGTGGGGAGGGGGAATGAAAATTCAGAAGATGAATCAACATCCCCAGATGATGCACATTTTAACTGATATATACTTAAACCAATTGCACAGATTGTCCTTCACAGCTAAATATTATAACCTGAACAATGTTTACATTTCTATTTTGAAGTGGTCCTGTTTGGGCCTTAAGACCCAAGAGTCAGCCTTCTATCCAATTTGGTGATTTCTGACTGCACATCAGACCTATTCCAAAGTCTTCTCTTCCGAATTTTCCACATTGTGCGGTGTAGTGGAACTAGTAGAAAGCAGTGGCCAGCATTAGACTGCACCTGCTGAAACTTGCTGATGATCCCTATTAACCAATGCCTAGACCAACTCCAAGCCTTGCGATGGCCTGCTTGTGCTTACGTTGGCCATGCTATGTATTAGCCATGTATAGGTGAATGGAGGTCCCAGATGACTATTGCCTGCTGCTGTGCACTAATCACCTCTCCCTGTGCCTCTGTGTATTACAGTATGAAACAAGTGGATAATAACAAAGGAAAATCATGGTCAGCACTGAAAGTTCCCGATCACACTTCATCATTGTTTCAATCTTCATTGAATCATTGAACATCAAAGTTCAATCAGATACTGCATCTAAACAGGACACTGTGTGGATGAATTTCTAGTCTGGAGTTTTAACAGATTCCTCACCTTAAGAAATCAGAGATGTCCCAAACAATTTGTCCCATTCAATACATGTTGTCCAACATTATATCATTATTCTGAGCTAAGTATTCGTAAATTGGATTTTTCACTTGTAAGATAATGGAGAATGGCTGGGAATGATTGTTGTTGAAATTTTCCATTGATGTCATAACTCACAAGAAAAATAAATGTTTAAGGCATGCAATTTTATTTTAAATACTAGGAATTTTCTAAAATCAATTTAGACTTCTATCCCCCATTGAACATTATTATCTGATCAATGTGTTTGAGTTTTCCTGCTCTAAGTCCATTACTACGTCATCGGGTGGCGCCGCGAACGGCTGCCTCGCCAGCAGCGCGTAGTCATTTCAACTTTTTTGTTTTTTTTAATATGTCTAAATGTGTGTGCTAATGTTTCTCAGTGTGTTTTTATGTGGGGGGTGGTGGAGGGGAATAGGGGGAAACCATTTCCAGTCGCTTACCTTGGTGGAGAACTACTTTTCTCCTAGTCGTATTTTTGCCTCCCTTGCGGCCTAACAACTTGGATTGGTGCGGCCTTTCCCGGACACGGCCCAGAGCTTCAGTTGCGGGTGCGGCACGGACTTCCATCATGGAGTCAGGAGAAAGACTACGGCCGCCGGCCTGCTGACTTTAACATCGTGAGGCCACGGTCTGCGGAGATTCTAGCCGTGGGCATGGCGTGGACTTACCATCCCGGAGCCTGGGATCCCTTAATGGGGATCGCCGGAGAAGAGCTCCGACCGCTGGCTTGCCTGCGGCCTATAACATTGAGAAGCCGTGGTCTCCAGTAAGAAAGTGGCCGATTCGGGCACTCCAAGCCGCGGAGTGTGTTCCATCTGTCCCGAAGTCGGAGCTTTGATCATCCCGACGAGAGGGCCTGTACATCGGGCCGTCCGTAGCGGCGACTACAGAAGGTCAAGGCCCCAAACACGGGTGAACAAAAGGAGGAAGACTGACTGAACTTTATTGCCTTCCATCACAGTGATCACTGAGGTGGATGTTTATGTTAAGTTCTATCGTGTGTTGTGTTCTTTTAATTGTATGGCTGCATGGTATCTCAAATATCACTGTACCTTAATTGGTGCATGTGACAATGTGAACTTGAACTTGAACTACTTGATACTTCCAAGTTTTTTCAAGCAGGTTCACATAAAGTCATAAAATTTCCTAAACAAAACTGTGTCTTTTAACAAGATAATGCACTCTGAAATAGCCCCACACTATGTACCACTCTATATGTACCTTGCAGAACACATCATCAGATGTGAAGGGAGCCACATTAAAAATAAGTACAAATTTGCGAATTGTAGTGGGTGTAATTGATTTTCTTTCCTGTTTACTCAGAGGTCTTGTTTTGTTCGTGCCGGATACTCCAGTTATACGTTACTGGCATTGAGTTTTATGTGGTGTATTACTGGATATACCGCTTACTGAGAATCAGGCCCTTTCTGTTTCATTTAATTTTCTTGCTCTTTTTAATTCTCCCTCGCACGTTACACTAGTCCCTAACTAAGGAATATGGGATGTTAGCCAGGAGTCAAAAAGTCTGTAAGCAGCTGTTATAGGCAAATAATAGTGGCTTGTCTTTTTAACCCTTATTCTGTCCTCCAGTCACCATGTGGGTACATTTGCACTTTGGCATGATTGTGAAACGTGCTGAGATGGAAACCATGAGCATTTATCCTATGTTGCACCATGCTGTCTCTTAAGCCATTACTCATTCCAAACTTTAATCAATCATTTCATCAGAATTATTATCTTCCACTATCACTTTGAAATATGCATAATAAATATCAACCGCAGCTGAATAAATATCCCTCGTGTCCATTTTATTTCCATTTAAGGTATAAATTGATCCCATGTCACAGTAAATTAACAATGAGGAACATGCAGGGCATAAACAGACAACAGGAGGAATGTTTAAGCGTCTATATACAGATCCCAGGAGAATACATAGGATGAGTTCCCAAGCCATGGCAAGCTTACTGATTGTTTTCAAATGAAAGTTATTTTCCCAAAATGCTCAGTTTATTGCAATGTGAAATGACTGCAATGATAGAACTGTGGTTTATAATAGCAATTGATCATGTCGGCATTGATCAACAAAATGGACATATTGTCTGTCAGCTGCGAGCATTCAGGCAATGTTTAGAAAGGAAATGCTGCAAGCTGCTGATAGTTGTGGGGATTACTTTGACTGCCTTTCTACTTAGGAAGTTGTTAACATTTTCATAAACACCAATAAAGTCGGGGTTGCTCCGGACATTGTTCAGCAATTGTTAGTGCCTGAAGATCGGGGTTAGTGCAATCAATGGATGCAGGCAGGGAGTTTTCCAGGGCCTCTGTACTGGAATAATGCACTGCACTACAGACCTGCATTCTTACATTGTTGAGGGCATTGTTTAAATCGTGAATTATATTTTTGGAAGTATACTTCCCCACCATTGAGCCTTAACAGTAATTTTATCGGAATATTGTTTAATTCTATCGGAATATTGTGTTCCTTGTTCCTCAATATTGCAATCATGAAGCCTTCCCAAACTCTTGTTGGCCAGCGTTTAGCCACAAAGAGTGGAAAAATAATCTGATGGGTAAAATTTCTAGAAGATCCCTATCACATGCTTCAAGTGGCCATCTTGGGACTGATGTTAATTGAGAGAAAGCGACCCAAACACTCTTTCATGGATACCAGTAGCTCTGAAATAACAATTAGGATCTTATGCCCACAAAAGACTTACAACCAGTTTCCCGTGTGACTTCTTACAATTTTTATGCAATTAAATCTCATTTCTTTACAAAATAGGGCTTGCAAAACATTTCTGCATTAATTGTAAATATGCTGATTGGGAATGGTGTAGCAAATGGTGGTGCATTTATTTTCCATTCTTATATTCCATCCCCCAAATGTATATAACCTCCATGCATTATTGAGTTATATTGATCTTTACCATTGGCACAAACCAAGCAAATAACAAAGCAACAGCTTCTTTGGCATTGCACTCAAATTTTTACTCTATTAATCTTAAATTCAAAAATGATCAAGAGAGATGCAAAATAGGCAACTAACTCACAAATGCTACAATATTTGTAAAATTCTGCTGTTTTTTTTGTTGTTGTATTTATTGTTTGCGCTGTAAACTTCATGCAGACAAACAATTTCATGACAATATCTTCCACATCAATCTCATCAATGCTTTTGTGTAAAGGAAAATAGAACACAGAACATAGACCAGTACAGCACAAGAACAGGACCTTTAGCCCACAATGCCAGTGTCGAACATTGTGCCAAGACTAATTGCCTGCACACTCTCCATATCCCTCCATTCTCTGCATGCTAAAGTACGTATCAGTGGTGAATCTGTGGAATTATTTGCCACAGAAGGCGGTGGAGGCCAAGTCAATGTATATTTTCAAGGCAGAGATAGATGGATTCTTGATTAGTATGGGTGTCAAGGGTTATGGGGAGAAGGCAGGAGAATGGGGTTGGGAGGGGGAGATAGATCAGCAATGATTAATTGGCAGAGTAGACTTGATGGGCAGAAATGGCCTCATTCTGCTCCTATCACTTATGACCTTATGACCTATCTAAAAGTATTTAAAATGTCACACTTGTATCTGCCTCCACCGCCATCTCCAGCAGCATGTTCCAGGCATTCGCCACCCTCTGTGTAAAGCATGGCCGTCCGAAGGGGGGGTGCGTTGGGTGCGACCGCACCCCCCCTTTTTTTCAGAGGAAAATAAATTCCCAGAAAATATATATTTTTAATATTTGCGAACATCCGCGCTTGCGCAGTGGGGGGAAACTGGTGACCAAAGACGCAGACGCGACGCAAAATGGCGCCATCTCTCCGCGCGTGCGCAGTGGTCGGGATCAGATCACTCATTTTCAATGCATCGCCTCGACGCTCCGGGCCTAGTTTGGGTGAGTGGGACCGTGAAATATTGCGTTGCGGGGAGGGGAATCTGTTTGTTTTATATCAGGGGTATTAAAAAACGGAATGGTTTGGAAAAAAAAATGAGTTCCCGCTTCTCCGGGGGAGGGGGTGCGGTGTTTGCCCGCCGGTCCATCGGCTCCATCCACGGCGTCGGAGCCTCGCCAGCGGGTCCCGTCCGCTGCCGGCACGGGGAGACCGTTCTCCCGTCGCCAGGCGGGAAGCGGGAGGGACTGAATCTGAACCCAGTCCTGGCAGCGGCCGTGACCGACACCAGGCGCTGCTCAGGCCGGGTCCACATCATCCTCCCCCCCCCCCCCCCCCACCCCTCCAATATTTTCTGGTCGGCGACGGCTTTAGTGCGACAGACAAAGATTATAGACTGCTTTGGTTTAGAATGAGGGCCCCACACAGCAGCAGCAGTGGGGACGGCGGCTCCACCTCCTCATGCACCGTGCCAGCCCTCACAGCGGCCGCCGCTTGCCGCTCCGCCAACGACGACAACCGCTTTCAAAACAAACCCCTCCCGCACGCCGAGGCTGGGAGGAGGGAGGGAGCGAGGAAAGAAGGAGGAGGCCCCTTCTGCCGCCTGAAGCACCTGCACCGCTCGGCCCCGCACCTTCCTGTTGGCTGGCGGAGGTAGCGAGGAGTCCCAAGTGGACTTGGCGGCGGACAGGGACGGCCAAGACTGCGGGGCGATAATGCCGTCCCTGTCCGAGGAGCGCTGACCTTCCTTCCTCACCACCTCCTCTGCCCCTTCCCCTCTCTCTCTCTCTTGTACATCCCCCCCCCCTTATCCTGGGACCTCTCCTCCCCATTTCCCCCTCTATTCAGTCCTCACTGACATCCCCTGTGATCCCCTCCCCATCTACAACCCCCCATCTATTCATCCTGCACTGCTCTCCTATCCACCTCGCATTGATTCTCCTGCCACCTCCACATCCATCTTACACTCGTCCCCCAATTCATCCTGTACTGACCCCCTTCCCATCCATCCTGTACTGAACCGCCCATTCATCCTGCACAGCCCCCCGTTCCACACTGTACTGACCCACCCCCATTCATCCTGTACTGATCCCACCATTCATCCTGTACTAATTCCCCCCCCCCTTCCATCCTGTACTGATTCCCCCCATCCATCCCGCATTCCCCCACTGACATCTCCCGTGCTCTCCCCTCACAATTTTACCGACTCCAACCAACACACACTAATTCCCCCGCCTCAATCCATCCATTCCGCACCGATTGCATTCTCAAACCCCCCCCCGCCATCTACCCATCTCGCCTTGATTCATCCAGCACCCCCCCCCCCCTCCCCCGGAATAAAGGAAGTGTGGGGTGGAAGGGAGAGGGAAGTTCAGTCTACACTCGCTGAATCCATCCCTGTGAAAAGTTAGAGATGGTGATTGGACATCTGTAAATAAAACTGGACAGACATCTTTTCATTTGCAAAATTGATTTTATTGTATTAATTTTAATATAATAATGTTTAAAATCCATGCATTGAAGGAAGAATATTTTACAGCCCATCGGTGGTCCTTAACCCCAACCCTAACCCTAGCCGGTCGTCACCCGCAGGGCAGCATACGTCAGCGTGTGACAGGGCGCACGACATGATGAGACACCCAGATGTCGCCCCTGGATTATGAACATTCCAAAATCCAGAGGCGACAGGGAGTCACCGCGCGTCACTACATGCGTCACCACGCATCAGGCCGCGCCACCACCCGACCACGACTCGACAACCTTTTTTCAGGCTGTCGTTGAAAATGTCACCCAAGTGGGACAGGCCTTTCACGCTGCGAAACATGAGGGCAAGGCTTTCGAAGGCGACGTCGGGGGCAAACATCTCCCTGGCCAGGTTCTCGATCACCTCAGGCTCGAGCCGCAGTGCTTGAAGAAAATGTCCAAGCCCGAGCAGGCTCGATAGAAGCGACAGCTGAGGTCAGAGTGCGAGCACCATAATCTGCCTTCACCAACCTGCTTGAGCGGCTCCATGGGGCGACCTGCTGCTGCTTCTCTTGGCGCTGCTGGTGTGGATACTTGTGAACCCTGGAGTGCTGCTGGTGTGGTTACTTGTGCACCCTGGGGTGCTGCAGCCTCTGTACCCGCTGCTAATTCTCCCCCTCCGACGTTGCTGCTCCTGTTGCCATCCCCTGCTGCTTGTCACCCCGGCCGCTAGAGCCGGGCAGCAGCCAACGGACCAGGCTGCCAGTGCTCTTGAAACTGCGGGCGCTGCTGGTGGCCGCCGCTCCTAGCACAAACTCACACTTATGCCGGTACATGACTAGCGAATCAGGCCTGAGCTGCCTCTTGGAGCTGGAGTGACGCACAATGTCAGGCGAGAGCGCCAGCTGCCCGCTCTGCTGGGGGCTGTCGGAGGCCAGGTAAGTCTTCATGCTGCTGTTGGCCCCGCTGCCCCTGCTTTCCTCGGGGGGGGGGGGGGGGGGTGGGGGGCCGAGCTGCCCAAACCATTGGGATCCACTTTGCACCCCTCGCCATCTGGCTCTTCAAGTTCTTGGCCTTGTCGGCAGCCAGTCTCAACACAGCGCTCTGCCGATCCCGCCTGTCCCCCTCCATTTGACTGCGGAGGTAGCCCGGGCCCTTGGACATGAGCCTGAGCGGCAGAGAGATGCTCGCCTCACGCGGCATGCTTGCAGTGGGCGCGATCGCGCTCTGCACCTTACTTTGATCCAGCCAATGAGGACATACATGTTTTCACATCCGCAAAGAAGGAAAGACCAGGACTTCCATGAGCAATGATAGGCTGTCTGCAATTGCCTTAATCCACATTCACTATGACTTTGACCATGACTTGGACAAAGTGGTGAGTAGGTTTGTACTGTTACATTCTCGGAAAACTGAACTATTTCATGTTGAGGTTGATGTGAAGTTGTTAGATCAGGAGGACAATTAAAGGTGCACAGCACACACTAACAGTCTAACAGTAACAGGCAATCAAATCAACACACAAAACATTTTCTAAAAAAGGTTTTCTTTACTGCAAAAACTTACAGTATTTTTTTTTGCAGTTTTTGCATGCTCCTTTATAACATTTTACATAACATTTTACAACAGTACAACTTGATTATTAAAACAAGGACAACAATTCTTAATTTTACAAAAAATGTATACAACAATGACCCCAATCATCCCATTCCACCCACTCATTATTCTTGACTCAACCAAAATTATTTCTGAAATATTGGTCATACATTTGGCGCAAAAAGCTCAAAATAAGGCTCGGAATGCACCAGAGAGCATCTAAAACCCCAGAGCTTTCAGGGCACTTAAGCGGGCCCTGGAACCAGACGTGAGGGGCTTCCCGCTTGTGATGTGCGCTGCATGCACATTAGTTCACATAAAATTTTGGGAATCCTGTCATGCCACCCCCCTTTTTGAAAAGCTTCGTACAGGCCTGTAAAGTACTTGCCCTCCACATCTCCTTTAAACGTTGCCCCTTTCAAATATAAACTATGCCCTTTAATATTTGATATTTCCATCCTGGGAAAAAGGTTCTGACTGTCTACCCTATCATTGCTTCTCATAATTTGATATGCTTCTATCAGGTCTCATGTGTTGCAAAGCTTTGAAAACCACTGATTAATTATAAATGAAGCAAAGAACTGAGGAGATGAAATTGATCATAAAGCTATACGGACCTAGTGTACAGATGATAAACTAATCTGAATCTGAATCATGCTAAAGAAGGGTCTCGACCCGAAACGTCGCCTATCTCCTTCGCTCCTTAGATGCTGCTGCACCCGCTGAGTTTCTCCAGCTGTTTGTGTACCCTAAAACAAAGACAAGTTGTTAACTAGCTACATTAATTTGATTTGAAGTGCATTCTATCAGCAGAATCTTGTGGTTGGAGCTGGGTGTTTAGTTAGTTTAGTTTAGAGAATGTTGGAGCTGGGTGTTTAGTTAGTTTAGTTTAGAGAATGTTGGAGCTGGGTGTTTAGTTAGTTTAGTTTAGAGATACAGTGCGGAAACAGGCCCTTCGACTCACCGAGTCTGCACCGACCAGCGATCCCCGCACAGTAACACTATCCGAGACACACTAGGGACAATTTTTTTACAATTATACCAGGCCAATTAAACTACAAACCTGTACGTCTTTGGAGTGTGGGACGAAACTGAAGATCTCGGAGAAAACCCATGTAGGTCATGTACGGGAGAATGTACAAACTTTGTACAGACAAGCACCTATTGTCAGGATCGAGCCCAAGTCTCTGGTGCTGTAAGGCATAGCTCTACTGCTGTGCCACCGTGCCCAAATTGTGTTGATGGTAAATGAGGATAATACAACAAGATTAGTGAGGATTAGTGCCCACGGCTGCTCGATTGTCAGCATGGGCCTACTAGGCCAGAGGATCTACTTTTGCTCCATACTGTTGTGATAGCTTTATGACCAATTTCATTCAATCAGACCTTTGCTTCATATAATGAAACAGTGCTTTTCAAAACTTTGCAACACATTTCACCAAATCTTGTATTAGATGGACATGGTAGATATTGCAAATTGCCTCTAGGAAATGGTATGATCAGCCATGATCATATTGAATGGCGGTGCTGGATCGAAGAGCCGAATGGCCTTTCTCCTGCACCTATTTTCTATGTTTCTATGGGTCTAACTTACGGTTAAACCTGATTTTGCATCTCGTGTGTTGTGCCATTCGGAACATTGGAGAGAGGAATTGAGTAGATTGAATACATATTCAGTCATATTAACATTCAGAAATATCCTGTCCCAGCTGAGTTACTCCAGCATTTTGTGTCTTTCTTCAGAAATAACCTTTATTATGAAATCACACTGTGAGGTTTCCCTGCTTAATCTTAACAATTCTGTGCTGTCAACTTAACAATATCCAGCGTGTGGTCTGCAGTAGCCAGGAGTAGCACAGTGAGCTCAGCATCCTGGCATGCCACCTTTGTGGTCACACCACCCTTTAGGGCTACACTAACACCATTATACTACATGGCTGCAGGAGCTGTTTGCAGTGGCAGGGTTGAAAACACTGTAAAACACCTTCAATAATAATTATTTTTATTTGTTATACTCCAAGATAACACCAGAGCTAGGCGACCCCTTGCATGCTGGTCCCAGAAGGTGATCTGCTATCATCCATTACCATCGCTCCGCTCTTTTAAATCTTTAGTCGAGCAGCAGCATTTACTTTCTCAGACTGTCCTTTAAGGGCCTGTCCCATTTGGGCATCATTTGCGCGTCACGCAGATGGCGCGCAAAGATTTTGTACATCACAAAATCCTGGGGGGCCGCGTATGACCGCGTGTCACTGCCCACGTCACCACTCACCATGTGCGCGTAATGCACACCATGCGTGCATCACGTGCGTCGTGACGCGTAAATGATGACACTTAAATTATGCGCAAATAACGCCCAAGTGGAACAGGCATTTTAACTGTACCCTGTGGCCGGCTTGATTGTAATCATGTATAGTCTTTTCATTGACTGGATTGCCCGCAAACAAACGTTTTTCACTCAGAACATGCAACAATAATTATCTGATAAACTAAACTAAATAAAAAGATTAAGTATATTAAAACATTGTACCACTGTTAATTAGATTAAGCATACATAATGACAAAAATGTAAAAATAAACACAAACCTATCCAAACGCCTTTCGAGTATGGTCAGTGATAGCATTCAAATGAATGGCACTGTGCTAAAACAGACAGCAATCATCTATATAAAAGTCTGGAATGGAAACAAGCCCTTCAGCCCATCAAGTGTCCTTTGTTCTGGAAATGCATTTATTTTCCATTATGATATTGCCTCTCCCAAATATGTATGGACTCCTTGCATTAAAATGCAATATTTTGCTGACTATGGATCACTCATTTACACTGGTTCGATGCTATCCCACTTTCTTATTTATTCCCTATATACGGAGGCAATTAACAGAAGACAAACAGAAACCTACAAACCTGCACATCTTTGGGATATGGGAGGAAACCGGAGCACCTGGAGGAAAGCCATGTGGTCCCATGGAGAACATGCAAACTCCATATAGACAGTACCTGAGGTCAAGGATTGAACCCGGGTCTCTGTCGAAGTGAGACATCAGCTCTACCAGCTCTACCAGCTGTGCCACCCACATAGTTGAGATACAAAGTGCATCCATACATCTGACCTTCAATGTGCTACCAATATCCTTCTTATCCATATAATGTAGAATGTGCTGTTGTGTGTAGTGTGTAACGGTTCTTTATGGAACCACCACAGTGCAGAGAAGCCCAATAGGAGTGCATATATCATGTTCTTGTGTCCAAAAGCTGTCAAATTTAAACTTTAGTCTAAGTGCTAGCCATTTCCAACGATGAGCATCATTGTCCAGTCACCCACCATCAAAATCTTGGGATTAGTGGGGGGTGTCACCATGGGCAAGAGAATCAACTGGTCCAGCCACCTAAATGCCATGGCAACAAAAGCAGTCAAAGGTTGCGTTTCTTCTGGTGAGTGACTCTTGTACTGACACCCCAAGGCCGATCCACTGTCTAACATCACAACAAGACTGTTAATCCCCCCTTCTCACCACCCCCAATACCTTCTTATTTGAAAATATGTCACTGGTCCTTCATCGTTGCTGGCCTAAAGCCTGGAATTCCCTGCCAATTACAAGGAGAAGAACTTTCACCAGAGGGACTGATTTAAGAAGGTAACTCATCACATCTTCTGATGGAGAATTAGAGATCAGCAACGAGTGCTGGTGCTGTCCGTGAAGTATAACATTATCATCCCAAAATTAAGTAAAAGCTTTGTGTGCCTCAGTGGCAGGCTGAGCCTGGAGGCTGTGCAGGGAAGGGTTGTCTAGGACACAGTCCTGCAGAGTCAGAAGGAAAGTGGGTGCAACCTGAATGCAAAGTTGTGACCATAACACCTCCTTCGGGGGAGTATCCACTTGCACCTGGGTCAGGAGCAGAGTAATAGGGATGGGCAATCATTTGCATTCGTCCTGCTCTTCCCACCCTCCCCCTCATTGTTGTTCCTCCTCATCTCTAAATGTCCTTCAACGCTCCCTCGCCCCTCCATCACCTCTGAGCCAACATTAAAGCATGACATGATGGTATTGTTATTGTGAGGAGATGTCCCTGTCATATGTGACCAGAACATCCAAATATCTGTGTGTGTGTAAAGAGAGGCAAATCGCTGTGACATCCAGTGTGCTGAAGATAGACACAAAATGCTAGAGTAACTCAGCGGAACAGGCAACATCTCCGGAGAGAAGGAATGGGTGACATTTCGGGTCGAGACTTATTCTGACTCCTTCTTTAGACCCTTCTCTGTCTGAAGAAAGGTTTCAACCCAAAACGTCACCCATTCCTTCTCTCGGCAGCTGCTGCCTGTCCCGCTGAGTTACTCCAGTTTTTTGTGTCTATCTTCAGTTTAAACCAGCATCTGGAGTTCCTTCCTACACATCCATTCTGCTGTTACATTGATATTTGAATCCGATGACATTCTGACGAAATGCTTAACTAAATCTGCTTCTTTCCATTGCCAAAACTGAGAAGGATTAACAGACTTGCTGCGATGTAAGTGCCCCTTTAAACACCAATGCTGGTTTTGGAGGGCAATGGGCTAAATTAACCTTGGAGCCAAGTAATTTTGGCTATGCATTCCCTCTCAGTGCTGCTGTCATAGCGGAAACTTTGGATAAAATATTTTTCTCTGTTGGATTTTCTTATAAGTGTCCTAAAATAGCATTGAGCATGAAGGAGTGAGGCACAGTGGAGCAGGCTGCCGGTAACTTTGATGTCAATGAATAATGCTTTACTGGTTTAGCAGCAATTATATAATGTGATGAATGCTGTTGTACACATGGAAATATGTCGAGATTGTTGCAGCATTTCTAAACATTAAAGATTCTTTATCAGCAAAACAAAACTTCATATCTTAGCCTTTTGTGATTGCTTATGAGTTTAACTTACATCTAATACTTTAAACTAGAGTTGGATCCATTCCAAGATAGACACAAAATGCTGGAGTAACTCAGCGGGACAGACAGCATGCCTGGAGAGAAGGAATGGGTGACATTTCGGTTCGAGACCCTTCTTCAGTCTGAAGAAGACATGCTGCCTGACCCGCTGAGTTACTCCAGCATTTAGTGTCTATCGTCGATTTAAACCAGCTTCTGCTGTTCTTTCCTACACATTTTGGATTCATTCCATGTGCTTTTAGTGGTGTCATTAGGAAGAGCAACATATCAAGACATCTTGTTCCTTGAGAGGAAAATTATGACCCAGACTGACCCTGTTGCTGCATCATCCAACCCACAAGAAAACTGGATCTCAACCCAGTTGAGTGTAATTATCAGTTTCATCATGTGTTTTCAAAATCTCCACAGAAAGGAAAAACCTTTGTGAAAGCTAAGTGATAGGAGCAGAATCATCCCATTCGGCCCATCAAGTCTACCTCACCATCCAATCATGGCTGATCTATCTCTCGCTCCTAACCTCATTCTCCTGCCTTCTCATAACATCTGGCACCTGTACTAATCAAGTATCTATCTATCTCTGCCTTAAAAATATCCATTAACGGCCTCCACAGCCTGTGGCAAAGAATTCCACAGATTCACCACCACTTTCGAGTATATTTCAGCATTAGGGAGCCAGAAAAGATTGCAGATGCAGGAACCTGGAGCACAACAAATTTCGGAGGAACTCAGTGGGTCAGGCAGGATCTGTAAAGAGAAATGGATGGGCAACGCTTTGGGCCAAGACCCTTCCTCTGGATCACCTTTCAGATTAAGTCGCCCAGAACTTAGATTAAAGAAAATGTTGCTGATATGTATCCACAGGGTAAGAAGCATAGTGAGTTCTTACTTGTGAACTGAAAGCCAGCATGATCCAATGAACAAAGTGGCTCATCTAGATAGTGCCAGTGATATCTAGTCTGCAGGACTTTTAAATTCTACAAAGCAGAAACATGAATTGAGTAATTTCTCAATTTTTTAGAAACATGAATCAAAAAGTCTCCACTCCCTTTGCCGAGCTATAATAATGTTTTGCCCAGCAATACACTGCCATCATTTTTTGACCTTTTAAAGCTATCTTCAGGCAAACCAAACCATTTAAAGTATGGAAACATAACTGTTCGGCGTTATTCAAACAGTACAATAATTATAAAACTCAAAAGAATGTTGTTCATGAGGCTTGCAAAACGATTATCTTGGCTGAGTATTTAACTATCCATATTTAAGCCACTATTATCATGCTTTGTTTTTGTAAGTAATTGAAAGGCTTTGGGGCACGTAACACGACATTAGGAATTGAGAGGGTTTACGATCATTACAGTTAAGTGTAGAACTCCGTGGCATAGAAAACAGTAAAGAAATCTAAATGCATAAATAACAACTTTCATTTGTGTAGCTGCCCTGAAATCACCATGGTGTTTCACAGGGTGCCCCAGACTAAAGGGCCTGTCCCACTTTCCCGAGTTACTCACAAATTCTCCCGCGTTTTCCCCTTGATTCAAACTCGGAGATTGTCCATAGCGAGTCCGTAGGAGGCCGTAGGAGTCCGTAGATATATTGTAGCTGCTCGTTATGCCAGCCGTAGGTACTCGGGGCATCAGGTAAGTCAGGCCGTTTTTTCCAGCGTGACAAAAAAGTCCACGAGTAAAAAGACAGTCAGGAGGAGGAGTTCGTAGATCACAAAAATCTTGATTTTTTTTTTAAGGTCCTTTCAACTCGGCAGAGGACTCGGGACAGTGGGCCAGGCCCTTTAGCCAGATAGGATAGGTCATGAAGGTCTCGATCAAGGGAGTCAATTTTAATGGGGGGGCTACTGGAATGAATCCCAACAGTCCTCAGTAGTGAACCTATTAAATGAAGCCAGTTCTGGAGGAGTATAAGAGGACCTCACAATCTCAGAGTTGTGCAAATGGGAATCAGTAATAACCAGTGGAATCATGAATAATGATAGGAGAAATGACTTATCGTCGGATTATGTGAAGGCAAACTATGTTCAGCTGCTGTCACATGACATCCAAGACTAACTTTACAGGGCAATGTGCGTGTTACTTCCTTGAGTGCTATATGTTCTTTATCTGTAGCTTTGTGGCAAGAGCAACATAAGAAATAGGGGAAGACTAGAAACAAGGAACTGTTTAAATGGCTACTTGCCCCTTGGAGCTCCCCTGTCATTCACTATGATCACGGCTGATCTTCTACCTCAACACAATGTTCCTGTATCATCTCTATTATACGAAAATTCTTCGTCTTGTTTGTGGCTGTGTGTGCGTGTGTGTGCGCGTGCGTGTGCGTGTGCGTGTGCGTGTGCATGTGCGTGTGCGTGCGCGTGCGCGTGCGTGCGTGCGTGCGTGTGTGTGTGTGTGTGTGTGTGTGTGTGTGTGTGTGTGTGTGTGCGTGTGCGTGTGCGTGTGTGTGTGCGTGCGCGTGCGCGTGCATGCGTGCGTGCGTGCGTGCGTGCGTGTGTGTGTGTGTGTGTGTGTGTGTGTGTGTGTGAATATCTGGTTAATTCCTATTTTCTTCCAAACGCTAGGCCACAGCCTTCCCATTTTCACACATTCTACCAAGTATAAATACTTAAGCCAATGAACCTACAAACCTGTATGTTTTTGGAGTGTGGGAGGAAATCGAAGATCTCGGAGAAAACCCACGCAGGTCATGGGGAGAACGTACAAACTCCGTACAGACAGCACCCATAGTCGGGATTGAATCCGGCTCTCCGGCGTTGTAAGGCAGCAGCTCTACCGCTGAGCCACCGCGCCTCCAGTGCGTTTGTAGAGGGTTTGTACTGTTTTACGCTCCGTGAGAGCAGTCGGTGATGAGTATACCATTCTGGTCATAATAACACTATCAGACCTCCCTTTGCAGATTTCCTGTGTGAAACAGACACACCCATGCCAAGTGGCACCTTGGATCCCTTGGCAGATTTTTGTTTTTTTTTGTTGAGTTTTTGGGTTTGTTATTAATTATGCCACCAGTCTGTTTACACAAGGCAGGATGGATAACATCATCCACCATGCTTGTACCTGAGTAAGATTGACATAGAAAGATAGGGTCTGGTGAAGGGTCTCGATCCGAAACATCAGCCATTGTATTCCAACTTTTTATGTCTATCTTCGGTGTAAACCAGCATCTGCAGTTCATTCCTACACATTATATCTGAGTAATCTGACTTAGCTCCAACCTTACACATACTTTCCAAAGTGCAGACAAATATTAGCTACAACATTTATTAAGTTAATGTGATTTGTGAATCTGATGGTTAGCTCCAGAAATACTTAAAAGAATTAGAGATATGAATCCTCTTCATTTTTGTTGCCCGGCTGTCTCGATGTGAAACAGGACTACTGTATCACTTAATATGGTCATCGAGCAATCTGCAATGACCACTGTTGACATATGGCATTTTTGACCAGTTGCACCAGTATTTCACAAACACAAAGTAATATTTGATTCTGTTGTTGGTGGCAAAGCACCAAAGTTACCAGTTTTTAGAGGCCTGATGATTAGAACTTGCAATTGTCAGATCCTCGCCTTGATCCGATTATAATAAATACATTCCACTGAATACAAACATGTTTTTTGATTCCCCCGCCCCCCCCAGTTATTTCCCACCAACACGTGTCACCTGGCTTTTCTGACTCTGTGTACAATGTGATACATTTCAATACGACTTCAGTTACCATGACAGCAAGTCCTGGAGGAAAGGGACCAGCGAAAGACTCCATTAATTTTTGAAAGTTTTTATTATCTGGCAGTGGTTAGATACTTTTCACATACGTATGCCCAGACAACTGAGCAGAAAATTAATTCAGAGATAGACACAAAATGCTGGAGTAACTCGAAACGTCAATCATTCTCTCTATCCAGAGATGCTGCCTGTCCTGCTGAGTTACGCCAACATTTTGTGTCTATCTTCGGTGTAAACTGGCATCTGCAATTCCTTCCTACAGAAAATTAATTAATGGCAACATGGCAGTTAAGGCCCGTCCCACTTGGCGATTTTTTCGGCGACTGCTGGCATCATTGACTGACGTATCAGGTCACTGAAAAGTTGCGGCGGGATGCGGTGGTGACACGGCATGGCGTGCAGCGATGATGTATTGATGTGCGGTGTCTTCTCAAGTGTCGCAACATGTTTTTTGTCGCCGCTGGATTTTGAAATGTCAAAAATCTTATGCGGCCCTGATACGTCTGTCAATGACGACGGCAGTCGTCGAAAAAATCGGCACGTGGGACAGGCCCCTTAGTCTTTCAACCTAGAAATACACAGAAGTGCAAAGTTGACAGGCCCTGACGCAGTGTTTGCGAACATTGACTAGGTCTCACTGGACAGTAATGCGGGGAATCAAATATGAGCCTGCAATTGTTACTCGTGTTTGGTGAAAAGCCCTGTAGGCAAGAGCGGAACTCGCTATCATCACAGGAAGAGTTTGACATGGAAGGAGGTCTGAGCTTCTTCACTCTGTACTGGTTTTAAGAGTTTGATGCTGTCTATGTGCAGTTTGAATGTTCCCCCATGATAGTTTAGGTTTCCTCCAGGTGCTGTGGTTTCATCACATATCCCAAAGACGTGCGAGTTTGTAGGTTAATTGGCCTCTGTAAAATTCTGTAGGGAATGGGTGAGAAAATGGGATAACATACAATTAGACAGCAATTCTACGATACAACATAGAAACATGGCTTGTTCCCTTGCCTTATCTTGAGTTTAATTTAGAGACACAGTATGGGAACATCTCAGAATGTTAATTTAGAGACACAGTATGGAACAATTCACAGAAGCCAATTAACCTTTGGAATGTGGAATGAATTCAGAGCACCCAGAGATACCATGGTCACAGAGAGAATGTACAAACTCTGTACAAACAGCACCTATAGTCAGGATCGCACCTGGGTCTCTGGCGCTGTAAGACGGCAACTCCACCGCTGCGCCACTGTTATGCCCCTCTGGTAGGGTCTTGCATTCCCTAAAGATTTACTGCATTGAAAAAAATGTCACTCGTCACTTTTGGATTATCCAAGAGAGGCTTCAGATCCAGCACGGATGGTTTGCTTTATTGGAGTTGGATGGAAAATGTTTCTTGATCCATAACCATAAACACGAGACCGGACAACATGCTGAAGTAACTCAGCGGGACAGGCAGCATCTTTGGATAGAAGGAATGGGTGACGTTTTGGGTCGAGACCCTTCTTCAGACTGAGTCAGAGGAGGGGGAGACACAGAGGGAAGGAATGTGTAAAGTGTGAGAAGCAGACATCAAAAGGGGTGGAGATCAAAGAAAATATAGACCCCAACAGTCTTTTCAGGTGAGGCAGGAGTTCACGTGCACCTCCTTCAACCTCGTGTAACTGTATCCACTGTTCCAGGTGTAGACTCCTGTACATCGGTGAGACCAAGCCCAGGCTCGGCGATTGTTTCACTGAACACCTCCGCTCAGTCCGCCTAACCCTACCTGATCTCCCGGTTGCAAAACACTTTAATTCCCCTTCCCATTCCCACACTTATCTTTCTTTCCTGGGTCTCCTCCATTGTCAGAGTGAGGCCCAGCGCAAATTGGAAGAACAGCACCTCATATTGCACTTGGGCAGCTTACAGCCCAGCGGTATGAATATTGACTTCTCCAACTTCAAGTATCCCTTGCTTTCCCCTCTCTCTCCATTAAACCCCATCCTTCCCAGTTCTCTGACCAGTCTGTCCCTGATTACATTTTATTTCTGTTTGCTTTGTTGTTACCTTCTCCTTGGAAACAACGATCTATTCTACATTTTCCTTGATCTCCACCTCCTTTGATGTCACGTTCCCACACCCGACACTTCCTTATCTCTGTAGCTCCCCCTCTCCTGACCCTCAGTCTGAAGACGGGTCAGGACCCGAAATGTCACCCATTCCTTCTCTCCAGAGTCCCGCTGAATTACTCCAGCATTTTGTGTCTATCTTTGGTCGGCACTGTGGTACAGCGCTAGTTGGCTTATAGTGCCAGAGACCTGGGTTCGATCCTGACTCCGGGTGCTTGTCTGTATGGAGTTTGTATGTTCTCCCCGTGACCTGTGTGGGTTTTATCCAGTTTCCTCCCACACTCCAAAGACGCGTTGGCGTAACTCTAATTGCCTTGAGATGCTGAGAAGCCACCTCTTTGGTGAAAGTTATTTGCACAATTATTTCAGTTCAGTTTAGTTTATTGTCACATGTACCGAGGTACAGTGAAAAGCTTTTTGTTGCGTGCTAACCAGTCAGCGGAAAGACAATATATGATTACAATTGATCCATTTACAGTGTATAGATACGTGATAAGGGGATAATGTTTAGTGCAATGTAAAGTCCGATCAAGTTGAGTCCGAGGGATATCAGAGGTAAATTGGAGTTCAGCACTGCTCTCTGATTGTGGTATGATGATTCAGTTGCCTGATAACAGCCAGTAAGAAACTATCCCTGAATCTGGAGGTGTGCGTTTTCACACTTCTATACCTTTTACCTGATGGGAGTGGGGAGAAGAGGGAATGGCCAAGGTCCTTGGTTATACTGCTGGCCTTGTCGAGGCAGTGTGAGGTATAAATGATTCCACAGGTTTGGTTGCTGCTGTCAGAATAATCATAAAAAGTATCACAGTTAAACAGAAAATGGTAGGGACACGTAGAAGGTCAGGCAGCATTTGTGGAAAGAGAGGCAAGGTTAATGTTTCATGGCCGAGACCCTTTATCAGTCCTCTGACTTCTTGAGTTTAGTCAGGCACGGAAATCGCTATCAAAACATGGGGGGGGGGGGACCGGCGAGACAGGCAGAGTTGAGCGGGACACAAGTCCGGTGCCGTGGAGCTAGCGCTGGTTCTCCGCGCTGGCTGTAAGCCTCGTCCAGTAAGTCCAGGCAGGGCTGTAGGTTAACCTGGCAGGACAGGCAGAGTTGAAGATAGACGAGAATGCTGGAGAAACTCAGCGGGTGAGGCACAATCTATGGTGCGAAGGAAATAGGCTTCATCAGTCTGAAGAAAGGTCTCTCGACCCGAAACATCGCCTATTTCCTTAGCTCCATAGATGCTGCCTAACCCGCTGAGTTTCTCCAGCATTTTTGTCTACCTTCGATTTTTCCAGCATCTGAAGTTCCTTCTTAAACAGGCAGAGTTGAGTTGGGTTTAACGCTGCTTCTCTGCGCTTGCTGTGGGCCTGGGAGCACCACTCCCGTCTGACTCCCGAGGTCTCTGGCCACCCCCAGGTGTGGGGGGGGGACACTCGCGTGGGGACGGGGATAGTCCAGTGGCGGTTCGGCAGCGATTGCAATGCTGGAGACCCGGGATCGATCCTGGATGCGGATGAGGTGCAGGTCTGTGTCCAGGGCTGCAGAGAGTGTTTTTCGCTTGTGACCTATGACCTGGACAAGCCAATCAAGCTCTGCTCCACGATGATCTTTGCTCCTCGGATATCTCCCTCCTCCAATCACCATGCTCTATCTTCAGCCCCACCCTCCTACTTCCGCCTCTGACCGACAACTTCCTCCTCCAATCATCGAGCTGAATCACCATGTTGCGCCCCCATTGCCTGCTGACCGACGTCTCTCTCGTCCTATCGGCGCCCTCGATCATCAGTCTCACTGGGTTTTAAAATCCGGATTACAAAAAATGGGAGGGGGGGATCGTCCACCACCTCTCAAAACAGGGGGGGGGGGGGGGGGGGTGTGTCCCCCCTGCCCCCCCAGGATTTCGCCCCTGTTTAGTTTAGTTTATTATTGTCACGTGTACCGAGGTGCAATGGAAAGCTAATGTTTGCATGTTATCCACTCAAAGAAGACCAGACATGAATACAGTCAAACTGTCCACTGCACAGATAAAGGATAAAGGGTATAACATTTAGTGTAAACATCGAAGGTGCAGGTGCATCTCTGCTTAGGCACCATCAATGTATACCAGTGCGTGTGGACTGCTTTCAAACACAATCTTCTTTGACCTGCTGACATTGAGGGAGAGGTTGGAATCTTGGTACCAGGTTACAAGCATCTCAATCTCCTTCATGCACTCCGTAAAGAACATGCATTGCTCATTCATTCATAAAGACCATGGTTGATTTGATTTTGACCTAATCTCTACTTTCATGGCTCCTCCTCAGAACAGTAAATACAATAAATGAAAAGACACAAAGTGCTGGAGTAACCCAGGGATGCTGCCTGACCTGCTGAGGACCTGGGCGACCCGGGGGGGGGGGGTGCCGAGATGGAAGGGGTGACCCGATGGGGTGCGGCCTATGACCATGTGCGGTGCCAAGCCTGGTTCGCTGCTGACAGCGGAAAATAAGACTGTTCGATTCACTTTATGTAACTTTATCGGCATCAGAAACATGGCGACTCTTTGCGTGTTGCCTCGGTGAGGTTTGCTACGTGATTTTGCCGGGTTGTGTGTAAAACAAAGCATTTCACTGTACAATAAAGTGTCAATGAATCATTGAATCACTCCAGTGGTACTGCCTGCCCTACTGAGTTACTCAGGGATGCTGCCTGCTCCCCTGAGTTACTTCATCACTTTGTATCCTTTGTTGTTTAATTTTTTGTAAACTGGCATCTGCAGTTCTTTGTTCCTATGCAGTAAATGCAATGTTGGCTTTGAGCAATGATTGTTGCTCTTGGTTATCACCTGCCCGTAACCACAATATTAATGTGTCTCCCTTCACAGGGAACATAATGACGGCAGCCCCATTCAGGTACAACAGGGAGAAGTGTCAAAGGAGGATTACCTTTTGGTTTTGGGATGTGAGCAACATTAACGCGGTTCCATTTATTGTTCATCTTTGGAGACCCTAAGCTGTGAATAGACCCAGATAGAGTGATCTGGCTTACCATGGTTTCAAAGGGATTTAAAATAACAGAAATTGTGAACAATTCAGGCACAGAGAACGTTATAATCATGGAGCAACAAAAAACTGCAGATGCCGGTTTACAGAAAAAGGCACAAAGTGCTGGAGTAACAGTGGGTCAGACTAGGCTGAGCCACGCTAAATTACTCCAGCACTTTGATTGTTTTAAAGTTGTAGTAATGAATGAGGTTAGATTGTAAGGAACTCATGGGGTGAGATTCCATAACTCAAAGAATAAACTTTGTCATTCATGAAATGAAATGTATAAATGAAATACATGTATATGTATAAACCAGTGATTATATTCCATCCATATTATGGTAAAATTATAACAGCCCCTTGTATTGTAATATAATCAAAGCTGTACAAATGAAATATTCATCAACCAACATTTCTCTCTAATAAATCTTTCTCCTTTTTTAACAGATCGTGAAGACCAGTCAATTCTGTGCACGTGAGTAAATTATTTTAGCAACATGTACTTATGTTATTTTGTGAATGTTTGTGGCACTTTTAATCCCTAAATGTTTCCTCACAATATCTTGAGTTAAAAAAGTGATGAATTACCTATGTCTTAAAGGGACAAAATATTATCCCAAATCCACATTGTTCTTTAGGCATTAGTGTTCAGCTCTAAGTTCTCAAGTGGAACCTTGCTTTGTCCGTGGAATGAGTCTGCACAGTGGCTCAAACTGGTAAATGTACGCAACAGCCAACTCTGACATACATTGAGAGAAATCTACCAAATGCCACATTAATTATTTGTCATTCATTCAATGGATTGTAACAGCAAAAGCACAAAGTTTGCCTTTCCGATTCATTTTATTTTTTGGCAAAGCAGCCAGAGCCTTCAGGAAGCATATCTTTGACTGTCAGTCCTGTTGGTAATTATAAATAGTAGTCACTCAGTGACATTTCCGTTTGCCCATCATACTGCTTGATTTTTGCAACATGGTCAGCTTTAAGGAGGGAATTACTGCAAAGGAGCACCAAATATGGGAAAGTCCAAATGATCCAGCTAAGAGCTGAAGATAGGCAATCTGCAATGTGAGAGACAGGATGTACAAACTGTAACAGTGCTCACAAAACACTCATTTATTGGTCAAAATACAGAAACATCATGCACATTTAATGGCTCCCGAAAACTTGCTTGCTCTCATGAAATGCAGAATGATGAGCACAAATTGCCCCAAATTACAAATCCCTTTAGGTAATTCTGCACTGGTATGGCTATTAGTTTTTCTGGGCAAAGAGATAATGAATTCTTTTAAATGGTATAATCTTCGTAAAAAATCTGATCTGATCTGGACTAATTCCAGTGTTCTGTTACCAAGCCACATCAGATTCACATAGAATTATTTTGTGTCCCTTGAGCTGAAGTGGGTGGGAAGGAAGGAATTTTGTAATCTATGTACTTTAAACAACACTTTCCTGTAATGGAATTAGGCCTGTTCCATTGTTCACTCTGTTTGGCACAAATACCGGCTGGTACTGAAATTATATTTAATGTTAAACTAGCCAGGAACCAAGGGAATGATAGGTAGCAACTAAATATTAAAGATTACTGATCCATTGCACACATTGCCATATTTATTGCAATGTTTAAGATTTGATAGTTTAATATCCGAGTGTGGTAGTTTAATTACACAGGGTCAAAACGACATGTTTTCCTTTGCCAGCGGTTTGAAAGAGAACCAAAGGTGAGGCTTCCCTTGTGGGTCAGTGAGTTCTTGCCTTCCCGTCCTTCTCACTGTAGTGTGTGGGAGGGCAGACAGCAGCACATCCATCCTCATGCTTGCCACTGGACGGGTGCAGCACAAACCTGGTGAACTGAGGGGTGAACACACTTAGAATCTAATCCCTCAGTTTTGCTGCAGTGTGGTCAGTGTGCTAATGCAAGGCCATTCATATGAACAAAGTAGTTTGGGTTCTTTAGTTTAGTTTAGTTTAGTTTAGAGATACAGCGTGGAATCAGCCCTTCAGCCCACCGAGAACGAACAGACCAGCGATCCCTGCACATTAACACTACCCTACACACACTAGGGACAATTTACATTTATACCAAGCCAATTAACCTACAAACCTGTACGTCTTTGGAGTGTGGAGGAAACTGAAGATCTCGGAGAAAACCCACGCAGGTCACAGAGAGAACGTACAAACTCCGTACAGACAGCACCCGTAGTCAGGATTGAACCCGGGTCTCTGACTACCACTACGCCATTGTGCCGCCCACTAATTAAAAGTTATGCTTTAATTTATTGACATTGATTAAATGTGTTTTTAAATTTCCTAATACCTTTTACTAAAAACTATTTACATCTATTTCAACAGCGATATTTTGAAGCAGTTGAGGTGGAGTTTGAGTGCACAGGGTGGTCTGGAGGTGGGGTCTCTGATTCCAAGGCTTAGTGAGATCTAGTTGCTCACTGAGTCAGTGAGTCCTGGACTTCCATCTGCCATGTCACATGTCACATGCATAGCAGGCCAGGAATTACAGCTGTCTCTACAGACAATCATCAATAGTTCTGATGGTAGCTGCAGGCAATAGTCAGTTTGATCAAATCTGTGTGATTAATACAAATTGGGCATGTACAAATTAACTTAATCTGTCAGTGGATTTGGAAATAATGGATTTGGAATGGTGGCACAGTGGTAGAGTTGCTGCCCCACAACGCCAGAGGCCCGGGTTCAATTCTGACTATGGGTGCTGTAGGACCAACCATGTTCTGCCTTCGAACAAGTTTTGTGCAGAAAATACTTTGGCTGCCATTATCATATGTTTGCCTAAGTTCACACATTTTTGAGGTGACCTGAGTCAGTGCTTGATCTAGTAAGGCTCATGCACCAAAGAAGAGTTAAATCTAATTTCTCGGCAACTATGTAAATATACTGCACAATAAATGGTGTGCATACACCACCCCTCAACCCTGTTCAACAAGATCATGGTTGTTCTAACTGCAAGCTGAATTCATGCATGTCCCAAGTATTCTGTAATCCACTTGCTTATCCATTGACTCCTGAAACCCTGTGAGAAACTAAATGCCTCACCTCTGACTGAAATGAGTGTCCAATTCAACAGTGTATCAAAGTCCTATCATAAGAAATAGGTTCATAAAAGTAGGCTTACATTTCTATACATTATCAATATCAACAAACTTTCAGCCTGAGCTGGGAAGTTGGGCGGTCAATATTTTTCACAGAAGAAGATGAAGCAGAATTGTTTGCCAGAATATGGTCTCCATTTATTGATTTTCTGAAGGGGTAAATTGGTCCAGCACGGAAGCTTGACTTAAACTTGAATCCAGGATTGGATGAATAATTACACTTTATAATCTACGGACCTATCTCCAAAATTTGTTATTGGTAATTTCTTTTATCATTTTATTTTTTCTCTCTCTTTTCTTTCTTTAGCTCTATCTTTCAAAAAATCTATTAAAAAAAATAAATCAATAGAAGCTGGGTTAATATGTAATTGATAAACTAATTGTGTTTTGGTTATGATATGTATATGCTTCTCATATAAAATATTTTTAAAAAGAAGAGGATAAAGCAAACAGCAAGATGGTCTAATGGACAGGAAGAATGTGGAGATTATATGGGGTAGAATCTTTTGGTGTGATTTAGCGAGGAATATTCCTTGGGATGCAGGAGACCTAGGGGTGATCAGGAGGGCAATAGATAGGGTAAATGCACAAACTCTTCTTTCACAGGGTAAGAAAATCAAGAGCTGGAGCAAATTGGTTTAAGGAGAGACAAAAAAAGGTTTAATAGGAATCTGAGGGGCAACCTTTTCACACAAAGGGTGATATGTGTTCTTATAGAGATGTATAACATCATGAGAGTAATAGATATGGTGAATGCACAGAATCTTTTTAACAGGATAGGGGAATCGAGAACTGGAGGGCAAGAACTGTGGTAGTAAATGGGACTCCGTGTTGATGTGATGCCTCCTAGGTGTCAGTGTCCAGTATATCTTGGAGCAGAAGCATAATATCCTCAAGGAGGAGGGAGAGCCAGGAGTCATGGTGCACATTGGCACAAATGAGGGAAGGAATAGGGATGAGGTCCTACAGAGTGAATATTGGGAGTGGGGCAAAAGGATAAAAAATAGAACCTCAAGGGTAATAACCTCTGGATTACCTCTACTGCCACTTGCTGGTGCGGGCAGGAACAGGAGGATAGGGCAGCTGAATACGTGGCTGAGGAGTTGGTGCAGGGGCAGAGAGTCAGATTTTTGAATATTTGGGATCTCTTCTGCGGCAGAGGTGACCTGAACAAAAGAGACTGATTACACCTGAATTGGAGGGGGACCAATATCTGATGACCATCTCCATCACCTAATCAAGTAACTCAAAGGCTTTTCTGTAATAATGAACATTTAAGCATTTATATGACTGCAAGTTAAACAAAGAAAATGGAAGGATCTTACTCTGCCAGTGCACATCTCATTTCAGCAACTGGTCATTAACAAATCCAGTAGTGTTGGAAGCAAATACGGTAATTTAACCTCTTCCTGTGTCCAATAGTATGAGCAGACTTTTTAATCTGGTGAAATCTGCCTGATGTAGCAATTAGGTACAAAGAGGTTGTCTCGGCATCTAACATTTCCCAAGAATTTAAGAGAATGTAGACGGGTCATGCACTTCAAAATTCAGGGAAATCCCAAACTTCTAAAGTATCTTGTGAATCTAGGGCCTTGAAGCAAGGAAATTCAAGGACAGAACTAGTGCAAATAGAAAAATGTGGCCTTTTATGGTGTTGCACAATTTAAGAGACATGCTAAGGTCATTATTCACTCCCACATTAACGCTGATTGAATCAGTACCATAGTTAGAAGTCAAACTCTCAACAAAATGTTACTAAAACAGATGGTTTCTAATTATATAAACATTACATGAACAAATTAGTTAGAATAGAATTTAAAAGAGCTCACGAAAAAATTAAACAGTTGTTTTTCTGTGCTACAATCATACTGAGGAAAAAAGAATATTGTTCATGCCAGTGAAGCAGACAGCATCAGAGCTTGTAGCTGTATTCACGGAACCAAAATCCTTTAAAGGGCAGAGGGTGGGTGTCAGCATATGAGTGTATGAAAGAAAGCAAATGCAATACTAGCGTTTTTGTATTTCAAGGGAGCTTGTATACAACAACAGGGATGTAATGTTGAGGCTCTGTATGGCGCTGGTAAGACCATATTTGGAATATTGTGAGCAATTTTGAGCACCATATCTGAGGCAGGATGTGCTGGCTCTGGAGAGGCTCCAGAGGAGGTTAACAAGAATGATCCCAGGAATGAGTGGGTTAACCTCTGATGAGCGTTTGTCGGCACTGAGCCTGTACTCGCTGGAGTTTAGAAGAATGAGAGGGGAGCCTCATTGAAACATACAGAATCGTGAAAGGCTTGGATAGAGTATAACCATATAACCATATAACAATTACAGCACGCAAGGAAACAGGCCCTCTCGGCCCTTCCAGTCCGTGCCGACCATTTGTTTTCCCCTAGTCCCATCTACCTGCACTCAGACCATACCCCTCCATTCCCTTCACGTCCATATACCTATCCACTTTACTCTTAAATGTTAAAATCGATCCTGCCTCCACCACTTCTGCTGGAAGCTGATTCCACACAGCCACCACCCTCTGAGTAAAGAAGTTCCCCCTCACGTTACCCCGAAACCTCTGTCCCTTAATTCTCATGTCATGCCCTCTTGTTTGAATCTTCCCTACTACCCTCAATGGGAAAAACGTATCCACGTCAACTCTGTCTATCCCTTTCATCATTTTAAAGACCTCAATCAAGTCCCCCCTTAACCTTCTGCGCTCCAAAGAATAAAGACCTAACTTGTTCAACCTTTCTCTGTAACATAGTTGCTGGAACCCTGGCAACATTCTAGTAAATCTCCCCTGTACTCTCTCTATTTTGTTGACATCCTTCCTATAACTAGGCGACCAAAATTGTACACCATACTCCAGAATTGGTCTTACCAATGCCTTGTACAATTTTAACATTATTTCCCTACTCCTATATTCAATGCTCTGATTTATAAAGGCCAGCACACCAAAGGCTTTCTTTACCACCCTATCTACATGCGATTCCACGTTCAGGGAACTATGCACAGTTATTCCTAGATCCCTCTGTTCCACAGCATTCCTCAATTCCCTACCATTTACCATGTACGTCCTATTTTGATTTGTCCTGCCAAGATGTAGCACTTCACACTTATCAGCATTAAACTCCATCTGCCATCTTTCAGCCCACTTTTCCAAATGGCCCAAATCTCTCTGTAGACTTTGAAAATCTACTTCATTATCCACAACACCACCTACCTTAGTATCATCTGCATACTTACTTATCCAATTTTCCACCCCATCATCCAGATCATTGATGTACATGACAAATAACAGTGGACCCAACACAGATCCCTGAGGCACCCCACTGGTCACCGGCTTCCAACCTGACAAACAGCCATCCACCATTTACTCTCTGACATCTCCCATTCAGCCACTATTGAATCCATCTTGCTACTCCGCCATTAACACCCAAAGATTGAACCTTCTTAACCAACCTTCCATGGGGAACCTTGTCAAAGGCCTTACTGAAATCCATATAGACAACATCCACTGCTTTACCCTCATCAATTTCCCTAGTTACCGCTTCAAAAAATTCAAGGTTTGTCAAACATGACCTTCCAGGCACAAATCCATGTTGACTGTTCCCGATCAGACCCTGTTTATCCAGATGCTTATATATATTATCTCTAAGTATTCTTTCCATTAATTTGCCCACCACTGACGTCAAACTAATAGGTCTATAATTGCTAGGTTTATTCTTTGAACCCTTTTTAAACAATGGAACAACATGCGCAGTACGCCAATCCTCCGGCACTATTCCCGTTTCTAATGACATTTTAAATATTTCTGTCATAGCTCCTGCTATTTCTACACTAACTTCCCTCAATGTCCTAGGGAATATCCTGTCAGGACCTGGAGACTTATCCACTTTTATATTTTTCAAAAGTGTCAGTACTTCCTCCTCTTTGAATCTCATAGTTTCCATAGCTACTCTACTTTTTCCCCTTAACTCACCGAGTTCAATATCCTTCTCCTTGGTGAATACCGAAGAAAATAAATTGTTCAATATCTCCCCCATCTCTTTTGGCTCTGCAGATAGCTGTCCATTCTGGTTCTCTAATGGTCCAATTTTATCCCTCGTTATCCTTTTGCTATTAATATAGCTGTAGAAACCCTTTGGGTTTACTTTCACCTTTCTTGCCAAAGCAACCTCATATCTTCTTATAGCCTTCCTAATTTCTTTCTTAAGATTCTTTTTACATTCTTTATACTCCTCTAGCACCTCATTTACTCCATGCCTCCTATAATTATTGTAGATATCTCTCTTTTTTCGAAACAAGTGTCCAATTTCCCTTGAAAACCATGGCTCTTTCCAATTTTTACTATTTCCTTTCAACCTAACAGGGACATAAAGATTCTGTACTCTTACAATTTCCCCTTTAAATGTCCTCAATTTCTCTTCTACATCCTTCCCATGAAACAAAGTGTCCCAATTCACTCCTTTAAAATCCTTACGCATTCCCTCAAAGTTAGCCTTTCTCCAATCAAAAATCTCCACCCTAGGTCCAGTTCTGACTCTCTCCATAATTATATTGAAACTAATGGTATTGTGATCACTGGTCCCGAAGTGCTCACCAACGCATACCTCCGTCACCTGACCTGCCTCATTTCCTAACAGGAGGTCCAGCACTGCCCCTTCTCTGGTCGATACCTCTATGTACTGCTGCAAAAAACTATCCTGCACACATTTTACAAACTCCAAACCATCCAGCCCATTTACAGAATGTGTTTCCCAGTCTATTTTTTGGAAAATTGAAATCTCCCACAATCACTACCTTGTGCTTACTACTAATATCTGCTATCTCCTTACATATTTGCTCTTCCAATTCACGCTCCCCATTTGGCGGTCTATAATACACCCCTAAAAGTGTTGCTACACCGTTCCCACTTCTCAGTTCCACCCAAATAGCCTCCCTAGACGAGCCCTCTAATCTATCCTGCCAAAGCACTGCTGTAATATCTTCTCTGACAAGCAATGCAACACCTCCCCCTCTTGTCCCTCCAATTCTATCACACCTGAAGCAACAAAATCCTGGAATATTTCGTTTCCAATCACAGCCCTCCTGCAACCATGTTTCACTGATTGCCACAACATCATATTTCCAGGTGTCAATCCAGGCTCTAAGTTCGTCCACCTTACTTACAATGCTCCTCGCATTAAAATATACACATTTTAGAAACCCACCATCCCTTATTCTCTGTCTATTATCTTTTTCATCTTTCTCCCCTACATTTTGGATCCGAGTGCTTCCCTTCTCTGCTTCTTGCCCCACACCCTGACCCCTAGCCCCCTCTACCCGAGTCCCTCCCCCCAGCCTTTCTAGTTTAAAGTCTCCCCAGTAGCCTTTGCAAATCTCCCTGCCAGGATATTGGTCCCCCTCGGGCTCAAGTGCAACCCGTCCTTTGTGTACAGATCATGCCTTCCCCAAAAGAGGTCCCAGTGATCAAGAAACTTGAATCCCTGCCCACTGCACCAGTCCCTCAGCCACACATTTATCCTCCACCTCATTTCATTCCTACTCTCACTGTCACGCGGCACAGGCAGTAATCCTGAAATCATTACCCTTTTGGTCCTTCTCCTTAACTTTCCCCCCAACTCCCTAAATTCTCCCTTCAGGACCTCGTCACTTTTTCTGCCTATGTCATTGGTACCTATGTGTACCACAACATCAGGCACCTCTCCCTCCCTTATCAGAATCTTTTGTACACGTTCTGACACATGCGAGACCCTGGCACCAGGGAGGCAAACTACCATCCGGGTCTCCCGACTGCGTCTACAGAATCGCCTATCCGACCCCCTAACTATAGAGTCCCCTATTACAATTGCCCTCCTCTTTTTGCTACCCTTCTGAGCATCAGGGCCGGTCTCTGTGCCGGAGGCCCGGCCGCTGTTGGTGCCCCCAGCTAGGCTGTCCCCTCCAATCGTACTCAAACCTGAGTACCTATTTTCCAGGTGTATGGTCACAGGGGTACTCTCTAGCCCCTGCCTCTGCCCCTTGCCCTTCCTAACCGTGACCCACTTGTCTGCCTCCTGTGGTCTGGGAGTGACTACCTACCTGTAGCTCCTCTGTATTACCTCCTCACTCTCCCTGAGGAGACGGAGGTCATCGAGCTGCTGCTCCAGGTTCCTAACACAGTCCTTTAGGAGCCCCATCTCAGCACACGTGGCGCAGATGTGGACGTCTGGAGGGCTATCAGATTCCCTGACCTCCCACATCTGACATCCAGAACAGTACACTGCCCTGGCCTTCATACTCCCCCCTTACACAGGATACAATATAAAGTACACAACAAACTGCTGGGATCTGACTGCCAATCAGCTGCTTACGCTGGTCCACTTCCCACCAATCAGCGGCTTCCTCAAAAAAACCCACTTCTCCAAATGGAATGTTATGGATTTGGGTAAAAACAAGCCCCGCGCTGGATTTTTAAGCTTACCGGTCGGGTGTCGCTCCTCCCCCTCCTTCTCTTCCAACGGCTCCTGTGGGCCTCTGAAAAAACAAGCCCCGCGCTGGATTTTAAACCTTACCGGTCGGGTGTCGCTCCTCCCCCTCCTTCTCTTCCAACGGCTCCTGTGGGCCTCTGAAAAAAACAAGCCCCGCGCTTGATTTTAAAGCTTACCGGTCGGGTAGATGTGGAGAGAGTGTTTCCACTAGTTGGAGAGTCTAGGACTAGAGGTCATAGCCTCAGAATTAAAGGACATTCTTTTAGGAAGGAGATGAGGAGAAATTTATTTAGTCAGAGGGTGGTGAATCTGTGGAATTCTTTGCCACAGAAAGCTGTGGAGACGTCAGTGGATATTTTTAAGTCAGAGATAGATTCTTGATTAGTACAGGTGTCACAGGTTATGGGGAGAAGGGAGGAGATTGGGGTTAGGAGGGAGGGATTGATCAGCCATGATTGAATGGCGGAGTAGACTTGATGTGTCGAATGGCCTAATTCTATTCCTATCCCTTATGACCTTATGACCTTATGAGTAGGAATATGAATCTTCAAAATCAAACGTTAATGTAAATATGAATGAACTTGAAAAGTTGCAATGACGCTTGGATTTCCTGCGCAGGGGTGAATCCGGAGCTGGGAAGACAGAAAACACAAAGAAAGTCATTCAATACCTGGCAGTGGTGGCTTCCTCCCACAAGAGCAAGAAAGATGCTAGTGCGATTGTAAGTCAATTCCCTAACATTTTCTCATTGAGCATTAACATTTAGGTTTTATCCAGTTGTTTTGAGAAGTCTTCAGATGAATCATGCATCCAGAGAACGACAACGTTTCTACAGTGCAAACCGACACTAAAACCTCTGCTTAAAATGATGACTCATAATGAACAGACTCCATGCAAAATAAAATCGACAGCTTAGACAATGTATGTGTAAGATTTGCTGAGTGACAATATGCCTGTGAGCCCTTTACTGATAGCGTGAGGAACAAGCAAAGTTAACAGTGCTCACCAGACTTACATGGAGGTTGAAGAACAGTTTGAAGTGACTGTTCAGGTACAGTTGAATGTGTAGATCTAGAAGCTACAGTATTTTGCAGGTTACCTGAGTACCAGCTGAGCAACATATAGAAGGTGATCACTAAAATACAATGAACAGTATGCGTTACTCCAGCATTTTGTGTCTATCTTCGGTGTAAACCAACATCTGCATTTCCTTCCGACACACTTCATGGAGATGGACCAAACCCACAAGGATAAACACAAAGTGCTGGAGTAACTCAGTGGGTCAGGCAACATCTCTGGGGAAATTGGACAGGTGACCTTTCAGGTCAGGATCCTTGTTCGGACTCAATTACTTTCAAAAAGCATTTTATTACTGTTAAACAATCTTCCTGGTGTTGAATATTGTGGAATCTCATTATTTCAAATTTTAATTTAGTAAGTTGGCAGATGACACTAAAGTAGGTGGTGTCATAGACATTGAAGATGGTTATGAAAAATTACAGCAGAATTTTGATTAGCAGGGCTGATGAATGGCTAATGAAGTTTAATGCAGTTAGATGCAAGGTGTTGCATTGTGGGCAGTTAAACCAGGGCAGGTCCCAGTAGTGTGACCCTATCATAGTGATTATATTCCTGAGTTCTACTTCTATGTCCATGCCTGGTGAACCCTCCAAGATAACTTCACAAAGTGCAGCTGTAACTTTCTACCTAATCAGTGTTGTGACTCCTTCACCTCCTTTATATCCCTCTCTAAACCCCCCCTCCCCCCCGGCCTGAACATTGAGTTACCTGTCCTGCTCTTCTCTCAACTAATACTCCTGGCATAACATCATTCCCGCCATGTTAATAAACCTGGCCTAGTACAATTACCTGACTGAACCTCTACTTCATCAGTCTATACATCTGATGTCCTAGTGCTCTGACCCACCTTTTTGCCAATCATGTTCAAACTCTCCCAAGTAATAATAGTAAACAATAGACAATAGGTGCAGGAGTAGGCCATTTGGCCCTTCAAGCCAGCACCGCCATTTAATGTGATCATGGCTGATCATCCACAATCTACCTGCAAGGGTATTGGTTCCTCTCCAGTTTAGGTACAACCTGTCCTCTCCCACCTGTACAACTTGCACAGGTCCCACCTGCCCTGGAAGACAGCCCAATTATCCAGGTATCTGAAGCCATCCCTTGTAAACCAGCTCTTTAGCCATGCATTCGACAGTACTATCTCCATATTTCTTCCTTGCTGTAAGGTGGTATGGCGAGTAATCCCAAGATCACAACCCTTGAGGTCAGTTTATTAACGTTTCACCGAACTTTCTAAATTCCCTTTACACGACCTCATCTCTCATCCAGTCTATATCATTCGTACCAATTAATAGCAAGCTCTGGCTGTCCGCCCTCCCCTTTCAGAAATAGTATCTCTCCTAGCCAGTCTGAAGAAGGGTCTTGACCCGAAACATCACCTATTCCTTTTCTCCAGTGATGCTGCCTGACCCGCTGAGTCACTCCAGACTTTTGTGCCTATGTTCGTTTTAAACCAGCATCTGCAGTTCCTTCCTAGACATCTCTCCTAGTTACTATATGTTATAACTATTTTACCCATTGCTTTGACAGACGTTAATGTTTACAGATTAATATGTCTTTTAAATAAAAAAGTGCAGAGGTAACTCAGTGGGCCAGGCATCATCTCTGAAGAACATGAATAGGCGACGTTTTAGACTGATTGTTGCAGGGTGTGGGGGGGAAGTGGGGGGGAAGAACATCTCTTCCAGCTTTCATCCCCCTATTACAATCAGCCTGAAGAAGGGTCCCAACCCAAAACGTCGCCTATCCGTGTCCTCCAAAAATGCTGCCTGACCAGAGTTACTTCAGCCCTTTCTGCCTTCAAAATATGAAGACCAGCAGAATGAATAGTCTTTGAGCAGACCTGCTACAATCCCACTACTTCCCTGGCAAGATCTTTTAAACTATAAAGAACTCTGTGCAGTTTTCTGAAAAGCCTCCCACTGCTGGTGAAATTCTTAAAACAGGAAAGACGTTAATCCCTACATTTATTAATGATGACAAAACCCCCAGCTATTTTTAGGATACAACCAGAATATATGTTATCATCCATCATGTATGAAGAAAGCAGGCACATCCAAAAGAGAACGTTTTCTCACCGTGTACATGCTGGGCACCTGTCCGTACTGTGGCTCAGCTCACACATTATATGATTTTGCCAGGCAAAAACGTTACTGATGGTTACTGCAAAGCAAAGAAGTAGTAAATGGATTTCTGAATTGTCATAAATAGGACTATCACCATAGTGGGTCCATGACACACTTTCTACATTACCAGCTCCAGAAAAATCCAAGAGTTCCATGGGTCAATCCCATTCTGTTGATCAATGAGGTCCGGCTTCCATACATGTGAATCAGTGGAATTCTCTGCCTCAGAAGGCAGTGTAGGCCAATTCACTGGATGCATTCAAAAGAGAGTTAGAGCTATTTGGGTTAGCTGAAAATGAGGCATATGGGGAGAAGGCAGGAACGGGGTACTGATTGTGGATGATCAGCTATGATCACCTTGAATGGCTCGAAGGGCCGAATGGCCTACTCATGCACCTATTGTCTACGTATCTATGTATCTATGTATTCAAATGTTGTCCGCCACTTCTAACTCTCTGTGGGTCAAGTTCGTATATGTCATTGACACCAACACAGACATGGGCATCACCTTGGGATCCAAGCCTTACACATGACAGTGCAAGGAGCCTTTGGCTCTTTGACCAATCCTTTCTCCTGGCACTATGAGGGTGCATTCCTCAGTCGTAATACAATCAATACAATGCACACGTTATGGCAAATTTACTATATGCATGAAGCTGGGAGATGCCAGGAGATCTGAGCACCTTCACCCCTGCTCATACACAATAATTCATGGACCTAGTAACGATACTCATTCCAACAATCAATTCACGCACGGTATGATCATTCCCTCTGCATCACCGCTTGCAATGTTACTTTAATTGCAACTGCAGATGCAGTCCTTGGCTGTCAGAAGTACAGTTTCTGCTTATACTTCTCATAATACTGCAGACTAGTTATCAAGCAGCCAGCCTAATTAGATATAAAAGGATTTACATTACACATATCTGCAAACACAGTGGCAACCCCTGTTTGTTTAACATGCATTCAGCAGGGAAAGTGGTTTATCAGGCTTGTAGGATTTGCTTACCTTACAATTTTTTTTCCCATAATTCATAAAGACACTAGAGTAAATATAATTTGAAACTTCTCCATTAAAAATAAATTTCATTAAAATACATAGAGTGAATTAGTGGCATTTTTAGGGTCTAATTAGCAGCTCACAAGATCACCATCAGATTCAAGATCTTTTCCATTATAACCTAATCTAGATTATTGATAAAAATAGAAAATGTGAAAAATACTCACCAGGTCAGGCAGCTTCTGTGGGGAGAGAAACTTGATGCTTTAGATTGATGATCATTTAAACATCTACAATTTTTATCTCAGATTTAAAAATGCTGAAATATTTTGCTTTTATATTGAAATGTTTCATTGCAGTTAAAGTTAAATTAGAAAGTTACATAGTTTTCCACAGATGAAGAAGGATTTCACTTACTTAAAATGAAATAAAATCCTATTTGTTTTCAGAAAAGGTACCTATTGCTCATATTTAATAACCACAATATTGTTGAACAAGCTTTTTCCCATATCTTTGATTTCAAACCAGTAAATGTGCAAAGAGTTATCAGTTTCGAGTTTTGTTGATTGTTAATTAAAATGTTTTAATTCCCGTGGTTTGGGGATAATCTTAGGTGGAAACCCACCTAATGTTACATTCAGTTAAATCTCGGCAGTCATCTTCCTGGCTGGTGTTGGTGGGAAGCGATGAACAGTCTATGGTTTGCCAACACAAGGTAGGTGGTGAATTGGTTTCCAAGGAAACCTTATGGTGACATGTATTAGGAAAGGATTGCAGAACTACTGTTGGATCTCAACCATGTCATTAATATTTTAAATGGGTTTTTATCAAAGAAATTGACCAACTTTTTATCGCTGCCAATACCATTAATTCAGCAGTTTCAAATTTGTGTAGTTGAATGTTACTGGGCTTTGGCCCAATAAGTAAACTTATGTGAACTAGGGTTTTGGTCCAGAAAGGCCAAAGTTGCTCACTTTGTATCTGTATCTTAGTTTAGAGCATTTTACTTGTGGACTTCACACTGCACAGCTAAAATCCCCCCGCCTAGTGAAATAGATATGGGGTAAATCCATGATTTACAAAAAAAATAGTTTGGGAAATGAAATGGAATGTTTACAAATTATATATTAAATATATATGCAGTTGTGAATTGTAAGTAGTTTTAGGATCAACTGCAATTGGTGAAGCTGTGCCAGTTGGACCCATTAACGGATTTCCCAACATGAAGCTGACTGAACAATCCTTTGCACTATGATGCTGCAGTGCAATCATAAATATCACCTTGGCTTCAGTTCAGCAATTCTCAGCTCTTGTCAGATGAATGCACTTCCAAATCTATCATCAAAATGTCAGTTTCCAAAATGTTACTTATTTTATATTTTGTAATATGTATTTAAATCTTTTGGACTTTTGAAAAAAAAAATTTTTTCAGCTAACATTGGCATCATATGTCAGTAAATTAAATTAGTAGAGTTTCCTGGAATTATTTTGCAATAACTATTGTACATTCATTGTGGTTATTTCCATGTTGTATTGTAAACATTAGGACAGGGTATTTCCACCACCCTGCAAGCAGTTGTAAGGAAATGAATCCAAGATATTCTACCCTAATCCAGTGTGTATTACTTCCCCACTTAAAGAGCTTGGTTTCTATTTGGCATCTCCATTAACTCGTGACTGAAATTGCTTTCTCAGTCTGCATAGACTTACCCTTTACTCTGGAAATTCGTTAATATAAGTGAACATCAGGAATTGTGGTGTTATCTTTGGTGGTTAGAGTGAGGCTAAATTCTATGTTGTTAGGGATAATCAGACATTTATTACTCTACTGACATATTTGTTTTATACCATATTATCCAACTACAGCAAGACCCTGCTTTTGCATACGTGAGTAATTGAGAACGTTCGATGTGTTAGAGCACTGATTACAAATCTGCACGTTGTTTTTGCACAGAATCGTAATGTCGAGGTTTAAGATTTCACTCACTCCACAGATAGACAGATATACAACAATACACAGAGGGTTGCATGCTTTATGAAGTTCATTTAAAGTGTTGTCACTTCAATGGCAGCATTTCACCACTTTCCTGAAACAAGGAATTCAACCCACAAGGACTTACAAAAAACTAAATATATTCTTTTTGTATATTTTGTGTTTTAAACCTTTTTGCTTTCTACTCAAATTAACAGGCTGCCTTTCTGTAAGCAATAAGCAAAAGTGATAGCAGTTTATTGATATGACAAACACTGTTTAAAATGGATTGCAGCTGTGAATATCTATTCCGGGGAAGGGACATGTGAATATTTTAAAAAACATCGTCACGGTCAAGTCCTGTTTGTCTCCATATTACAGCAAATCCTCCATTGAGGTTGGCCCAGGTCATGAACGTTCTGCTACTTCATGCCATGGTCAGTTTCAGTTTGGATCTGCTGAGAAAGCAGGATAATAGAAGAAAAGATTAACTCTTGATGGTCTTATGGGTTGAATTCTAGTTGAAACAAAAAAAAAACAGGATTGTTTTGAAATAAAGCCCTAAACAAGTATATCCACATTAACTGAAGGAAGAATATCTGCATGGCCTCAATCAGCTTTTACTTTATTCATCTTGAAGTCTGATGTTGCTATAAATAGTTTTTTTAAATTTCATTGCTATGCAATAAATGTTGTGATGCAAATGCAAAATACGAATCTGCGGTAACATGAGCATGACAACGTTATGCCTTTTTGAAGCTTGAGACCTTGATGTGATTACTAACTATTGAAGCTTAACTTACATTGAAATGGTGCAGTAGTAAATAATACAAAAACATAGAAAGCAGCAGCAGGAGTAGGCTCCTCTGAGCCTCTGATCCTCTAAGCCTACTCCATCATTCAATATGATCATGGTTAATCAGTCCCCAGTTCCAGCTTTCAGCCCATGAACCCTGATTCCCCAGGGCCTAAGAACAATGTATCAAACTTTGTCCTGAGTATATTTAATAGTTTGGCTTCAACTGCTTTCTGTGGCACAGATCTGCAACACTCTAGTAAAAGAAATGTCTTCCCTTATGTCAGTCTTAAATGACTTATCCTTTATGCTTGGACTGTGACTCTTGGCCTAGACTCTTCCCTCATTGTGAACTCCCTTCCTGCTCAACCTTTGTGTATTTCTATAAGATCGGCTAAATGCTAGTAAATGCAAGCCTAAAGGACATAAGGTCTTGTCACACATCAGATCACGTAATCAGTAACCATTCCAGTAGTCAGTCTGGTGAACCTTTGCTGCATAGCCCTCAAGGCAAGAATATCTTTCCTCAGATAAGGAGACTAAAAGTGTTCATAATACTTGGGGCCCTGTACAATTGCAGCAAGACATCACTGTTCCTACACTCAAATCCTCTAGTTATGTCGGCCAACATGCCATTGCCACCTTCATCATCCACTATGCCTGTGTGGTTACCTTCAGCAACTGGTGCAAAAGGACACCAAAGTCTCAATGTACTTCCTCCTTGTCTAATCTATCACTATTCAGATAATAATCTACCTTCCTTTTACTGCCACCAATTTAGATAAACTGTCACTAATTGACGTTTTATTCGCCCAGTCGCCAAACCTTTCCAAACCAATCTGGAGCTTTACTGCTTCCTCCTCCACCCTTCACATCCCACGGAAATCTATGGTTCACTTCTGGACTTTTTGATCCACGCTACTATTAAAACCCTGCTAATATGATCTTGACATTATATCAAAATGAGTGTTGGTGTAATTTACTATTGTTAAAAGAAAAGATTTTACCATTTTGGTTATTGATTAAAGAAACATTTGAACGTTGATACATTTAATCAAAAAGACGAATTCACACACATGAGAATAAGAAGTTATGCCAAGTAAGGAGTTACACTCATGCCAATTTTTACAGTTGTTAGTCACAGAAACTTTCCCAATGCATTGGAATAAAAGAACCACATATTGCTTTTGAAAGAAAACTGTGAATTCGGAAGTAATTTTCCTTGACACCCCATTTATGAGAAAAGTGTTAGCACTCAACTTGCTTGATCTTAGCTGGCAATGCAATAGGCTCTGCTTGTTTCGACAGATATGAGGACCAAAATAATGGATTTAAAACTAATGGATCAGAACTAATAGATCCCTTGGTTGATGACAGCCCAGTGCCTCCACCCCAGGGGGTTGATTAGCAATGGGTTCCCCTTCAGTAGCCGGTGTAGCAGCTGAATCCCTGCCAATGTTTGTGGACACAGCCCAGACCAGCACACAAACCAGCCTCCCTTCCATTAACATAGAAACATAGAAATTAGGTGCAGGAGTAGGCCATTCAGCCCTTCGAGCCTGCACCGCCATTCAATATGATCATGGCTGATCATCCAACTCAGTATCCCGTACCTGCCTTCTCTCCATACCCTCTGATCCCCTTAGCCACAAGGGCCACATCCAACTCACTCTTAAATATAGCCAATGAACTGGCCTCAACTACCCTCTGTGGCAGAGAGTTCCAGAGACTCACCACTCTCTGTGTGAAGAAAGTCTTTCTCATCTCGGTCTTAAAGGATTTCCCCCTTATCCTTAAGCTGTGACCCCTTGTCCTGGACTTCCCCAACATCGGGAACATTGACTCCATTTATACCTGACGCTGCCTCGGCAAGGCCAGCAGCATAATCAACGATGAGTCACATCCTGGCCACTCCCTCTTCTCCCCTCTCCCATCAGGCAAAAGGTGTAGAAGTGTGAAAACGCACACCACCAGATTCGGGGACAGTTTCTTCCAGCTGTTATCAGGCAACTGAATCATCCTACCACGGTCTTAAACTACTATCCACCTCATTGGTGACCTTTGGACTATCCTTGATCAGACTTTGCTGGCTTTACTTTGCACTAAACATTATTCCCTTATCATGTATTTACACACTGTAAATCACTCAATTGTAATCATGTATTATCTTTCCACTGACTGGTTAGCACACAACAAAAGCTTTTCAGTGTACCTCGATACATGTGACAATAAACTAAACAGTAGTGAAGAATTCACAGAATTTCCATTGTGAATCCAATAAACCTCTAATCTTCTTTGCACCATTTTCAATGATAAGCCAATCTCATCATAGCTCCATGCTACTGCAAATCTTTGTGCTTCAGTAGCTGAGAGTATGTTGTGACTCATTCTTCTCACATATTTAAAGAATTTAAACAAAAACTGGAATGCATGCGTGTGTTGTTTGTTTAATTATTCTATAAAGGTTCTCGCGTTCATTTTTCACGTCCAGGAAAATGAACTTGATTAACACCATTTCAAAACTATGTACTTAATGGCTGCAGTCAGATATTATAACTAAAATGTATTTGTTTTAGATGAGAAGTCATCAAAAACAATTTTTTAAAACATTGTTATGACTTTCCATGCTCAGTCTTTGCACGTTTCCTAGCCTAACCGTAATTAAAGCGATAGAAAGCATTTTTTTTATTTTATACAAATTTTTTTAGTTTCCACAAATGCTTTCAAACATCTAGTAAAAAAGTCACCCACAAGCTACCCCTGTTGAAACTGTAAAGTGTGTGTTTGAACTCCAAGGAGCAGGGATTGCAGTTTAGAGCAGTGAAACTTCCTCCAGGGTTTGTGCTGATTTTCTTCCTCAGTGAAAAGGATATAGAAACGGACGTGGCTGCGGAACAATTGTGCTGACTCCTGTAGATGGCACAATGTAGATCCCATCGGCAGGAGGGTGGATGCAAACCAACAGAGAACCAACATCCTGCCGATGTTTAAACATTCCTAAAGCAATCAACACAAGTGAGGACCAGGGAGGATCTGCATACCCGCTAACGAGATCTTGGCAACCTGTGGTTACATTGATTCAACATTACCGTAGTTCCTTGTTGGAATTCCGACCTTTGCAGAACTGGAAATAAAATGCTACCTATTTTTACTATGTATTATGATGTTGGTAATCTTCAGAGCTGAAGCAACATCATCAGTGATCATCAATGAAATGAAGTTGAAAGGAAAGCTGGTAATAAAACTTGAAATGAAATTAAATGTAATAGCAGTGAATGTCTCCTTAAAACACTGGTAGGTTGACAACAGAATAAACCTCCTGCAGAATGACTGGAGACCCATAATTTGTTGGCACAATGGGGGAAATAAAAGGGATTAACGGACCAGGCACTGGGTTTATCTCGTGGCAATGACTATTGAATGTATTCCATCTTAATTTTAGGGAGAGCTGGAAAAACAACTGCTTCAGGCCAATCCCATTCTGGAAGCATTTGGCAATGCGAAGACTGTAAAAAATGACAACTCCTCCCGCTTTGTAAGTGTTTCATTCTGAGTTTTATAGTATAATAATACATCTCAAAGTTTCCATTATTATGCAGTAATGAAAAGATCAGTGTAAAGGTTAGCGCAGTGTTTCTAATATCATAGTCATAAAATGATTTTAAAAAATCACTGCAAAACCTACAACTATTTGTGATATATTAGTTTATTTTATGTCCTGCCAATCAATTCCATAACACTTGCAAAACGTTAATGTTAAATTGTTGACAGAAATTATTCATGCAGCAAAAGCAAGCAATAATAATTCCTTAACAGTTAATTTATAAATGAAATGACTGGTTTATGACAAGGTTCAGCATCTGAGTGTTGTTATCATTCATTTGTAAATTGTGTTAAATTTTATTCAACCTATCACATTGATCAAGAAAATGTTCTGAAATTATAATAATTGAGCACTGTGTTTATGGACTGCACAGCGTACATCAGTCCAGCGTATTGTTATACAGGAATGTGCAATCTTGACTTTCCCTCACACGCAATGGTCCAGTCTGAGGTTAGACATTGGTAACAGATTAATGGGCCTGTCCCACTTAGGCAACTCTTTAAGCGACTGCCAGGGAGTAATTTTAATTGAATTCACCTACGACACCTGGTGACAACCTACGACAGCAAAAACTGTCGCTATTATCGCCCCAAAATCTTCAACATGTTGAACATTTTGCGGCAGTCGCCTGTAGTCACCTAAAAAAATCACCTAAGTGGGACATAACTGTGCACTTTGCCCATTTGCCTCTTACATCCTTCATGTGGCCAAAGTGTGCTATAATCAACAAAGTATGCCTGAAGTAAGGATGTTAATTTTAAATACATGCCAAAAAATGGGTGGCATGGTGGTGTAGCAGTAGAGTTGCTGCCTTGCAGTGCAGGAGACCCGGGTTAGATCCTGACGACGGGTGCTGTCTGTACGGAGTTTGTACGTTCTCCCCATGTGTGAGTTTTCTCCAAGAACTTCGGTTTCCTCCAACACTTCAAAGACATACAGGTTTGTAGGTTAATTGGCTTAGTATAAAATGTATAAATGTAAAATTGTGTTTCCGCGCTGTATCTCTAAACTAAATTAAACAAAACATGACAAGCTCCATAATAAAAAGCAAAGAAATACTAACCAGAGATTGTTGGTTAGGAGATAAATTATGGCTATGAAACAGGAATTCCCCTAACTTTTTTCATTTTGAATAGTCTTGAAGGATACTTTACATCTACCAAGGAAGGTACATGAAAGCCCTGTTCAATGTTTCACATAAAAGGACAGATGAAGCCTCTGACACTGCAAGACTGGTTGTGCCTGCATACGTTTTGTACATAACTCCCAGGAGCTGTGTTGGAACCTGCAACTTTCTGACTGCTAGACTGAGAGCAGCAACGACAGCATCGCCAAACATTGGAAGTTGATTCATTTTGCCACTTGATGAGAGTGGAGAACATAGGCACTAGTACAATGAGATAAATAACCACTACTTTCTTCAATGAGAGGAACCGGGCAAAAGTGGAGCCTTCACAGTGCGGTTAGGTCAGAAGTTCCAGGATTTAAATGATGAAGAGGAAACAATGTTCCTAAGCTAAATGTTGTGTGACGTGGAAGGAAACTTGGCCTGTAGTGCCTGCCACCCCTATCTTTCACATGCATAAATGTTGCAAAAGTAGATGTGTGACTGTGTGTAAGAGAAGGAGTGATGGGCATTCATTCACTCATCCATATACAAGCATGGATTCATGATAACACAATGGTCACCTTGGGTTCCCACTGGACCAGGGCAGGACCATGCCAAGTCTATGTACAGGGCTTCACGATTACTGGAGATTCAGCAGCTTGCTGATAATCCTAATGTGGGGTGCCGCAAGGCTCAGTGCTGGGACCCCAGCTATTTACAATATACATTAATGATTTGGACGAGGGAATTAAATGCAACATCTCGAAGTTTGCGGATGACACGAAGCTGGGGGGCCGTGTTAGCTGTGAGGAGGATGCTAGGAGACTGCAAGATGACTTGGATAGACTGGGTGAGTGGGCAAATGCATAGCAGATGCAGTATAATGTGGATAAATGTGAGGTTATCCACTTTGGTGGCAAAAACAGGAAGGTAGACTATTATTTGAATGGTGACCGATTAGGAAAAGGGGAGATGCAGCGAGACCTGGGTGTCATGGTACACCAGTCATTGAAAGTAGGCATGCAGGTGCAGCAGGCTGTGAAGAAAGCGAATGGTATGTTGGCATTCATAGCAAAAGGATTTGAGTACAAGAGCAGGGAGGTTCTACTGCAGTTGTACAGGGTCTTGGTGAGGCCACACCTGGAGTATTGCGTACAGTTTTGGTCTCCTAATCTGAGGAAAGACATTTTTGCCATAGAGGGAGTACGGAGAAGGTTCACCAGACTGATTCCTGGGATGGCACGACTTCCATATGAAGAAAGACTGGATAGACTCGGCTTGTACTCGCTGGAATTTAGAAGATTGAGGGGTGATCTCATAGAGACTTACAAAATTCTTAAGGGGTTGGACAGGCTAGATGCAGGAAGATTGTTCCCGATGTTGGAGAAGTCCAGGACAAGGGGTCACAGTTTAAGGATAAGGGGGAAGTCTTTTAGGACCGAGATGAGAAAATCGTTTTTCACACAGAGAGTGGTGAATCTGTGGAATTCTCTGTCACAGAAGGTAGTTGAGGCCAGTTTGTTGGCCATATTTAAGAGGGAGTTGGATGTGGCCCTTGTGGCTGAAGGGATCAGAGGGTATGGAGAGAAGGCAGGTACAGGATATTGAGTTGGATGATCAGCCATGATCATATTGAATGTCAGTGCAGGCTCGAAGGGCCGAATGGCCTGCTCCCGCACCTAATTTCTATGTTTCTATGTTTCTATGTGTGACTTCTACAATCGTCTCAAGACGGTCTGTAGCCATCTGAGTGCAAGGAGTATGAGAAGCAAAGAACATCGAGAACAATGAGAAGCTTCGTTAGAAGAAGAAACTTGATCACTGCCGATCTGACATTCTGTCCTTGCCCTGAGGACATGTGCTGCAGTACATTGTTTGGTCTGCAGCCCACACTGACAAGATTTACAAGGCTGTGAGCGCACTGAGATACAACAGGACTTCTGGAACAGATGGTATTGTTTCATGTTATAAAACTTGGTGGAGAGGAACTTTTGACAAAGTTACTGATTTATCTCCCACGTGTGGGAAGAGAAGGGCATGCCAGAGGATGCCAGGGACATCGGAATCACGACTATCTTCAAAAACAACAATCAATCTTGGATCAGCAGAGGCAGCACAAAAGCACAACGGTAGAGTTGCTGCCTTACAGCATCAGGGACCTGGGTTCAATCCTGACGACCGGTGCTGTCTGTATGGAGTGTTTACATTCTCCCTGTGGACGTGTGGATTTTTTCCGGGTGCTCTGGTTTCCCTCCACATTCCAAAGACATGTGGATTTGTAGGTTAATTGGGTTCTGTATATTAACCCTAGTGTGTAGGATCCAAAGCTGGGATAACATGAAACATGCGTACGGGTCAGCGTGGACTCGATGGGCTGAGGACCAGTTTCCACGCTGTATACCTAAACTAAACTAATGAACTCAACAGAGGGGTCTCTCAGCTGTCTAGGGTCTTCATGAACCACCATCTCCCAATAGCTGAAGTGCACCGTCCTCAATCATAGACAGGATTCTGTCCATTGGCGGTACATTAGATATAATGTTTACCATGTATCTACTACAACAATATACTTGGCCTTTTTTAATCTGACAAAGCCATTGTCTCAGTCAATCGAGAGGAGCTGTGGAGAATCCTTTTCAATTGTCATATGACATGCAAACATGACCTTAATTGGCACATCCACAGCAGACCCACCTCAGTGGACCAGGGTTAAGCAAAGCGGTGTCATAATCCTGTTAATTTTCTCAATCTTTCTTACTACAATACTGTACCTACCTCCAACAAGTTACCTGCTGAAGTAGAACAAACCTGCACGGCAAATTGGAAACTGTGCAATGTACATTACGTCCACTTTAGAACCAAGGTCACTGCAACCTTCGTCATTGAGCTACAATGAGCAGCCAATATTTGCATGAATACATGTTCAACGGCTGACCATCAGCTCATTGTCCACTCCTTCAAACAGGGAGATGACAGAATCAGTCTTACTCTGAACATCCTCAAACAAAGGTCATTCGCTGATCTGCCCCTGATGCAAAGCAATAAGCAAAATATTTCTTAACCTTTCTGCACCTTGGAACCGCCTCTGAGTGAAGGTAGATTTTATCACTGATAAAATTCGTCATTAACTCCAATGCATTGAAGAGCCTTTTGCCTTCAAGGAAAGTATTGACGATAGATATGGTCTACCTGGCATCAGTGCTCTCAGCCTACTCTACATTTTAGAGATGAGGGTAATCTTCAGTATGATATTCAGAGCATTGGAGAGATACAATCAATGCCTGTTCTGGAAAACTGGACCAATCCACTTGCAAGTTAATTGAACACAACTCAATAACCCAGCATGTAGACTCGAGTTACTTGGTTGGCTTCAATGGACAGGCCTCATCATTGATGTATCCAGCACTAGGCTTATGACTCGGGCAAGCCCTACATGCTTTGTAGTGCCCAGGAGGACAGAAGAATTTATGGAAGAATGCTCCCGACCCTTATTGAAAATCTAATAACGTTAAAAGTCCTCGCTAATTTTTAGGATGTTGCAAATGGAAAATGAGTCTTCAGGATGGTACTGAGAGCCTTGTCTTCAAGGGGACACCTAAAGGAACCCACTGAAAGTAGCTGAAGGAGTACAGCACCTCCCTTTCACCCACCTCCCTGCTCTGTTAATTATCTCCTGTCGATCCCACTCAGGCTGCATGCTGCCTTTTCTAGAAAGAGGTTATAATGTACCTGACACTGACAGTAGGTAGTCCAATATAATATGCCCTGTCCCTGGAGTGGATAGTTTATAGATGCACCACAGAAACAGACCCTTCAGCCCACCGACTCCGCACCGACCAGCGATCCCTGCACATTAACACTATCCTACACGCACTAGGAATAATTTTACACTTATACCATGCAAACATAGAAACATAGAAAAATAGGTACAGGAGTAGGTCATTTGGCCCTTCGGGTCAGCATCTCCATTCAATATGATCATGGTTGATCATCTAAAATCAGTGCCCCGTTCCTGCTTTTTCCCCTTGTCCCTTAATTTCTTTAGCCCTAAGAGGTAAATCAAACTTCCTCTTGAAAACATCAAGTGAATTTGGCTCCACTGTCTTCTGTGGCAGAGAATTCCACAGATTCACAACTCTCTAGGGTGAAAACTCTTTTCCTCATCTCAGTCCTACATGGCCTACCTCATATTCGTAAACTGTGACCAACATCAGGAAAATGTTTCCTGCATCTAGCCTGACCAATCCTTTAAAGCATTTATTTTTCTATGAGATCTCCTCGCATCCTTCTAAATTCCAATGAATACAAGCCCAGTCAATCCATTCTTTCATCATATGTTGGTCCCACCATCCCGGGAATTAACCTGGTGAACCTATGTTGCACTCCCTCAATAGCAATAATGTCCTTCCTCAAATTAGGAGACCAAAATTGCACACAATACTCAAGGTGCGGTCTCACCAGGGCCCTGTACAACTGTAGTAGGACCTCCTTGCTCCTAAACTCAAATCTTTTCGCAATGAAGGCCAACATGCCATTAGCTTTCTTCACTGCCTGCTGTACATGCATGCTTACTTTCGTTGCACCTCCTCTTTTCCTAATCTGACACCAGATAATAATCTGCCTTTCTGTTCTTGCCACCAAAGTGGATAACCTCACATTTATCCACATTATTTTTTAAAGAAGGAACTGCAGATGCTGGAGAATCGAGGGTACACAAAAAGCTGGAGAAACTCAGCGGGTGCTGCAGCATCTAAGGAGCGAAGGAGATAGGCGACGTTTCGGGTCGAGACCCTTCTTCAGACTGGTCAGGGATCAGGGAAACGAGAGATATAGACGGTGATGTGGAGAGATAAGGAACAATGAATGAAAGATATGCAAAAAAGTATCGATGATAAAGGGAACAAGCCATTGTAAGCTGTTTGTGGTGTGAAAATGAGAAGCTGGTGCGACTGGGGTGGGGGAGGGAGATAGAGATAGAGGGAATGTCAGGGCCCGAGGGCTGAGGGAGAGGTGGGAAGGGGAGGAGACAGCAAGGGTTAACAGAATTGAGAAAATTCAATATTCAAGCCCAAAGGATGCAGACTCCCCAAGCGGAATATGAGGTGCTGTTCCTCCAGCTTGCGGTGTTGCTCACTCTGGCCGTGGAGGAGGCCCAGGACCGAGAGGTCGAATGTGGAATGGGAGGGGGAGTTGAAGTGCTGAGCCACCGGGAGGTCGGGTTGGTTATTGCGGACCGAGCGGAGGTGTTCGGCGAATTTATCCACATTATACTGCAGCTGCCATGCATCTAGCCACTCCCCCAACCTATCCAAGTCACCTTGCAGCCTCAAAGCATCCTTCTCGCAGCTCGCACTCCCAACCAGCTTTGTGTCATCCGCAAACTTGAAGATGTCACGTTTAATTCCATCATCTAAATCATTAATCATTACCAAGCCAATCAACCTAGAAACCGGTACCTCTTTGGAGTGAGAGAGGAAACCGAAGATCTCTGAGAAAACCCACCCGGTCACAGGGAGAATGTACAAACTCCATACAGACAGCACGTGTAGTCGGGATGTAACCCGGGTCTCCGGCGCTGCAAGGCAGCAACTCTGCACCACCGTGCCGCGTTTAGTCCAATATAGTCTGAACTGCCCCAGGAGTGGATGGCCTGGTGCATTCTGGCCTTGTTCCAGGAATGGATTTAGATTTTAGAGATGCAGAGTGGAAACAAACCTTTGGCCCACTAAATCTGCGTCGACCAGCAATCACTCCGCTCACTAGCACTATCCTACACACTAGGGGCAATCTACAAACTTACTGATGCCAATTAACCTAGAAACCTGTATGTCTTTGAAGTGCGGGAGGAAAACCCACGTGGTCACAGGGAGAAGGTGCAAATTCTGTACAGAGAACACCTGCAGTCAGGATTGAACCCCGGGTCTCTGGCGCTGTAAGGCAGCAACTCTCCTTCTGTGCCACCGAGCCGCCCCCCAAATAGGACAATAGTATGATGTATTCTGGCCTTGTCATGGAAGTGGATGGACTGATATAACCTGGCCTTGGCCTGAACTTTGTTTGTCCCAGCTGCTGATAGCTTGCCCCAAGTGCAAACTGCAAGTAAAGAAGACATCAAATCTACTTAATTAATTGTATTAATTGAAACCAGACATAGACTAAGTAGCATTGATAATGTGCACTTGTACTTCCCAAGATGGTGGCCTCACAACCAATACCCTCCCACTCATAAAAAGTGACGTTGAGGTTTATCTCTCGATTATCATTTGAGCTTTTATACTAAATTGATAATTCTGTTCAGGGATGCTTGTTTGTGCAGCTTGGTGCTCGGTGAATGATAATTCACTCCATGCAGCAGGGAACAGCCTAGGTCCCTGTTTCTTCGCTGCCTTTAAGTAAATTCTGATTGCATGTAAAGAAGCTACTTAATCTGCCCTGATGGAATCTAAATTAGCAGACACTTTGTAAACAGGATGGGAAATTAACTGCAAGAAGGTTTTAATTTGTTTAATCACTTAATGATCTACACAAGATCTAAATATTTTTGTTTTCCTTGCAACAGGGAAAATTCATCCGCATCAATTTTGATGTCACTGGCTATATTGTCGGAGCAAACATTGATACCTGTATCCTTTGTTTAAAGCTAACTACATCCCACTGATCATGCCACCTAGCATATGCAGGAGAACGGCAAATCTTTGTTGGCGCTCAGTTTTCCCTCAGGCAAACTCAAAGTCAACTTGACCTTGTGTGCCTGAGGAAATTGGTATAAACAGAGCAGAAATTTGAACAAGTCTTTGCTATTTCTGCCTTCTGATTGTTTTGGTCTGAGTTGCCCTGGTATTAAAAATGTTATTTTAAAAAATCGTCTCAATTCTAGTTTTCATACTTCCAACTTCTCTTCGGATGAACACAGAAGACTCTGCTAATACTGTGCAATATTAGTTTTGCTGCATTGCTTCCTGGCACCTGAGAGGACAGAATCTTTAGGCTGAATTTGGTTCTTGTCGGGCGAGGTGATGAAACTTTTAAAAATCTCAAACCCAACGTCACCCCACCTTTCCCAAATTTAAACGAGACGGGATAGCTTAGTAGATGGCGATGGAGATGGGTTGGGCAGGCAGACTACCTGCTTCAAATAGTGGGTCATATTTCAGTGCTTTAATGACCTTTGCAAGTTTAACCCAGGTAGGTGGATTTTCCAGCCATAGAATCAGAGACATAGCGAGAAAAGCGTGCAAACAGGCCCAACTTGCCCACACCAGCCAACATGTCCCAGCTACACTAGTCCCACCTGTCTGCGTTTGGTTCATATCCCTCCAAACCTGTCCTATCCATGTACCTGTCTAACTGTTTCTTAAATGTTGAGATAGTCCCAGCCTCAACTACCTCCTCTGGCAGATTGTTCAATACACCCACCACCCTTTGTGTGAAAAAGTTACCCCGCGGAGTCCTATTAAATCTTTCCCCCTTCACGTTAAAACTATGTCCTCTGGTCATCGATTCACGTTCTCTGGGCGAGAGACACTGTGCATCTTCCCTCTCATGATTTTATACATTTCATTCATTCATTCATCCATCATTGTTGAAAACATTAGCGACAGGCGCAATGGTGCTGATTTCCGACGGGAACGGTGACGGACGCACCACACATCTCTGTCCTCCAGTTCCTGCGGACTTCCGCCGCGGGAAGTCTAGGATTTTGGTGTGTGCTTTATCATCATTCCTTACAATGCTATGTACGACAGTGATCGCAACTTCTACTGAAGTGTGGGTGCCCTTTGGCTCGTTAGGAGCTCATCCGCCCTTTGACAGGTCTTGTCTTTGGCCCAGCTGGGGGTCCACAGCCCCTTCCTCACCTGGAAAACCAGGTGGGGGAGACGGTTTAGTTGCCGACTATCCGACCATGATGCAGGTAGCATGGGATTACATGGTACCCGTGGCGGGGGGAGCTCCCCCCGACCTAACACTCGATGTATACACATGATCTTAGCCCTCGGGAAACCAGGCAGCTAAAGGAAGGTGAGGACAACATAAGCACTAGGAAGAGCATGGGGGATTTCCACACAGCCAATGCTAATACTCTGACTTTGGATTGGGCACATCCCATAAAAGGTTTCATGGAGTCCACCCCTCCTACCCTCTGTGTGTCCACCCACAATGCTGCCAGAGAGGGGAATGGTCCAGCATTTCGACCCAGCGTGGGTGAAGGTACAGCAGGATATTTGCAAGGCAAGATGGTGGGTGGCCTGAAGGACAACTGCAGGAGGTGGTGTTGCCATGCATTTGCAACCCTTGGTCTTCTGGCTGCTGGAGATTGTGAGTTTGGAAGATACTGTCAAAGGATGTTACCCTAATGAATGGTACTTTACTAGATATCTATCAGTAGCATCCTGGTTAAACACATTAAGTATAAAACCCCACAGCATTTGTGCTGAAACTGAACATGCAAACATCCCATGCAACTTTCTGATTCCCATTCATCATCATTGCACTCACCTCCTGTCAAGATCAGAGCTATGAATGGCTTGTTAAATGCAGAGAGTGCTGCCCAGGAATCTTGCCCTTTTACTGGGTGAAACTAGTAGAACTATGAATTCTATTGTTCTAATGGCCTATGCAATCTCCCGGTTGCTAAACACTTTAACCCCCCCCCCCCCCCCCCTCACATTCCCACACTGAACTTTCTGTCCTGGGCCTCCTCCACTGTCAAAGTAAGGCCCAATGCAAACTGGAGGAACAGCACCTCATATTTCGCTTGAGCAGCTTACAACTCAACGGTATGAATGTTGATTTATTTAACTTCAAGAAGCGCTTACTTTCCCTCTCTCCATCTGTTCCTCCCCCACCCTAGTTCTCAGATTAGTTTCACTGATTAATTTTGCCTCGGCCAACAATGAATCATTCTACATTTCCTTGATCAACGTCTGCTTTGATTTATCGTTTTCACACCTTACCCTTTCATATAACTCTAGTCTCCCTCTCCCCTGACTCTCAGTCTGAAGAAGGGTCTTGACCAGAAACGTCAGCCATTCCTTCTCTCCAGAGATGCTGCCTGACTCGCTGAGTTACTCCAGCATTTTGTGACTGTCTAATGTATTCTATTACCTTGGAGGTAGTTCCGAATCAACCCAGAAGGCTGGCTTGGACATGAGTGGAGGCTGGACAGCCAAGGTGATAAGTATTTAAACCAGTGCCTGCAGGAAGAGCCCACTGGACATCAAGGCTTCCTGAAAGGAGTTGTGTGTGTGACAGTGACAGAATGGGTGAAGGAGGAGCTGTGGGGATAGTCATAATGAAGACTGCTGCTTTCCCTGGCTGATTAGCTGTGGCAGTGCTAGTTCTTTCCAAATTGGAATATTGCAGTACCTAGTCACTCTCTTGATGAGTTTTATGCAATAAGATCTCTGGGAAAAAGAAGAACAATTGGAAGAAAATATGGTGTCAACAACAACAAAAAAATGAGTAAAGAGTTGCGATGGATTTACAAGGTAACATGCATTTTATTGACAAAGTAGGAAGTATTTATTCATAAGGCCATTTCATATGAAGGACAGAGGATGCATGTATACCTTGGCCATAAAACATATTCCTGCCCATTTCATCTGACACATTCAACTTTATTTTTTAGAGCATGTGTCTATTGAACTCAGTTCAGTTTAGTTTATTGTCACCTGTACCGAGATACAGTGAAAAGTTTAGGACAGGTTTAGAGGGCCAAATGCAGGCAGGTGGGACTAGTGAAGATGGGACATGTTGAAGGGCATGCTTCCATGCTTTAAGACTGTATGACTATTGAATAAATGCTGCCTGATTTGTGGAGCTTGCTTGCTGGGTACTCTGTGAATAGATGGCCTGTACTTCCCAAAGTGTGCATTCATAATTCAATACAAAACCTAGCTCTTAGTGTGCCTCTATGCGTAAAACTGTAAAAGTAAAATATTCCTTACAGCGCAAAACAATGAAATGATCATGAAACCTACAGGAATGCTTTAATTTGAATCAATCGCTGCTTCTTTGAGAAAGACATACAAATCAGTCTTCAAATATAGTCATGGGCTATTTTAAAGAACAGTTTTGTGCATGAGAAAATATCTCAATAAGTCTATATAAAGCAGTTATAAAGGTCCTGGCTTCCGTTCAACTTAGGGGAATTGTTTTAATCATTTTTGTCCAGGATATGGCTTTATGAAGATGTGAAAAACAGACTGCAGAGAGAAGGCCATCAGCTGTGGGAACATTATACAATTTCATTTCCGTCCTGCCCTCATGTAGGAATAACTAGCTACTCAGCGTAACAAACCAATCCTGGAGTTCTTACTGTGTTGGAAGGAACTGCAGATGCTGGTTTACTGAAGAAGGGTCCCGATCCGAAACGTCACCCATTCCTTCTCTCCAGATATGTTGCCTGTCCCACTGAGTTACTCCAGCATTTATTTTGTCTTTCTGGAGTACTTAAGGCTGAAATAGACAAATTCTTGATCAGAACTGGTGTGAAGGGTTATGGGGAGAAGGCAGGAAAATGGGATTAGGAGGCAGAGATCAGCCATGATTGAATGGCGGACTACATGGGCTGAATGGCCTAACTCTACTCCTATAACTTGTGAATGTGAACTTACTGGTTATAAACCAGACCATGTCAGATACTTAGACGCAGATTGGTGCTTGAAGTTCAACTCACGGTGAACTGAAGTGGAGTGAATGAAAAGCTGGGTCCTGGGAAGAGGTTAGGTCCTTGTCCTTATGTATGTAAGCAGGATCGAACTAAATCTTAAACCCAAGAGAAATCACTGCTTGGCTTGTGGGGTGAAAAGGGAACCTAGAATGGCAGGTTCACCAACCGAGACCCAGAGGAGTGATCATCAGTACAAGGCAGATCTAGCAGAGTGGCTCGAGAGGTGAGTGGCTCAATTGTAATCATGCTTTGGCTCTCCGATGACAGGTTAGCACACAGAAAAAACTTGTTCACTGTACCTCAGTACACGTGACAATAAACTAAACTGAACTTATGTGTACTAAGTGGAATCTCCTGGTAGGGTGGGTGGAGGTAATCAGCAGAGGCCGAACCTTTAACTGCGGTCCAACCGGTTTAAGGGGCTGTCCCACTTGGGCGACCTAATTGGCGAGTTTAGAAGAGTTTGAAAAATTGACATGTTGAAGACCTCCTTCGACTATGTAGAAGATCTCCTTCGACTATGTTGAAGACCAGCTTCGACTAGCTACGACTAACTACGACTAACTTTGGGAAAATTGGACACCGAATAGTGGAGAGTGAAGACGACCTCCTTCGATCTCCTTCGACTTCCATTCGACCTCCCTTTGACTATGATGAAGATTATCTACGACTACCTTCGACTACCCTCGATTGCTTCCGACTAACATGCCGACCTACTACAACCTACTACGACTAAACCTACGAGTAAAAAAAGTATCGATTTTTTCCATGGGACCTTTTTTTACTCGCAGGCATTTTTTAACATATTGAAAAAAACTCCGCGACCTAGCTGAGGCCTCGAGTACGCGGAGACCACTCTCGAGCATGAAGGAGAGTTACGAAGACCTCCTACAACCTCGTGTTCACCATGCTGCGAGTATGAGTCGAGGGCAAACTCGCCAGAACCGGCGGATTAGGTCGCCCAACTGGGACAGGCCCTTAAGGATTAACAGGTTAAGGGAAGTGGCAATGAGGGAAAGGAAGAATTGGAATTGCATTCCAGCAACAAAAATGCTGTGCATGAATGGGTTTTAGTTCACACCCATTCCAATTTACACGTTTTAATCCTAGCAATATAATGTGAGGAATAAAAAGAAGCTAAAAATAAATTTAAACTGCAGAGGTATTCGAATAATAGAAACATAACCAGATTTCTGTATTCTTTTTTGAGGATCTGTCTCTTCTCCTTGAAAGGATTATGCTCCAATCCATCCTATGAAAAAGAGCTAGAAATAGTCATTTACACCTGTCCCCTGACAGTATTTTAAAACATGAACGCTTCAGCACAGTCAGTTAGCCAAAGATTTTTTCTTTTTATGAAGCTTGAATTCATATGGGGTTCTCTAGTTGAAGCATTTGCCAAATCATCATCTTAAAAATCAACAGCTTTGAATTGTTTAGAATTGCAATTTTATATGTAAAAAACATCCAAATTGCACCGTAGAAATATGAAGGAAGCACAGGAGACATGAACTCAAAGAAATGGAGTTAAGAAGTAAAAGCTTTATCCTTCAAGTGATGGTAGGCCTGGAGATTAGGCCTTGGAGCCTGAATCCATGGCTGCCAAGGTGGGGCATAAGCTTGGGAAGGAACTGCAGATGCTCGTTTAAACCAAAAATTGACACAAAAAGCTGCAGTAACTCAGTGGGACAGGCAGCATCTCTCGAGAGGAATGGGTGATGTTTCAGGTCTGAAGAAAGGTCTCAACCCGAAACGTCACCCATTCTCTCTCTCCAGAGATGCTGCCTATCCCGCTGAGTTACTCCAGCTTTTTGTGTCTATCTGGGGCAAACTGAAATATTAACTCTGCTTCTTCATGTATAGATACTTCCTGACCCACTGGATATTTCAAACTTTTTTCCGTTTTAATATCATGTTCTTATTATCCAATATTTTTGTTTTCATTTAGTTGGGCTTTAGGGCACGGCCAGTAGAGCATTGTGCTTGTTAAATCTAGGCATGTTAAGGAATGGACGTGAGCTTCATTGAAGGATGGGCCGATGTAAGGTGATGTTGTGGAGTTGGATGCAAAGATTACTTTCTTCTGCATTTGGGACCAAAACTCCAATATTTGAGGATTCCAGAAGTGGGAGGATAAGGTTGCTAGGGGTAGCCCAAGGGTCTGAAGGAGGATCCCAAACATTGCTTCTCTCCAGAGATGCTGCCTGTCCCGCCGAGTTACTCCAGCTTGTTGTGTCTATCTTCGGTTGGTGTACCACATTGTCTGGAGCAAGGCAGACACTGCAGGGGAAACTCAGTGGATCAAGCAACATCTGTGGTGGCAAAGGAGTAGTCGACAGTTGTTCAGAACTTCCTGACAGATTCATGGTGCTGAATCTGGCAAAGTATTTCATGGCACAAACTTGCTAGACTTCCCCAGGACTGGTCCCGGGCTCTCAGCTGGAGCAGGACCTGTCCACCCATTGACTTGAATACAAATTCTACATCTGTGCAGACAATAGGTAAGAAGAAGCTAAGTTGTTTTATTTTTAATGCGAGTGCAAATAATTAATCTTTTTTTTATTATTTTGAAGATTTTTAGGGTACCTTATTTTTTAAAATGTTCTACATTTTCTTCTTGTTCAGTTCATAATTCACCCAGGTATTAATATCAAAAGAAGGAATAATTAATAACAACCAAAACATAACATTTGTTGTCCTAACTGAAATAAACAGACTTGCTCGAAAAATCCCGTGCTATTCGTCAGGCGTTGGAAGAAAGGACATTCCACATTTTTTACTACCTTCTCACTGGTGCAGGATCAAAGATGAGAGGTAAGTTCAAGCCATGGCTCTGACCACGTTCATCGCTCCCACAGGCAACAATGTCACTGACTCACTTGCTTATAATTGACAGAGGATCTGCTCTTAGAACCATTCGGCAACTACAGGTTCCTGGCGAATGGCAACGTGCAAATACCAGGCCAGGATGACAAGGACATGTTTGAGGAAACCTCTGAAGCCATGACTATTATGGGATTTTCAGGTGAAGAACAGGCATGTAAGTCTCATTTGGATTTTCAGACTTTCTAAATTCAAACTGTGCTTCATTTCGGACACCCTGCAATAGGACAGATAGCACTCAGCTGGAAAAAGAGCGGAGAAGATTTACAAAGATGTTGGGGGATTCAAGGGCCTGAGGTATTGAGTGACATTAGGTGGCTGGAATTTTATTTCTTGGAGAGCAGGAGACTGAGAGGTGATTTTATAAAGGTGTATACAATCATGAGGAGAATAGGGTAAAGGCACACATAGGATGAGGGGAATAGGGTGAAGTCTTTTTTTCCAGGGTTAGGGAATGAATAATCAGAGGGCATAGGTTTAAGAGGAGGTTAAAAGATGCAACTTCACACAGTAGGTAGTATGGGATGAGCTGCCAGAAAAGTGTCTGAGGCAGCTACAGCAACAACATTTAAAAGACATTTGAACAGGTGTATAGATATGAAAGGTGTAGGGGGATATGGCTCAAACATGAGCAAAAGGGACTAGCTTAGATGGAGCATCTTTGTCAGCATAGATAACTTTGGCCAGAAGGCCTGTTTCTATGCAGTGTGATTCTATGACCATGAGAGTTAAATATAGGCTTCAAACTGTCCATGCCTGGTACCTGCTCAATCTGACTTGCTTTCTCCAATATGGAGAGCCAGGCAAGCTGAACCCTCGACACAGGGCAGGCATTGATGGAGTGGAGTGGATTCAAGTAGTGAGCAGGACTCTGGCGGTAAATCACAGAGGCCTTGACCCAAACCAGCCTGATAACTTTTGACAGCTATTCAGATAGTTCTGAATAACTGAAAGAAATATGATAATATGTTTACGGCTCATTAAAATATTAACAATAATTAACTCAAAGAATATGCCAAGCACAAGAATTAAGCCATTAACTGGTTATCTGGTGTGTAATAGCTTCTCAATGTTTAAAGAATCCATGAATGTCAGCTTCCATTCCATTGGACTACAAGTAAATCATTATCAACGTCAAGGGACTGAAGAAGGGTCTCGACCCGAAACTTCACATATTCCTTCTATCCAGAGATGATGCCTGTCCCGCTGAGTTACTCCACTATTTTATTTTATCTTTGGTGTAAACCAGCATCTGCAGTTCCTTCCCACACACAATGTCAAGGGACTGCCCAAGAAAGACTTACCCATTGATGTGGTTCCCTCTCAAACCCACACCACCTACATCAACTCAAATATAATCCCTTTGGGTGCACAACCAACCCTCAAGATCCTAGTTTCACTTGTGCCCAGCTGCCAACACAAAGCCTCTCTCCACCAGACAACAGCCCTCTTCTCCCCAACTTTGCACACTTTCATTAGAATGTTTCAAGGCAGTCTCTAACACAAAGCACAGCCCTAATATATGTGGTCCTTATTAAGTTTCTTTCTCGGCCCATGTTTATCAAATTTAAAATAATTTTAATTTTTTTAATGTTTATTTCCACTTTAAACTTATCCTTGATATGTACATCCAAATCATTACAAAGTAGATTTGAAACATATTTAAAATATTGGTGTGTACGGTCCTGATTTAATCGGTTATACAGACTCAGGGTCCACGGTACATCTTCACACAGAGGGAGGTGGGTATATGGAATGAGCTGCCAGAGGAGGTAGTTGAAGCAGGTACTATGACGACATTTAAATAATATTTGGACATGTACATGGATAGGAAAGGTTTAGAGGGATATGGGCTGAGCACGGGCAGGTGGAACTAACATAGATGGGGCATCTTGGCTGGCGTGGGCTAGCTGGGCCGAAGAACCAATTTCCGTGCTGCATGAATCTATGACTTCAAGTGCTAATGTACTATAAATACAGTTGCTACCTTTTCTTAAAATAAACTGTTGGACTCTGTTAAAATCATGAGAAATATTATCACATGTTTCAAGGCTAGATGTCTATAAATGGTGTTTGATATAAAGGATCACCAGCCAAAATGCATTAACCTATCATATGTTAGCTAGTGCACTCGTCATTTTGGCTCGGAGATTGAAAAGGATGCCAAAACTAGAACAAATGTACAGTGATCTAAAGCCATAACAAGTTTTATGGCTGTATGAGGCATCCTAAGGGGTAGAAATGTGTATTATCTCATGGGGATGCAGTCTACAGTAAAACATCATCTTCTGCAATAAATTGTGAACAGATGCAGTTTTAATATTGAAAACATCCAGCACTTAAGACTGTCAGCAACAGAACAGCAAGCAAACGTCAGTCAGTTTCTGCCTTAACTTAAATCTCTCAAGGCTTGGAAAACTTAGAAACATAGAAACATAGGTGCAGGAGTAGGCTATTCGGCCCTTCGAGTCAGCGCCGCCATTCAATATGATCATGGCTGATCATCTAAAATCAGTACACCAATCCTGTTTTTTTCCTATATCCCTTGATTCCTTAAGCCATAAGAGCTAAATCTAACTCTCTCGTGAAAACATCCAGTGAATTGGCCTCCGCTGCCTTCTGTGGCAGAGAATTCCACAGATTCACAACTCTCTGGGTGAAGACGTTTTTCCTTATCTTAGCCTTAAATAACCTACCTCTTGAACTGTGACCACTGGCTCTTGGAAACATTTTTACTGCATTTAACCTGTCCAATCCTTTAAGAATTGTAGATGGTTCTATAAGATCCCCTCTCATCCAGTGAATACAAGCACAGTCGACTCATCCGTTCATCATATGTCAGTCCCGCCATCCCGGGAATTAACCTGGTGAACCTAAGCTGCACTCCCTCAATAGCAATAATGTTCCTCCTCAAATTAGGAGACCAAAATTGCACACAATACTCCAGGTGCGGTCTCACCAGGGGCCTATACAACTGCAGTAGGACCTCCTTGCTCCTAAACTCTAATCCTCGCGCAATGAAGGCCAACATGCCATGAGCTTTCTTCACTGCCTGCTGTATCTGCATGCTTACTTTCAGTGACTGATGTACAAACACTCCCAGGTCTCGCTGCACCTCCCATTTTCCTAATCTGACACCATTCAGATAATAATCTGCCTTTTTGTTCTCGCCACCAAAGTGGATAACCTCACATTTATCCCCATTATACTGCATCTGCCATGCATCTGCCCACTCACCCAACTTATCCAAGTCATCCCGCAACCTCATAGCATTCTCATCGCAGCTCACCCTACCACCCAGCTTTGTGTATCCACAAACTGGGAGATCTCACATTTAATTCCCTCATCTATACCGTTAATATATATAATGAAAATTACTGGGGTCCAAGCACCGAACCTTGCGACACCTCACCAGTCACTGACTGCCATTTTGAAAAGGACCCGTTAATTCCTACTCATTGCTCCTTGTCTGCTAACCAGTTCTCTATCCATGTCAATTCTCTACCCCCAATACCATGTGCTTTAATTTTGACCACTGATCTCCTGTGTGGGACTTTGTCAAAGGTTTTTTCAAAGTCCAGATACACCACATCCACTGGCTTTCCCTTATCCATTCTACTTGTTACATCCTCAAAAAATTCCAGAAGATTAGTCAAGCATGATTACCCCTTCATAAATCCATGCTGACTTTGACCGATCCTGTCACTGCTTTCCAAATGCACTGCTATAACATATTTAACAATCGACTCAAGCATCTTCCCCACTACCGTTTTAAGGTTAACTGGTCTATAATTCCCTGTTTTCTTTCTCCCTCCTTCATTAAAAAGTGGAGTTACATTGGCTATCCTCCAGTCCACAGGAACTGATCCAGAGTCGAGAGAACATTGGAAAATGATCGTCAATGCATCCACGATTTCTAGGGCCACCTCCTTGAGTACTCTGGGATGCAGACAATCAGGCCCTGGTTTCTATCTACCTTCAGTCCCAACAGTTTACCTAACACCATTTCCAGACTAATGTGGATTCCCTTCAGTTCCTCCCTCCCACTAGATCCTCGGCCCACTAGTATTTCCAGGAGATTGTTTGTGTCATCCTTAGTAAATACAGAACCAAAGTACTTGTTTAACTGTTCTGCTATTTCTTTGTTTTCCATTATAAATTCATCTGTCTCCAATTGTAAGGGACCTACATTTGTCTTCATTAATCTTTTCCTTTTTACATATCTAAAGAAGCTTTTAGAGTCAGTTTTTATGTTCCCCTACAAGCTTTCTTTCATGCTCTTTGCCACCCCCCCCCCCCTTCTTAATTAATCCCTTTGTCCTCCTCTGTTGAGTTTAAGTTTCTCCCAGTCCTCTGGGTTGCCGCTTCTTCTGGACAATTAATATGTCTCTTCCTTGGTTTTAACACTATCCTTGATTTCCCTCATCAGCCACGGTTGAGCCGCCTTCCCCGTTTTACTTTTTCACCAGAAAGGGATGAACAATATTTGGAGTTCATCCATGCGGTCTTTAAATCTTTGCCATTGCATCTCCACCGTCAACACTTTAGGTTTACCCTTGGAGCAATGGCCCCTGTAAGTGTTGCAAGTTGTAACCAAGAGTGAAGTGTTACTTTGCTGTTGATTAAATTCCGAATCTTGCTAGGCTAAGCATTTGACACGTAATCAGCCAGTAATCAGCCCACCAGGACTCACAATAAGAAACACATGCACTAAACAACAGGGATCAGCAACTGACACAAATCTGGTAGACACAAAATGTTGGAGGAACTCAGCGGGACAGACAGCATCGCTGGAGAGAAGGAATGGGTGACGTTTCAGGTCAAGACCCTTCTTCAGACCATCTTCTTCACCTTCATCTTCTTCCGACTTATCTCCAAAGATGTTGCCTGTCCCGCTGGGTTACTCATTTGTGTCTATCTTCGGTTTAAACCAGCATCTGCAGTTCCTTCCGACACAAATATGGTTCTGATCATTATCAATCCTGTCACTGACCTTTCCAGACTGAAATATGGTGTTTTTATAATGGATAGAGGCCATAAAATCGTTCTAATCTGAAAATCACAATCATAAGCAAACTTATGTAAAGAGGATCAGTAAAGAAAGCAACATTCCATCATTCTTTCTACATGTCTGGTGTTTCTCTAAGAAAAGGTGGTTTGAAATGAGTACTCAAGAAAATGTTGTTTTTTACAGTGGTGACAAGACAAAACATTCCTCTATGCATTGCATCTTTCTCAATTTCCTATTATCAATATCCTGTTTTGCTGATAATTTAGTAGCAAGCTTAAGTGATATTGTTGCCTCTTCTGGCCATATTTATAACTTACCAATGATGAGTGTTCCTCTGGAATATGTTACAAGCCAATCTAAAAATCCCCTTTCAAACACAGTCCTTGTTGGCTTTTAGCTTGCTATTATGCATGATCAGTCGCGCCCTGGCCACTCTCTTTCTCCCCTCTCCCATCTGGAAAAAAGTACAGAAGTGTGAAAACGCACACCTCCAGATTCAGGGAGAGTTTCTTCCCAGCTGTTATCAGGCAACTGAACCATCCAACCACAACCAGAGAGCAGTTGTGAACTACTATCTATCTCATTGGAGATCATGGGACTATCTTTGATCGGACTTTACTGGTTTTATCTTGCACTAAATGTTATTCAAGTTATTATTTTCATCATGAATCTGTACACTGTGAATGGCTCGATTGTAATCATGTATTGCCTTTCCGCTGACCGGTTAGCATGCAACAAAATCTTTTCACCGTACCTTGACAATAAGCTAAACTAAACTAAACTAAACTGATTTGACACCAGACGCAGAAATAAGTACTAATGCAGACGGTGAAGGGAAATAAGTAGATTGTTTATAACACAGTGGGCTTCAATCCAGCCGGTGCTGATATCCTCCATCTTCTTGTGTCCCCAGCTATCCTGAAGATTGTATCATCCGTGCTGCAACTTGGCAATATTTCTTTCAAAAAGGAGCGGAACACTGACCAGGCATCAATGCCCGACAACACAGGTACATCTCTGCACCAACTCTTTCACCCATGCAGCAGAAGTGGAGCGGTGGTGACAATAACCAGCACTCTGACCTCTCTCTGCAGTTGCACAGAAGGTGTGCCACCTGTTGGGGATGAACGTGACCGACTTCTCCAGAGCCATCCTCAGCCCTCGCATTAAAGTCGGACGTGATTATGTTCAAAAAGCCCAGACCAAGGAGCAGGTAGGAGTTTACAAATCTTATGTCGAGGCATTTTCCATATTTTGGGTCAAGGGATCCCAACCTTTTTCGTCCCGTTTACCCCTGGCAACTTTAATAGCACATAACAATATTATTTCACTTATTTATGAACAACTGATGATGAACAGGTACCAGAACCAAACACAGTCAGTCAATGAGAAAAAATATGTACAAATCCAGAATCAACAAATTTACCCCCTGGGTAGGTGAAATTTACCCCCTGGAGTTATCCCTGGGGCTAAATTCACCCCAGGTTGGGAACTCTTGTTTTAGGGAAACCTCTCCAAACTGCCTGATTATAATAACCATGCAAGTAGAATTCTGCATTGAAACAGAAAGTGCTGGAAGTAAATAAGATTGACACAAACTGCTGGAGTAACTCAGCGGCTCAGGGCAGCATCATCGGAGAAAAGGAATACGTGATGTTTCGTGTTGAGCCCCTTTTTCAGACTGAAGAAGGGTCTCGACCGGAAACATCATCTATTCCTCCTCTCCAGAGATGCTGCCTGTCCCGCTGAGTTACTCCAGCAGTTTGTGTCTATCTGGAAATTCTCAATTACAACTACGGAGGAGAAAATCCATGTAATATTGAGTGTTGCCAAACAAGCAGGACTTGTGAGGAATCTCTAGATATTAATGATTAGTCTCTTGAATGGTGTTGTCGATCACCTCACCCTCAGAAGGCTCCCGGATAAGGAATAAGGAATAACATACTAATGCTGGACATTTTATGGCATCACATCTATGCAACCTAGCTTCAATGAAAAATAAAAGGGAGAACATAATTAAGGGTGGTTAAGTTCATGATAATGAATTCCTTGCCCTCGTGTGTCTGACCCAATAAATCGTGGAAGACCCTAGTCAGGCTAGTGGTGTCCATCGATGCCCAATGTCCATCTAGACACCATTTCAGAGATCTTGAATGGCACGTATATGGTCTAAGCAGTGCATGACGCACTGTGCTGAAGTAAAGTTCCAGCCTCGTAAGGTGGACACCTTCCTGCAGGCTACCCAACCATCTGCCCCACAATAGTGACCTCCTGCCCCTCCCATGCTGCAACCTTCGCCTGCAACCCTCAAGCTCATGATTGTAACTCTGACCATACCTGCCCAACAATCATATGCCCCAGCCAACAGCCAAATCACATCAGCAGTGCCCTCAACCAGCCATTGCCACCCTACCCTAATAAACATGAGAAGATATCCTCTGCACTCTTCTCCTCCAACAACCCTGACACAAACTTTTCTAATTGCTGACTAGATCCTTGACTCTTCTGCTTCCTCAACCTTTGACCCCTATGATCCATGGATATTGACCTGGGCCCTGGCATAATCTTAACCAGTCTCCTTCATCATAGTCCATACTGATGAAGTACATGTCAGGGGCCGCGGAGCGTTTTTGAAAGTGGGGGGGCTTAGCGATCACTGATCACCGGTCTCGGGGGGAGGGTGTAGGAGGGGGTCCCACAGTAGGGACTTTTTGAAATTTGATGTATTAAAATCACATTTTAGTGCATTGTAAAAGTATGATTTTCAATGTTTTTTGTTTGAAGTATTTTTAAGATAATGTAGAGCCTACATGAGAGATAGGAGCAGGTGTTTATTATTTTTGTTATTGCTTGACCTCCAAAAACTGGGGGATAATAATACAGGCCATCCCCCACCTCAAAACATGGGGGGATATATCCCCCACCTACCTGGGACACCGGTCACCGGGTGCCAGGTATCAGGGGAACCGGTACCGGGGGATCCTGGCGAAAGGTCACTGAGGTACTGGTTACGGGGCACCCGCGCCTGCTCCATTTATGGCTATGTTTACGGGCGTGTAGATGGACGGGGTGACGGCGGGACTGCCCGGGAGCGGGGCGCAGGGTCAGTGAGAAGGGGTGGCACACGTAGTACCCCATGACCCGAGGGAGGGCAGAGCGCCCGGGTGGGTGGGGTACGCCGTGGTGGGGGGGAAGAGCGAGGTGTTGGGACGGGAGGCTGGTGTTGGGCAAGAGGGGTTGTATTGCGCTGGAGATGCTGGCATGCAGGGAGGTGTGGAGTTGGCACCAATATAGGGAGGTTGCACAGCAGTTGGGTCACGACCCGTGACCCGTACTGTTGCTACGCTATGCCAACTGGAGTACACGCGATGAACTGCAGGTAAGCACTGACCATTGGTTCCAGCTTAGCGGGCCCGTTAAAACCCACCAAAATGGTCAATTTATGCGCTGTAAATTTTTGCGGGTAAATAAACCCACATAAATTTAGCTTCAGAAGCGTTTTCCTTTTGCATGTAAAAACCCACTTCAGAACTATGGGCGATTTTTAAATTTTACAGCCAGATTTATCACTTCTGAAACTTTTTAGATACCAAAGGAATCAAGAAAAACATAAATAATGCCTTACTGTTGAAATGCAGTGAGCAAAACGCGATTGTTCACAATATTTTCAGTCTCGATATCTGCACGGCCAATGTTCGCCAAGCGTTTTAGCTGTTGTTGTCCTTCAGCTCTCGCTTCTCTTTACCTTAATTTCGCCTCACTTTTGGAATTCTGAAGTAGAATAAATGTCTCTCACGGTTACCCCAACTTCCACAATTATTTACAGCGCAAAGATTAACCATTTTGGCGTTTTTTAACAGCTCGGAAAGTACATGTTTCGTGTATTAACAACATATACCGGAAGCTGCGATGTCCTCCAGATGGATTGTGTGGCTCCGTGCATCAATCCCTTTGACCCGGTGACCTTACATGCAACCCCCCTATTGCTGTTGGAGTCGATGGGCGCAGTCGGTGGCGGCCATTTGGCCCATTGAGCCTAGCCCATCTCTTTGAACGAGCACTCTCCTAGGTCCCATTTTACTTTGTGCAGAAAGGAACTGCAGATGCTGGTTTATACTGAAAATAGAAACAAAATGCTTGAGCAACTCACTAGATCAGGCAGCATCTCTGTAGAAGGGTCCTGACCCAAAATTATACGTCACCCATTCATTTTCTCAAGAGATGCTGCCCTACTGAGTTACTCCAGCATTTTGTGTCTATCTTCCCGATTGCCTTGCCCTTCCTCCCAGACTTTTACAAGGTTTCCTCTTCAGTGCTAGGCCTAGCCCTCGTTATGAAGGGTCTCCTGAAGCACTGTCTCTCCACTCTCTGCCGATTGCCTCTGGTGTGATCACCCGAAGTCCATGCTGTACATCTCTTGGAACACCTTCTCCTTTGTTTCACCACATGATTGTGAACATGCTCTCAGTCTCCTACTCTCCCCCCCTGCAACGTAAATAGCCCGAGAGTCTACACATGACTGAGACCTTTCATTGCTCACCCATTCTGGCTTCCCTACAAACTCTTGACATCCTTCCTGGTGTGAGGCCAGTGCTGACCCTGGAATCTATCCCGGGTTAGCGAGTGTTTGGCATGGCAGCTCTCTGTGGTTTGTGTCCCTGATTCCTCTATAAATAGGAGCAGGAAGGTTGGGTTGTTCAGCAGAGTTCTCCATTAGTCCGACCCCTTGACCTCGTGCCCTCAGACCCCGGGCCCCTCCTCCCATCGCTCACTTCCACATGGCTCCATGTGTCAGTGTGGGAAGCCTCCACTCTCCCTCCACCCCCCCTTCATGTTCACCAGCCAGCCAGCCAGCCCGCCCCTACTGTTGCTGACCCCCCCCCCCCCCCCCCCCCCCCCGGTGTGTTACGGGTGAGGTTAGTGCTTCCTGCAGACACTGAACCGTCCGTGTCGGACACTAAAGTATATCCGCTGGACTGGCCGCTAACTCCCGGGGAATCATCACTAAAAAAGTGGGGGGGGGACTGCACACCCCCCCCCCCCCCCTTCCCGTTCTGCGGCCCATGCATGTAAGAGAGGTCTTACATTGTAAGGACAAATCGTCAGAGCATGAGGCCTTGAATTTTTATTTTCATCACTTTTGTTCATTAATAAACCAAAGTTTGAAGTACTGTCTCATAATTAAATATATATTCCAGACATGTGGCAGCTGTGCACAAAATGTTGTCTGCGGCCAGCAGATGGCGCTGCTGTGTGGTTTTGAACAAGTGACAATCTCCAGTTACAAAACTCAAAGGAAAATTATTTTTAGAATGAAAATATAACATTAAAGTCACTTTTAAATGTGTTGCTTGTTTGTGTACATATGTGATCAGGCTTTCTGAATTTAAAGTGCTAGAGTGGCCCAGTGGCGCAGCTGGCAGAGATCATACGGTCATAAGATCATAAGTAATAGGTGTAGAATTAGGCCATTCGGCCCATCGTCTACTCTGCCATTCAATCATGGCTGATCTATCTCTCCCTCCTACCCCCTGTGAGCTGTTGCCTCACATTGCCAGAGACCTGGGTTTGATCCTGACCTCTGGTACCCTCTGAGGCGTTTGCACGTCCTCCCTGGGACCGTGTGGGTTCCCTCCGGGTGCCCCGGTTTCCTCACACATTTCAAAGACGTAGGGGTCTGTAGGTTGATTGGCCTCTGTAAATTGCCCCTTGTGTGCAGGGAGTGGATGGGAAAGTGGGATACATAGAACTAGTGTGAATGGGTGATCGATGGTCAGCGTGGACTTGGTGGGTTGAAGGCCTGTTTCTATGCTGTATCTCTAAACTAAAAGTTACCTCCTTAAATTCTCACTTGTTTCCTGCACAGGCGGACTTTGCCACAGAAGCTTTGGCCAAGGCAATGTATGAACGTTTGTTTCGCTGGCTCCTAATTCGTATCAATAAAGCTCTGGACAGGACGAAGAGACAGGGCTCCACATTCCTTGGAATTCTTGACATCGCTGGTTTTGAAATATTTCAGGTATTCACAAGTTAATTCGTAGTTCATCAGTAATTCCTTTGCAAATATACATAGCCCATTTTCCAAATGTCTGATGATTATGGCTATCTAATACAAGAGTCAATTTTTGGTTCAATATGATACCAACTAGGAACAGACGTTTTTGTTCCATGAAAACTTTGATGACAACTCACTAAAATACATTATCAAAGTTAGACACGTCAATGTCAATGGAAAGACTTGGTAGAGTTCTGCAGTTAAAGAAAGCAGGTGGCGCAGAGGTAGAGTTACAGCGGTTGCAGCACCAGAAACCCGGGTTCGATCTTGACTATGGGTGCAGTCTGTGTGGAGTTTGTACGTTCTCCCCGTGACCTGCGTGGGTTTTCTCCGAGATCTTCTGTTTCCTCCACACTCCAAAGACGTACAGGCTTGAAGGTGAATTGGCTTGGTGTGTGTAAATTGTCCCTAGAGTGTGTAGGGATCGCTAGTTGGTGCGGACCCAGTGCGCCAAAGGGCCTGTTTCCGCGCTGTATCTCTAAAGATTTGCAGAGTCCGGAGTGGATTGCCTTTTGTCAGGAATTTCCTGTAGCAATGCGAATGGTGGGACTTGGGTAATGGAGCCCCATCCCGACCAGCAGAAAACAGCAGACAGCATCTCTGGAGAAAATGAATATGTCGAGAGCCTTCTTCAGACCTGAAACGTCACCTATTCCTTTTCTCCAGAGATGCTGTCTGACCTGCTGAGTTACTCCAGCTTTTTGGGTTTATTTTTGGTTTAACACAGCATCTGCAGTTCTTCCCTACACGCATGCCATTTGTCTGTCGAATATAGATAGCTCATTTTCCAAATGTCTGTCTTCATTGTTTTAGAAGCAGAATGAATATTATTGTCAGGTTTAATCTTGAGAGAGAAACATAAAGCTGGCGTTAAAAAAAGGTCGATTTCTGCCAGACCCCCAGTGCAAGATCTACAGACAGCTCAAGTTCACAACAACTTGTTGGGCTGAAATGGAAGCTGGTGTTTCTCCATGATTTTGTCAATTCCCTGTAATAGTGACAGTGGAAATTGGGGAAGCTCACAGAATATTTTACAAGGTAATTGTTTTTGTAGGCTAGCACGAGTTGCTAATGGATACTGAAAAGATTAATGCTATTGGTAAACTGAGTTTTATCAGCTTCATTTGTTTAAACAGCATGCCTTTCGAATTTGGTGGTCTGTCAGAAACTGGGGATGGGAACTGAGAAGCTCAGCACATCAGTCTGAAGAAGGGTCTCGACCCAAAACATAGTCTGAAGAAGGGTCTTGACCTGAAACGTCATCCATTCCTTCTCTCCAGAGATGCTGCCTGTCCCGCTGAGTTACTACAACATTTCGTGTCTATCTTTAACTTTTAAGTAATGTACATAAAGGCAACGCAATAACTGCAATGCTGAAGTACTATTTCACAACCAATGCAGCTTTTATTTGCTTTTATAGGACAATTCCTTTGAACAACTATGCATCAACTACACCAATGAAAAGCTGCAACAGTTATTCAACCACACAATGTTCATCCTGGAGCAGGAAGAGTACCAGAGAGAGGGTATTGAATGGAATTTCATTGACTTTGGCCTGGATCTGCAACCCTGCATAGAACTGATTGAAAGAGTGGTAAGTAACACAGGATACACAATGAGACGAAGTCTGACACTCTGTTGTCAGATAAAGGATGATATGCTGATATCACTGTTATTTGGAAACATATATTGTGAATGCCTAGATCATTGGGATCTTGCCTTCATTTGGATGAGTATTAAATACACAAGTTTGGGACATTATCATGATGCAACGGCACAAGTTGTTTGCGAGACCACACTTAGATACTGTGTGCAGTTATCAATAGGAAGGATGTTATTGCTGAAAAGGGGTGCAGAAGAGATTCACGAGGATGTTACCTGAGCTTGTTGGCTTGAATTACAGGGAGAGCTTGAATAGGCTGTGACTTCTCTTTCGAGTGTAAGAGGCCAAGAGGTGACCTTATTGAGCTGTGCACAATCATGAGGGGCATTGATATAGGGAACACTCAGTCTTTTTCCCAAGGTAGAGGACTCTAAAACTAGGTGCCATTGGCTTAAGGTGAGAGTGTTGAAGTTAACAGTGGGTGCCAGGGGCAGCTAGTTCACTTGCAGGGTAGTTCGTATCTGGAATGCGCTGACAGAGGAAGCTGTAAAAATAGATGCAATTATGATGTTTAAAAAACATTTGGACAGATGTATGGATAGGACTGATTTGGAGGGATAAGGGCCAAATGTAGGCAGATGGGACTAGCATAGATATTTTGGTCAGCATGGCCAAGTTGGGCCAAAAGACCTGTTTTCCTGCTATATTACTCCAATACGTTATGACTAGAGGACTATGGACCAAAGGGACAGCCCAATATGCTAACTTGGTCAGCAAGGACAAGGGTAAGGGACTGTTTCTGTGCTGTATCTCTCTATGACTCTGTCACGGGACAATTATGGATCAATCTGTCCCTTCTTAATGCATCCAACCAGCGGGTCCTCCATTGATAACTGAATATTTCTCTCCAATACTCTGTCTAGAAGTTGATTTTGTATGTTTATCAGTCCGTTGAAGTATATTTTGATATTAGTCTTAACAAGAATTGTCGGTGGTATGAATCTATGGCCTTTTTGTTACACATACCATTGTTTAATTTAAAATAATTTTCCAAATTAATTTATCTACAGCCCTCAATTCAGATTATTCCTCATATAGAACATTTCTAGTCCAATAGTGCGATTGATTGAACATAATTCTTGTTCTTTTCTACTTCACCAGATCAATACACTGATGCACGGGAAACACTAACAGTGATTGCTTTGTTTTTTTCATTATCTGGTTTGCAGACTGGCCCACCAGGTATTCTTGCTTTGTTGGATGAAGAATGCTGGTTCCCCAAGGCCACAGACAAGTCCTTTGTGGAGAAAGTGGTTCAAGAACTAGGTAACCACACTAAATTTTCCAAACCCAAGCAACTGAAGGACAAAGGAGACTTCTGTGTTGTTCATTATGCTGGCAAGGTAGGAATCAGGTCTCTGAGATCTCAGGATTAAAAGACTGTGTTGACCTCTTTTCAAAATCTGACCTGTGAAATGTGTAACACTAAAAACTGTGCAACACTATACAGGAATATTCAGAAGATCAATTTTAGATCTGTCATTGCAGGTAGGAAATTGTTGTAATGACTGGCAATAGGTTGTGTGACCTTGGTGTCTTTTGGATATGGATATTTATTTTTCCAATGTCACATATGCCATTAAACATTGAATGAATTAACGCTTTCCTGTCACATGTGACAAGTCACAGTGAAATTCTTTGCTTGCATGCAACTCGTCGCCACATAATGGTGCTGACAAAGTTAAACCCCTGTCTCACGGTGCGAGTTGGCCCACGAGTGACCCCGAGTTTTCACTCGTGGTGATCACGTACCAGGAACGTAGCGGCAACGACGGAACTCGCGCGATCAACTTGTCCACCCGTGGCACTAACGGCAGGTACCCGTGAAACTTGATAACTCGTGAAAAAAATCAAACATGTTTGATTTTTTCCACGAGTCAAATTCACTGTTCAAGATAAAAATTGAAACATTTTAACTTGTTGTAATAATTTAGGGCCCGTGCGTTGACCTTAGTGTCTCGTGAGTCTAACGTGTTAACCCGTGGGCACTCTTAACTCGGCAGCTGGACAGAGTGAAAAACGGCCGAACCGCAGAATGCTTGATATTTCCTTATGACACGGGACCTGTTCGGCCCATCGAGTCTATGGTGGGATTGGTGGCTATCAGAGCAATCCTACCAATTTCACTCAAAACCCAAAATGTTGGAGGAACTCAGTGGGCCCGGCTAGAATATGGGCAGGAGACTTTTCGGACAATTCTTCAAATCTCTGATTTTTTTCTGAAGAAGGCTAATTGGCTTTGGTTGTAACTTGTCTAAAAATGTAACTAAAAATGAAAATTTTAGTATATGTAAATGTAACTAAAAATGTAAATTGACCCTCGCTAGTGTCGTGGTCGGCGCGGACCCGAAGGGCCCGTTAGAAACACTTTTCAGGAGATGTTGTCAGCTCAAGAGTACGTCAGGAGACGTTGTCAGCTCGGGAGACTAACTTGGTTAACTCTGGAGACGAATTTGGAACATCGCAGTAAACGGCAAAATAGCGTACCCGTGGGAACTCGGTTCAAACACTTGAACGTCAACTTGGGATCTCGTGCACAACCACGAGTCTGTCACTTGGGGTCACTCGTGGGTCAACTCGCACCGTGAGACAGGGCCATTACAAAGTATACACAGTATCCACACCAGGTTCCCCTTTGTTCTCCCCCTCCTCCCTCCTTCCACACCGAGTCCTCTTTTGTTCCTCCCCCCGCAGCAGCCTCCTCACTCCACGTGTCCGTCTTCATCAGTCGGTTGGCGCCATCATCGACTGCCACCCCGACCTCTTCACTATTGCCGCCGGGTCCGCTCTGGACACCTCTGTGGCGCCGACACGGGCACCAGCCGTGGGCTCCGCTGACCCAGGCTCCGTCAGCCACGTGCTCCGTCAGCCGTGGGCTCTGGCCTCGCCGACTCTGCCGGCCATGGAGTGAAATTTTGCATATAATAATGATTTTGCAAATCATTTTGCATATAATAATGCTGGCGTCACTATGTATGGCGCCATTTAATCAAAGCAGGTTCCCATGTGTTCGCTCTATCAAAGCATCTCCCGATCCCCTCCGTCGCCCACGACCAGTTCAGCTCGGCCCCCGAACCGTCGTTCCTCTCTTCTCCTTGTCGGCCACCTTGTGTCCCAGGGACAAGCATCTTTCTCAAAGATAATAATACTCAAATAAATAGCCTTTAGATGCTGAGATGTGGAATTTGAGTTAAACTTCCTACAGTTTTCTTCTGAGTTCATAAAACTCCAGCCCATACAATCATGTCAAAATCTTTCCATGGCCCGAGTGGGACCCTTTGGTTCTGTAATTGAGCAGAGCTGTTGTTGACCACCTTTCTGGTGAGTGAGTGAGAGTGTGGTTAACGGAAATGCTAATTCCAAATCAAATAAACAATTCTAAAACTATTTTGGAGCTATGCTGAGGATTGTTTTATGCAACAATTTCAGGAAATGATGTTTTCCATAATGTATGAATTAATAACAGGCCAGAGAGTTAAGTAAACACACTGGAGCAAATCAAACCACTAAGATATCAAAGGTCTTGTTCTTCAGGTCCCATACAATGCAGGAAACTGGCTGACCAAAAATATGGATCCGTTAAATGATAACGTTGCCTCATTACTGAACCAGTCATCTGATCGATATGTGGCAGAACTGTGGCGAGATGGTGAGAACATTACTAATAATCAATTCAATAGCAATGTGTGAACCAATTTATTTAATGTGCGTTCATGTGTTTATTAAAATGGAGAATGGCAGTGATGGCAAAGCAATGGTCTCTAATGCAGACGCTGTCAGCAGTCAAAGTACTGCTTCAACAGAGTATCAAACACACAGGAGGCCTGGTTCCCCAAAGCAACCCATTTCCCAACGTAATATTCCACCACTCACCCGTTCTCCCAACACAACTCAGCAGGCCAGGCAGCATCTCTGGAGAGAAGGAATAGGTGACGTTTTGGGTCAATACCCTTCTACAGACTGAGAGCCAGGGGAGAGGGAAACTAGACATATGAAAAGATACAGAACAAATCAGAGCTGGCACCAATGTCCAGGGGATGGTGGAGCCCACCATGGTCCATTGTTGGCTGCGGAAGAGGTGATAACAAAGGGATACAAACAGTGAAACTAGCAAGACAACTAGGGTGGGGGAGGAACGGGTGGGGAGGAACGGAGAGAGAGGGAATGCAAGGGTTATTAGAAAATACAGAATTCAATATTCACACCACTGGATTGTTTGCAGCCCAAATCAAAATATGAGATGTTGTTCCTCCAATTTGCGCGTGGACTCACTCTGACTGAAGGAGGTCCAGAACAGAAAAAAGTCAGTGTGGGAATGGGAAGGGGAGTTAAAATGTTTGGCAACTGGGAGATCATCTCGACCAAGGCGGACTGAGCGGAGGTGTTCAGCGAAACAATCGCCGAGCCTGCGCTTGGTCTTGCAGGAGCTCCTAATATAGAACAGCAGACACAGTAGATGAAGTTGGAGGAGGTGCGAGAGAGAGAGAGAGAGAGAGAGAGAGAGAGAGAGAGAGAGAGCGAGAGAGAGAGAGGGAGAGAGAGAGAGAGTGTTATGGAGGGTTCAGGCTAGCTTGGAAGCTGAGAGGTTTAGAAGGGAGAACACAAAGGCAGAAATAGAAGACTGAAAATTATTTGCAAGGCAGCACAAAGAAAATAAAAACTGGATCAAAAGTGTAGTGTGGCTGCACTGATAGAATGTACCTGACGATAAGAATAAAGGGCATGGAATTCCTAAATGTCAATCTAGAGATTGAAATTTAAGCAATCTAGCAATAGGAGAGGCTAAAGGGGTGATTGTAAATTTAGATTTATGGACGCCTGGCAGATGGATATGTAGAGCATCGATGGGAGAACATTTTTGTTGAATTGATCAAATAATTCAGTTATATTTAGGTTGACCATGGAATAGGAGAAAGATATAATGGAGATGGTTCAAAACTAGGGCAAGGTCAATATTAATAGACTGAAAATTATTAAAAGTGTTCAAAACTGCTAGAAACAGCAATGGCATAGCATAGATTTACAGTGAGTGGTGAAAGATTTCTAAAAAGAGACTGAGGGGCGACCGTTTCCACAGAGAGTGTGGGTGTATGGGATGAGCTGCCAGAGGAAGCTGTAGAGGCGGGTAAATGTAAACCATTGTGGATTGGGAAGTTCTGGAGGGTTATGGACTTTTGCAAGCAAATGGTATCAGCTAAGAAAGACATCTTGGGCAGCACAGATGATTGAGGCGAAAGGTCTGTTTTTGTGCTGTATGACTATGAGGAAGTCAATGGGAAACAAACTGTACAAGCTGAGAATCATGGAGAATGGGATAAGCACAGAAAAGTAAATATGTGGGAAGATCACAGAAAGCTGTAAAGATAGTATTGTTGTAATAGTAAGTAATTTCAACTTCCCTAATTTTAACTGGAAATGCCATAATGCTAAGCGATTGGATGGGACAGAATTTGTTAACTACAGTATATCCAGGAATGTTTTCTCAACCAATGTGGAGATGACCCAACTTGAGAGAGGGCATCACTGGATTTCCTATTGAGAACTGAGGCCAGGTTAGTGACTGAAGTATCAGTCGGGGACTACTGACTATAATTCTATTAGTTTTTAAATAGTTATAGAAAAAGATAGGAGTGGTCCACAAATTCAGGTCAGGTTGGGGGGAGTTCCCCCCGCCATGGGTACCATGTAATCCCATGCTTCCTGCTCCATGGTCTGATAGTTGGTGACTAAACCGTCTCCCCAACCTGGTTAGCCAGGTGAGGAGGGGGCTGTGGACCCACAGCAGCACCAAAAACAAGACCTGTCAAAGGGCGGATGAGCTCCTAGCGAGCCAACGGCCATCCACACTTCTGTAGAAGTTGCGATCACTGTCATACATAGCATTGTAAGGCACGGTGCCTGATGATGTTTTCAACAATGATGATGATGATGTCAAATTAAAATCTTGAATTGGGCAGGGCTAATTTAGAAGGTATTAGACAGGAGCTTACAAAGGTTTTTGGTGCAGGCTATTTTTCAAGTGAAGAGATGTCTGGCAATTGGGAGGCTTGTAGACGTGAGATGGAGAGACTTCAAAGACAACATGTTCCTTTTAGAATGAAGGGCAATATATTCTAATCCTGGCAGGTGCGTATGAAGGAACTGCAGATGCTGCTTTAAACCGAAGATAGACACAAAAAGCTGGAGTAACTCAGCGGGTCAGACAGCATCTCTGGTGAAAAGGAATTGGTGATGTTTCAGGTTGAGACCCTTCTTCAGAGTGGAGAATAAGGGTTTCGACTAGAAACATCACCTATTCCTTTTCTCCAGAGAAGGTGTCTGACCCGCTGAGTTACTCCATCTTTTTGTGTCTAATCCTGGCAGGAAAAAGAGGCTTATGTCAGATATAAGCAGCTATGATCAAGCAATTCTCATGAAGTGTGTAAGAGATGTGGTGATACACTTGCGGACATGGGATAAATCTGACTGATAAGGCAAAAGAGAATCCTTCCAGACTGCTTTGTTATTAGGTTTACTGCTTTATTTGATATCATACCCAACTACATATCCATTTAAGTCATAGTTGGAGAGGCTAGGACTAGAGGTCATAGCCTCAGAATTAAAGGACGTTCTTTTAGGAAGGAGGTGGGGAGAATTTATTTCATCATAGGGTAGTGAATCTGTGTAATTCTTTGCCGCAGAAGGCTGTGGAGTCCAAGTCAGTGGATATTTTTGAGGCAGAGATGGATGGATTCTTGATTAACACTTGATTCTTGATTTTAGAGTGTCAGAGGTTATGGGGAGAAGGCAGGAGAATGGGGTTAGGAAGGAGAGGTAGATCAGCCATGATTGAATGGCAGAGTGACTTGATGGGCCAAGTGGCCTAATTCTGCTAATGTCATTTATGATTTTAATATTATAGAATATATTATTGAATATATCCTCTGTTTATATTTTTAAGTTGACCGTATTGTTGGTTTGGACCAAGTGGCTAAGATGAGTGAAAGTACCCCCGGTGCCTCAAAGACCAAGAAAGGCATGTTCCGTACTGTGGGGCAGTTGTACAAAGAGCAACTGACCAAACTCATGACCACACTGAGGAACACCAGCCCCAATTTTGTGCGTTGCATCATCCCAAATCATGAAAAGAGGGTGAGTTGCCATGGTTTACTCTTCACTTTAATGATGATGGTCAAAGTACATAATACATGGTTTAAATCTCATACAGAAGGACACAAAGTAAAAAGATGAACTTTTAGAGTTCAGGCTTTTCCTTTGAACTGTACATTGTTGGTAGGTTCAAAGAGTCAAGTCATGAGTGTTTTATTGCCATGTGTCCCAGATAGAAGAATGAAATTCTTACTTGCAGCAGCACAACAGAATATATAAACATAGCACACTGTAAACAATACAATAAATCAGAAAAAAAGTTCAGTGTATGTATGTGTATATATATACATATCCACAAATTCACACACACACACATATATATATATATATATATATATATATATATATATATATATATACCTTTTTACATTAAGGGTAGTTGGTGTATGGAACGAGCTGCTGGACGAGACACTGGAGGAGACAGTTGAGGCAGGTACTATCACAATGTTTAGGTAGGTACATGGATAGGACAGGTTTGGAGGATTAAGGGCCAAATGCAGGCAGGTGGGACTAGTGTAGATGGGACATGTTGGTTGGCGAGGGTATGCTGGGCTGAAGGGCCTGTTTCCATGCTGTATGACCCTATATATCTGCAGTGAGCAGATCTAAGAATAGCAACTAAATATGTGTGTTTACCAAACCACAATAAGCTATGAAGAAAGTGCTATATTAGTCAAATTTATGTGCGGAATGTTACTTTGTGAAGATATCCCTTTCTGTCATCACAATGAATGGAACCGATTAATCGTGTTGAAAATAAGAATGGGGCAGGTGAAAATGAAGTGAAAGTTTTAATAACATTGACACAGAGGACGAGCCTATTGAAATAGTATTAGAATCTTATTCCTTCTTGCAAAGGGCCACAGTTTAAGAATCAGGCCATTTAGAACGGGGATGCGGAAAAACCAGAGAGTTGTGAATCTGTGGAATTCTCTGCCTCAGAAGGCAGTGGAGGCCAATTCTCTGGATGATTTCAAGAGATAGAGTTAGATAGAGCTCTTAAAGATAGCAGAGTCAGGCGATATGGTGAGAAGGCAGGAACGGGGTACTGATTGTGGATGATCAGCTATGATCATATTGAATGCTCAGCCATGATCATTTTGATCCTATTGTCTATTGTCTATTGAATCTCCAGAATTCTTTACCCAGGAGAAATGGGCTAAATTAACCTTTGAAAGATTAGGGGATTGAGTTTCATGGGGAGCTGGCACAGAATAGCAGATGAGGTCTGGCAGACCAGACAGGATTATGTTAGACAGCAGGGCAGGCCTTATCATCTACTCCTGTGTCTGGTTCTTTATGTTTTTATGTTTCAATCTGAAAATCCTTTAACGGTTTATCAAAACATCACCTAGTCATTTTATATGGATTTAAATCGCTGTTGAAACATTAAGCTGAACAAGTTAACACATTCATTAAAAAGGCAAAGTAATTTCTACTAACTTATTTGATGAACCAGTCAAACATCTACAATGATACAATGTTGAAAACAATTAAATGACAATGGACAGAAACAAATTCTATTGGCGCAGCGGTAGAGCTACTGCCTTACAGCACCCGAGACCCAGGTTTGATCCTGACTGCGGGTGCTTGGCTGCACCGAGTTTGTACGTTCTCCCCGTGACCTGCATGGGTTTCTCTGAGATAGTTTGGTTTCCTCCCACACTCCAAAGACGTACAGGTTTGTAGGCTTGGTGTAAGTGTAAATTGTCCCTAGTGTGTGTAGGATAGTGTTAGTGTGCGGGGATCGCTGGTCGGTGCGGCCTCAGTGGACCGAAGGGCCTGTTTCCTCACACTGCATCTCTTAACTAAACTAAACTCTGGAAAGTATATTTCTAAGGTACACAAAAGGCTGGAGAAACTCAGCGGGTGCAGCAGCATCTAAGGAGCGAAGGAGATAGGCGATGTTTCGGGTCGAGACCCTTTCTTCAGACTGGTCAGGGATCAGGGAAACGAGAGATATACACTCCTGACCGACATCCACGACAAACCAACCGACTCCCACAGCTACCTGGACTATTCTTCCTCCCACCCTGCTTCCTGTAAGGACTCCATCCCCTATTCCCAGTTCGTCCGTCTACGCCGCATCTGCTCCCAGGATGAGGTGTTCCACACCAGGTCATCACAAATGTCCTCATTCTTCAGAGAACGGGGATTCCCCTCCCCCACTATAGATGAGGCTCGCACCAGGGTCTCCTCCATACCCCGCAACACTGCCCTCTCTTCCCATTCCCCCACTCACAACAAGGGCAGAGTCGCCCTGGTCCTCACCTTTCATCCCACCAGCCGGCAAATACAACACATAGTCCTCCGCCAGTTTCGCCAACTCCAACATGACCCCTCCATTCGCCACATCTTCCCATCTCCCCCTGTCTGCCTTCCCCAAAGACCGCTCCCTCCGCAACTCCCTTGTCAATTCTTCCCTTCCCTCCCGCTCTACCCCTTCCCCGGGCACTTTCCCTTGCAACCGCAAGAAATGCTACACTTGTCCATTCACCTCCCCCCTCCACTCCTTTCAGGGACCCAAGCAGTCCTTCCAGGTCTGACAGAGGTTCACCTGCACCTCCTCCAACCTTATCTACTGCATCCGCTGCTCCAGATGCCAGATGATCTATATCGGTGAGACCAAGCGGAGGCTTGGTGATCGTTTCGCCGAACACCTCTGCTCAGTCTGCATTAACCAACCCAACCTCCCGGTGGCTCAACACTTCAACTCCCCCTCCCATTCCGCATCCGACCTCTCGGTCCTGGGCCTCCTCCATGGCCAGAGTGAGCAACACCGCAAGTTGGAGGAACAGCACCTCCAGCCTTTTGTGTACCCTCGATTCTCCAGCATCTGCAGTTCCTTCTTTAACAAGTATATTTCTAAACTCTCCAGTATATTTTTAAGTTTAACAAAATGCTTGGTCTAACAGGCAGGCAAGCTTGAAGCCCATCTAGTGCTGGAACAATTACGGTGCAATGGTGTTTTGGAAGGCATCCGAATCTGCCGTCAAGGATTTCCAAACAGGATAATCTTCCAGGAATTCCGCCAAAGGCAAGTATAATATTCTCTGATTGAGCCAACATCATTCCGAGCTACATTCCCGAGTATAATTGTAAAGCGTAAATAGATGGTACCTTCTGAAGATCCTGAACCAAGTATCCAACATGGAACAATAATTGAACTCTGACTGACGTGTACAAGAAGATAATTAGTGCCTATATTAAATTTAACCTATATTAAAGTGCAGAAGGAATGTTCCTAAAGAAATAATAATTTTTCTATTTTTAAAATTGTCTACTTGTGTTGCAACTTTCAGGGATATTTGGGCTGTTTTAATATTGTGTTTCCTAACTGTAAGTTGCTCCAGTACAGCTACACAACTAATTAACAGAGGTTTTACACTTGAGCCTTGGGTTCAGCCAAGGATCCATCTGGGCTACTGCCTCGTGGGTATTGCATCATCGGTACTGCACCACAGATGGCGCTATTCCCATTACACGGGCCTAGACCCCAGATTCCTGTGTACATCAATGCTGTTAAGGGTCTTGCCATCAACCATATATCTGCTCCTTATAATCAACTTCCCAAAGTGCAACCCCTTACACCTGCTTGGATTAAACTCCATCTGCCATTTCTCTGGTTGATCTATATCCCACTGTATACATCATGTTGGAAGGAACTGCAGATGCTGGTTTACCCTGTAGATGGACACAAAATGCTGGAGTAACTCAGTGGGACAGGCAGCATCTCTGGAGAGAAGGAATGGGTGATGTTTCGGGTCGAGACCCTTCTTCAGACTGAAAGTCAGGGGAGAGGAAAACTACAGACATGGAAGGGTACAAAGAGAATGTAGGGTGTGAAAAGGACAGATCAAAGCAGACAATGCTCAAGGAAATGTGCAATGGTTCATTTTTGGATGAGTGGAAGGTGATAATGAGGCATACAAACAATTACTAAAGTATTTTGTGGCCATTGTGTATTTTGACAGGCTTCTTCACTGTCTATAACTCCAGCAAACTGATGGGCCTGTCCCACTTCGCCGATTTTTCAGCGGACTGCCGGTGACTGCCAAGTTGCTCGCAGTCACCTGAAAAACCGGGAACTGGAACAGCGACTGTCAAAGTAGAACACACAAACACATCGCAAAGGCGGGGGCCAGGGCAAGCGGAGGAGCGCTGTCTAAAAACTCCCACGGTGCAAAGCCAAGGTGATACAGACACACACTGCGATGAATAGGAAGGTTGGCGCTGTAATTAAGACAGCTAAAGCACAGTGTACGTTAAGTCCTTGAAAAGAGGGGGGAGAAGGAGGGAGATGGAAGGAGAAGGAGTAGAAATAACTTTTAAGAAGCCAGAGATACACGGCTGTGAAACACGGCGGACATTTAACATTACCGGTCGATTCCTTGGTTCTGAAAACTACTGCTTACCTTTTTTTTCGTCCAATGTGCCAATGAAATTCACCGTCAGTACCGGCTCCAACCTACGAGAACCTCCGACCTCCTAGCAACCCACTAGGACCGCCTTGCGACCCACCTACGGCTCGTGAATTCTCGCTAATCTCCATGGCGACTTCATTCTAGACGCCGCTAAATTTTCAACATGTTGAAAAATTCTCGGCAACCATAATGAGGCCGCAAAGTCTCCTGCAGTCGCCTAAAAAGTCTCCTAAGTGGGACATACCTATTAGTGATGTCTGTAAACATAGTTTATGTAGGCATCACCAATGGAGGTCCCAGCATAGATCCTTGCGGAACTTGCCTGGCCACAGACCTTTAGCCAGATTAGCGTCCATCCACCACAAACCATGTCTACTACGAGTAAGCCAGCTTTAAATACATACGACCAAGTCATCATGGATCCCATGCATCTTAATCTTCAGGACCAGCCAACCGTGGGGAACTTTATCAAATGCCTTACCGACATCCATGTAGACAACAGCCACCAATCTACCCTCATCGATCACCTTCCTCACCTGAGAATATTCAATCCAGTTAGTAAGACCGTGACCTGCCACGTACAAAGCCATGCTGACTACCCATAATTAACCCATTCCCTCACATATGGGAGTAAATCTTCTCCAAATACCTGCCCTACCACTGACGAGAGGCTCACCAGCCTATAATAATAATAATAATAACTTTATTGCGGACTCAAGGTCTAGACAAGGGGCAACATTACATTAAAAAATGCATTGCATATCAAATATCATAAATATATATAAAATCATGGTAAATCACATAAAAAACATCATAATTTATATATATTTTTTAAAAACCCACATTACTTAAGTAAAAAATCCAGAGTAAAAAATGATCAATGTCATACAACGAGACAACAATACCAGTGTCTCCACAACTGGGATTCGTAGCGTGTAGTGCTAACCCTTATGTTTGTCAAGGCCACAATAAGCACATTTTTAGAGTCATTTATCCTGCAAATGAATTTATACATGTGGTGTCTTAGGATAGCTTCTAAAGTACTGACTCCTGCAGCCACAAACATATTACTGGCACTACACCATCTTGGTTGCCTTAGCAGTGTTCTCATGGCATCGTTATATGCCACCTTTAGTCTCTGCATACTTGTCTTTAAAATAGTTCGACCACAGGTGCGCAGTGTAGAGGGGTGTGCAGTATGCTCTTAAATAGCGACATCTTCACCACATCTGCACACGCACCAAATTTACGCAAGAGGATATTCGCCTGTATATACAGCATGCGTCGTTGCCTATAAATATCCTCATCATCTGTCGTTTGTTCTGTAATAATATGCCCTAGATATTTTATCTTATTACAGACACTAAGATTGTTGTCAGACAATTTAAAATCAGGATATTTTAGGCTTTTATCCTCTTTGGTTCTACAGACCATAATAGCACTCTTACTAGCATTATATTTAATGTCATGTTCCACACCATACACGGAACATGCAGTAAGGAGCTGATGGAGACCAGCGCTAGATGGTCTCCAGCAGCTAAAGACCACAAGATCATCTGCATACATAATATGGTTCACTAAAATATTACCAATCACGCACCCAGTGTTACAGGCTTTCAATTGTTTAGACAGATCATCAATAGTAAGATTAAACGAGAACTTACCAGTTCGAAGTTTGATCGTTATTTTATGAGGAGTACCGATGAGGAATTACGAGAAGAAGCCCCGCCTGGCGCTTGAACGGCATACTTCAAAGCAGCGGCATGAAAAACACAGAACATAATAGCCGCAGTAAGATAGTAAGGCTCAACATAGATTTAGAACTACCAGATGATCATTTATTTTATGAGGGTCGGGAGTGGAGGGCACTCATCGCTCATCGTTACTCCTCATAAAATAAAGATCAAACTTCGAACTGGTAAGTTCTCGTTTAATCTTACTATTTTACTTCGGAGTCACTTCGGAGAGACTATTTTACTTCGGAGATTTTGTAGCTTTCTGTGTTTTTTATGTCGTAGACTCATTCCATACGACACTCTGGCTCACACAACACAGTAATGAGCAAATAACACGTTTTTTCCTCCAAACATTGCCTCAAGTTATGTGATAAATTATTTCACATTATAAAAGAATAAAAGTAATGCCCTTTCCATTGAAAGGCAAATTTATCACCAAAATATCAATTGATATATATAATTTGATGGTATGAACAAAGCAACAATTATAGAGAACCCAACACTCCGTGTCCAATCCTGACACCATGACTGGTTCCTTTTAATTTAATATTTATTTTACACCCTGCTACGGCCTTGAATCTTTGCTCGAGCTGCTCATCCTGTGCCATTCCTGTGAATGTATCTACCTCCTTAATAGAGTGATTTTCCACATTTCAATGTCTAGTTCCACTGAGTGTTATCTAAGTTTTAACCATCTAGAATATATTTCTCTAGAACCATCAGTTTTGACTGATACCTAATGTGGTTTTTAGTGTGTAATAAGTAGTGCTGTCTCACCACCACAGAGACTCTTACCTACTTCAACATATTTCATCAATGTTGACACACACAATTTTTGGCCGACAGGATATGCTTATAGGTTTACCTTGGTTTCAGCTCTTCTTGGTCTGCTTTGTTTGGTAAATTCATAAACATATATGATAATGTAATCTGTATCCACATACAATTATAACGTAATATTTGCAATGTTTGCACTCTTATGTTGATACTAAAGTCATGAGCATTATTACTTTCAATGTTAACTTTTTTGAATCATTGATAGAATTGGAGTCCATTGCCTAAGGCAATTCAGGACTATATTGTTCTCCCGACTTATGTATTGCAACTTTGGACAGATTTTATATATATTTCTTTTATATCCCTTTTTTCATATCAGGATATTACGAATGAACCCGATAACTTTCCTGGTTAGTAAATTGTCCGTAAATAGGACGATAAACACTCTGAGCCCTATTATTGGCTCTATCAATTAGATACTCAGAAAAAATGCAATCCACAAGGAACTCACATATATCTAATATGACAAATAACTTTACTGTCTACACAGACTTCCAATTTCTTATAACAAAATATTGTTTTTTAAAACTTATTTCTCCAAATTGCAGGTATAACACTTCTTTTGTACATAATTATTTTATTGTTATGTTGTTATATTAGTTAAACATTTATAGACTTCTTTGACCATCAAACTGTTGTAATGGTCTGGTCAACCTGCAGATAGTCAAATTCATATTTTTATGTCATGGATGCCTTTGTACAACAATAAATTACTGCAACTATGAATCATCATAAGTGATTCAACCTCACTCAATATTTATGAAACCCATGAAGGTCCATTTTGGGCCACCAAAGCACCTCTGGTAGTGTCCTGCTACATTTTCATCAGACACTGCCCTATCAGACAAAAATGAGGAACATAAAAGAACATCTTTCCTCATGTAATTGAGAGAAATGCATCCACCTTTCCTGTTCTTGGTTTACCCACGAGAACATTTGAAAGATCGGTGATTTAATCTGTATACAACCAGATTAATCGTAAGTAATCCATATTACTGACAATGTATTTTCCCCCCTTGATTTGTTGTCTGCAGTGGACCTTTTTTATCCATTACTTTAATAATGATAATGTATCACTTGGTATTTGCATAGGCCTCTCACAAAGGCATACATACTCTTATAAAGCTTCTGTATTCTTTCTTTTGGAGCTTTATTTACTCTTTACCCAAGTTCCTTTTCTGATGGAGGGACAAAGTATGTCAACAAAGCAATGAGACATATTTGTATCATGGAAACAATTTTCCCCCTCTTATGGTGCTGAATTACTCCTAAATCCAGAATAGTAATTTATGAATATTTATGAATGCCTAAACATAGGCTTTATGTCATGGGTCAGGTCCTTGCCTTTCAACAGGCTTGTAATTGCAGCACTAATTTGCAGATGACTCTTTATTAACCTTCCAATTTAAATGTGATCAAGATAAACCACGACCATGTCCTCATTAGTGCAAGTGCTGATCTTTTTATCAGTACAATTGTTGTTCCAGTATTCTGTCAACAGCCTAGAACTGGTTTTAATCCTTTAGACAATGCTTTAACTTGCACAGCTGACCAATTTTAATTAATTTCAAGCACCTGTAATATGATTAACAATTTGTTAATAACAACTGTATTTCAATGTTGAAGATGTCCATTTTAATAAAATATTTTTACACTGTGAAAGTGTATTTCACTGTATCTCGGTGCATGTGACAATAATAAACCAATATCAATAAAAAACGTTAACAAAAGTAAAAATTACTGTACACAAAACAAAAACGATTAAAAAGCAATCCATTTATTTTTAAATGATACAACTGACAAAATCTGCAATCTTTGACTACAAACATCATCCCAGGGAAAATAATTTCCTCCTATGTTTTTTTAACAAAAACCGTTACAACCTAGTTTCTACATTTAAGGGCCTGTCCCACTTTCACGACCTAATTCATGACCTCTGCCGAGTTTTCCCTTGACTCATACTCACAGCATGGTCGTCACGAGGTCGTAGGAGGTCGTAGGTAGGTCGTAGCAGGCCGTGATGCTAGTCGTAGGTACTTGCGGCATCAAGTAGGTCGGGGCGTTTTTCTAGCATGATGAAAAATGTCCACGAGTAAAAAAGGTCGTGAATTATGTTGTGAAAGTGGGACAGGCCATTTATGTCTACTTTCCATCAGCCTAGGTGTTCTTGAAGCTGTTAAAATATCTGTAAGACCAATGGGCTACTCCATCTCATGTTGAAGATGAAGGAATTGTTTCTGTAAATCAGTGCATTAAGTGAACCAATGTATTTGGAATAGCAGAGAATCCTTAAAAGATTAAAGAATAAAACAGTAGCGATGCATTGAACTACTGTGAAAGACTCTTCCTCAACACTTTGTAAGAAATGACTCATTATAACTTCCTTCATAAAATGCTCTTGCATGTGCAATAAAATACCTTTGAATATTATTGAACTATAAGGCTGGATCATTCCCTCATACATTACAATATTCACCAGAAGTATGTTTTTAGAACAAATATTAAGACTTTCTTGTACAGAACATGATCCTTTACATTAAATTTGGACTGGATTGATATAAAGGATTATTAATCTATAATTTGTTTTTTTTAGATATGAAATTCTAACACCAGGTGCAATTCAAAAAGGATTCATGGATGGAAAACAGGCTTGCATACAGATGGTAAGTGTCTGCTAACAGACTAGAACTGTGTCTGAGCTGAAACTCTCATTCTTTAACAAAGAGTTGTAGATTGTGGCAAGATGGTAGGGAGTTCAATAATAATACACTCTGTTAAATTATACACTATGTTCCTGGCTCTTGGGATTTACTATCACATCCTGGATTTTTCAAGGAACAGACAGCGCAGGTTGATTATGCCCAACCATAAGGATTGGATGCAATGAGTAGAAATGTCACCATTAATAATATAGCAATACGTTGATGATTTACAGCTTAAATGGTTTGTAGCTTAAAAGTGATTTTTTAAATGGTTTAAAAATTAAAGAACTATCCTCCTGTAGACAAAGGTGCATTTATAAAATTAGCTTTTAAGAAAAAAAATAATTTCCAGACTTGAAACCCAAAGATAGACACAAAATGCTGGAGAACTCAATGGGACAGGCAGCATCTCTGGGGAGCAGAAATGCGTGATGTTTCGGGTCGAGACCCTTCTTCAGTCTGAAGAAGGGGCTTGACCCGAAACGTCACCCATTCTCTCCAGACATGCTGCCTGTCCCACTGAGTTACTCCAGCATTTGTGTCTATTTTTGGTTTCAACCAGCATCTGCAGTTCCTTCCAACACTTAAAACCTGAAGGTTTGTGGCAATTTCACTCCTCACACTCTCCTCTCGCCCACTATGATGCTGACAATGGTGCCACCAGGAGGCCACCAAGGTATCGCCAACGCTCGTGTGTCAGGACTGTCTCACAGTGAATTATCTGTAGAGAACAACCAACACACACAGCATGATTGACCACAGAACAGTCAGGGTTTCCATCACACTAGAAAATGTAGGCCATTATCATTCAAGGAACCTTGCAAATTAATTTTGGGCCTTTCACAGCAATTGATATAACATAAAAATAATTTATCACAATGCAACATTAATCACTAATTATTAGATTAATATTTTGGATATTCGCTTCGCCCATCTAACAATTGGAGACAGATATATATTTCAGCATTTTTTTACTCTCAGCTTCACATTTTCTCTTGCTCTGCAGACATTCTGTGGCAGACCATTTACTGTAGGTAACCTCAGAAATAGAAGTGCAAGTAAGCCCTTCAAACCTGTAGCACAATTTTATGTTATCATGACTGATCTTCTAACTCAAACATTTCCCCCATCCCCCCCCCCCCTTTGTTTCCATTAGGAAACAAAAATGTATTGATTTCTGTTTTCAATGAAATTAATAACTAATCCAGGTTATAGAATTTCAAATAGTCACCACAGTAGTGCAGTAGTAGAATTGCCACTTACAGTGCTAGAGACCCGGGTTTGATCCTGACTACAGGCGCTGTCTGGACGGAGTTTGTACGTTCTACCCGTGACCTGCGTGATTTTCTCCAAGATTTTCAGTTTCCTCCCACACTCCAAAGCAAAGATCCTATAGCGGATCTTTAGCTATAGGATCTTTACCCCAAAGACATACAGGTTTGTAGATTAATTGGCTTGGGATGAATGTAAATTGTCCCAAGTGTGTGTGGAATAGTGTTATGGGCCTGTCCCACTTAGGCGACTGCCAGGGACTAGTTTTAAAGGAATTGACCTGTGACACCTGGCGACAACCTATGATAACCTATGAGACTACACCTACGACAATAAAAATTGTTGTCACTGTCGCCGAAAAATTTTCAACATGTTGAAAATGTTGCGGCAGTCTCCCAAAAAATCCCCTAAGTGGGACAGGCCCATAAGCGTGTGGGGATTGCTGGTCGGTGCGGACTCGTTGGGCCGAAGGGCTGTATCTCTGAACTAAACTAAACCATGCTTAGAATAGTGACATTTCTTCTCGGGATTAGTTATGAATGCCGTACCACCTATTTCAAAGCTGTGACCCCCTACTTGTGGGCTCCTCAGCCAAAATAGATATTGCATTGATACAGATTACTACAAGTTCCACAACATATTTAGCAAAGATGACCGGTCAATGAACAAATTCTGAATTGCCTTTAAAATTGCAACCCTTTTAGATCAGAGCCCTGGAACTAGATACTAACCTGTTCAGGATCGGACAAAGTAAGATCTTCTTCCGAACTGGTGTATTGGCACACTTGGAAGAGGAGAGAGACCTGAAAATTACAGATATCATCATTGCTTTCCAAGCTCAAACCAGAGGCTTCCTGGCCAGAAAGTGAGCATGTCTTAACAATTTATTTTACTGCACAAGAACTAAGAGTACTTTGAATTGCACCCATTGTTAATTAGCGTGAGCGTATTTTATTAAAATGGTTTGCAGAGCATCAGTTTGCTCATCAGTTGCTGTGGGATGTTAATGATTCACTGACGTTGCAGGGCCTTTGCAAAACGGCAGCAGCAACTCACCGCTATGAAAGTGATTCAGCGAAACTGTGCTGCGTACCTTAAACTGCGCAACTGGCAATGGTGGAGGCTGTTCACCAAGGTTTGTTCAAGAACGTTTCATCTACTTGGTACTTTCATACTTTCATAAAGGGATGCAGGCATTTTCTTCCATTAGCATAATACAACACAAGAACTGGTGCTTGGGCACATGGTGGCTGTGCAGACCAGGATACATAGTAGATACAAAGGCACAGAATAGGAACAGGGCCTTCGCCCCATAGTGTCTGTACCGACATGATGCCAAGATAAACTAATGTCATGTGCCTGCACATGATCCATATCCTTCCATTCCCATGCATATCCATGTGCCTATTTACAAACCTCTTAAATGCCTCTATTGCATCTGCCTCCACCACCACCATGGGCAGCGAGTTCCATGCATCCACCACTCTCTGTATAAAAAACATGCTCAGCAAATCTCCCTTACAATTTGCTCCATCCTAATTAGAATTATTGCTCTGGAACAGCTTCCCATGCTCTATGAAACTCGCAAGTATTCACTCAAATGTCCATTCCCTTAGAATAAGAGTGGAAACATAGAAATATAGAAAATAGGTGCAGGAGTAGGCCATTCAGCCCTTTGAGCCAGCACCGCCATTCAATATGATCATGGCTGATCATCTAAAATCATTTTCCATTCCTACTTTACCCCCATATCCCTTGATTCCAGTGGACCTAAGAGCTATATCTAACTCTCTGTTGAATCCATCTAGTGAATGGGCCTCCACTGCCTTCTGTGGCACAGAATTCCACAGATTCACAACTCTCTGGGTGAAAACGTTTTTCCTCATCTCAGTCCTAAGTGGCCTAACCCTTATTCTTAAACTGTGATCCCTGGTTCTGGATTCCCCCATCATCGAGAACATTTTCCCTGCATCTAGCCTGACCAATCCTTTAAGAACTTTATATGCTTCTATAAGATCCCCTCTTCTTCTTCTTCTTGCATATGGCGTACACCGCATAAAGTTGTAGGACAACTCGTTCTATTTGATGTTATTTGATTGTGCACGCCAGGTTGATTGCATTTGTCAGAAAAGGGCAGACCACGTGAAGGTTGCAATCTCCCACCCCAGATCTCCTCTCATCCTTCTAAATTCCAATGAATATAAGCCCATTTGATCCATTCTTTTAACCTGTCCCATTAGTTTGGAGTTATACTTTACAAATAACAACAAAATCGTTTAAAATGTTTATCCATGTAAGACTACACTAGTATTTGTTCCTTTTATTCACCCCCTTGGAACTATACAAATAAACTCTCCTTGATGAAAACCAATTGCTGCCATGGTCCTATGAAACTCAATAATGTTAGACAGAAAATCGCCAGAAGAATGGCTATTAACATTACTAAATAGCCATCTACAGTGCTCATTTTTCACAATGCTTCATATTTCCGTTTCTCTGTAGAAGTGTTCAAATCAAACTTGACCCTTTCCTGGCAGAAGTTAGAGGTTATATGGATACAACTAAGTACCTGTCATTTCCCTCACTTCACACAGTAAATGTCTGAAGCAGAGCTTCATCCCCGTTTTGCTTTTAGCACGGGTGTTATAAAGAGGCGCCTTTGAGATAACCCCCTGACAACAAAGCCTGTGGTTTCTTGGGCAGGTTAAACCACTGTTGCAAGTCTCGCGTCAGGAGGAGGAAATGCAACTGAAGGACGAGGAGTTGCAAAGGACAAAAGAAAAGCAACAGAAGTCAGAGCTTTACCTCGCAGAACTCGAGAGGAAGCACACTCAGGTAAAGCCAGCTCATGCTATGCTATTCCACATTCAAAATCACTCGCATTTCTCTTGCCGAAACAATTCTGAATACCAAGAGATGGAGATTTTCAAGATATCCAATAATGAAAAGATGAAATAATCAAAATAGGGCAACAGAGTGGCATAGCAGTAGAGTTGCTGCCTTAAACGCTAGAGACCTGGGTTCCCCCCTGACTGTTCCCCCCGGGTGCTGTCTGTATGATGTTTGTACATTCTCCCCGTCACCTGCGTGGGTTTTCCCCGGGTGCTTCAGTTTCCTCCCATGCTCCAAAGGCATACAGGTTTGCTGGCTAATTGCAAACATTTTCCCTAGTATGTGTAGAATAGTGTTAGTGTGCGGGGATTGCTGGTTGGCATGAACATGGTGGGCTGCTGGGCCTGTTTCCGCACTGTATCTCTAAAACTAAATTAAACTAAAAGATTATGTCTTAATTCCATTTTGTAATGTTAAACAATCTCCCGATAAAGTTACTTTTGATCTTAATATAACATATTTTCACCCCGTATTATCGTATGAAACTCTCTCTCAATTGGATTCCAATCAATTAAAGGGGAAATTTGTTCTACAAAAATCAGGTCTGGAAAGAATGAATTAAGTCATTTTAAATTTAGTTAAATAGGCCATTCCCCCACAGCATAATTTTCTGCAAAACATCAATGTGCTTTTATTATAGAATCACAATTGGTACTTGTCATTTCCCTTTAACAATTTGTATGTTGTAATGTAAATGATTAGGAATAATAAATTCAGGTCTTTAACTGTGTCTGTAGATCATGGAGGAGAGGATTTCCCTTCAGGAGCAGCTACAGGCTGAAACTGAGTTATATGCTGAGGCAGAAGAGATGAGAATCCGCCTGGAAAGTAAGAAGGTAGAGCTAGAGGAGATCCTTCATGAAATGGAGGCCCGAATTGAAGAGGAGGAAGATCGCAACCATCTAATGTTGAATGAAAAGAAAAAAATGCAGACCCAAATCCTGGTAGGTGAATCTTAATGGTGGACCTTAATTGGGGTATATCAGGTGTATACCTGATCAGCTACGTATATCCATGAACACTGTGGGAAGCTTGGGAAGACATTTCAGCAGCCCTTGGAGAGATAGAGGAATCATCGTTAGACATGGGTGATTTGCCAGAAGATTTGAGGGTCACTAATGTTGTGCCTCTGATGTTCTTCCAGACTAATGTTCTGGAAGGATAGATTGCATGGGATTCAAGGAGGTTAACCAACTTGATAGGGAAATGATTTACCGAGATGCTGGGAGAGGTAACCTCGGTTGGTGGTAGAGGTAGTTTATCGGACTGGAGGTCTGTGACTAGTACTGTATGTTAGGGATCGGTGTTTGGCCCACTCCTGTTTGTCATCCCTATCAATTACTTTAATGAGAATTTACGAGGCATGATCAGCAAGTTTGCGGATGACATTAAAGTAGGTGATATCGTCGATAGTGAAGATGGTTATCAAGAATTACAGTGGAAGCTGATAAGCTGAGCAAGTGGAATTTAATTCAGATAACTGTAAAGGGTTGCGTGCGGGAAGTCAAACCAGGACAGGACCTTCACAGCGAATAGTAGGACCCTGGGAAGTGTGGCAGAACAGAGGGATCTAGAAGTACATAGTTCCCTAAAAGTGGCATTACAGGTAGATAGGATGGTGACGGAGGCTTTGGCCTGCTGACCTTCATTAATTAGGGAATTATGTGTAGAAGTTGGGATGTTATGTTATAGTTGTACAAGACGTTGGTGAGACCACACATGGAGTAGGTGTTCAGATGTAGACAAAATGTCATTATGCTGGATGATAGAGTGCAGATAATAGTTACAAGGATGTTGCCAGGATTTGAGGCCGTTAGATATAGGGAGAGTTTGGGCAGGATAGAACTTTGTGCATGGGAAGGAACTGCAGATGCTGCTTTACACCAAAGGTAGACACAAAATGCTGGAGTATCTCAGAGGGTCAGGCTCCTGTGAGCACTGTAAGCTAAGGGGTGATCTTCTAGAAGTGCAGAAAATCATGAAGGGAAATGGTAGGGTAAATACACCAAATCTTTTCCCTGGGCCAGTAGAATCAAGAACAAGAGGGCATACATTTAAGATGAGAGGAGAAAATTTTAATAGGAAACTGAGGGGCAACTTTTCCCACAGTATACAGAACGAGTACTAGGAAGTAGTTGATGCAGGTACAATTACAACTCTTAAAATACATTTGGTCAGGTACATGGATAGGAAAGGTTCAGATGGATATGGACTAGGCATGGATAAATGGGACCAGCTTGCATGGAGCATCTTGGTTGGCATTTACTTGGTGGGCTGAAGGAGCTGTTTCCATGCTGTATCACTTTGCAATTATTTTGGAAATTATCTGAACACGTTCAGCAAACTCTAAGAGTCACATCAGTGAGTTGGACAGGATTCTAAGAGACAGGTTAGGTTAGGTATGGACTGATTACAGATAGTCAGCATCACTTTGTGTGTGGGAAATCATGTGGCACAAATCTGATAAGTTTTATTGAAGAGGTTACCAAGAGGATTGGTGATTTTCAATTGTCAATTTTCTACCCATGTGTAGGTACAAATTAAGTAATAATTACTGAAAATCTATGTTTCACCTTTTATTCTATTTTCTGGTTTCCAGATAAAATTACTCCTATATATATATATATATATATTTTCCCTAAAATAAATGTTTTTTTTCTGAAGGATTTGGAAGAACAGCTGGATGATGAGGAGGCTGCACGTCAGAAGCTACAGCTGGACAAAGTGACCCTCGATGCCAAGCTTAAGAAGATGGACGATGACATTTCAATCTTGGAAGACCAAAATCTCAAATTTGCAAAGGTCAGTGTCATGTAAGGCCGACAAGGTTCCTGCTATATTAATATTAATAGATGCTGCCCCGTAAAGGTACTGGGCAGTGAATTTCTGTGTAAATCAAAGACACACACAAAATGCTGGAGTAATGGGCCTGTCCCACTTAGGCGATTTTTTAGGCAACTACAGGCAACTAGTTTATCGCCACATCTTCGCCTGTGGTCGCTGGGTGTAGTCTCCTCAGTCACGTAAAAAGTCTTTCTGGTCGCCGCTAAATTTTCAACGTTGAACATTTTTCGGCGACTGTGGGTTTGACACCAATGAGTGTAGTTTCTCCAGACATAGGGGCTGTTGTAGGTTGTCACCAGGATGGTGCAGGTTGTCGCCGTTTTTTTGCGACCTGCTACGACGACGACAGTCGCCGGCAGTTGTCTAAAAAATCGCCAAGTTGGTCAGGCCCATAACTCAGCGGGACAGGCACATCTTTGGAGAGGAAAGGGGACATTTTGGACTGAAAGGCAGGGGAGAGGGAGACTTAGAGATGTGGAAGGGTAAGGTGTGAAAACAAGAGATCATAGGGGATGAAGTTGAAGGAAAATGTAGAATGGTTCATTGTTAGCTATGAGGAAGATGACAATTAGTAAAATTTAATCAGGAGGACAATGAAACTAGTCGGAGAACTAGGATGGGGGTATGGAGAGAGAGGAATAGCAAGGGTTAGTTGAAGTTAGAGAAGTCAATATTGTAAATGTATAAATCAGTTTGTGAATAGACATTAAGTGATGGTGGACAAAATTAAACAATGTGACAGCCCTTTCAGGGCTATTAGGTATGAAGCTAACACCTCTGAACTTGATCAGACACAAGGCAACCAATATAATTATGGCTGAGAAGCTGCTGAATTGTAATGTAGTGTTACATTTATACTTTGCCTGATATTTCCATCAAAATCAAATTTAAATTAATGTTGCACAAAGCACTAAGTGGTGGAGGAACTCAATGGGTCAGGCAGTGTTTTGGGTCAGAGTCTGATGAAGGATCTGTCCATTCCCTCCCCAGACGCTACCTTAGCCGCTGAGTTCTTCCAGCACTTTGTATCTTGGTCAAGATTCCAGCAGAGACCTATGAATGCTGCCCTGGATTTCATGAGTTTTCCTCGGTGATGTGTTAGTATGCCATTTTGAAAAAGTTGGATCTGACTGGAGTATTGATTGGAATTGTTGTTATGTGCACATTAGCATTGATGGGAGTGGGGGATGGGTAGTGATAAGTCTTTGGATGTTTACTACAGAGCATGATCTTCTATCTCCACTCTCATAAAGGGTTGATTTATTCTGCATTTATCATAACGACATAAGGTCATAAGTGATAGGAGCAGAATTAGGCCATTCAGCCCATCGGGTCCACTCCACCATTCAATCATAGAAACATAGAAAATAGGTGCAGGAGGAGACAATTTGGCCCTTCGAGCCAGCACCGCCATTCATTGTGAGCATCCACAATCAGTAACACGTGCCTGCCCTCTCCCCATATCACTTGATTCCGCTAGCTACTAGAGCTCTATCTAACTCTCTTTTAAATTCATCCAGTGAATTGGCCCCTACTGCCTTCTGTGGCAAAGAATTCCACAAATTCACAACTCTCTGGGTGAAAAAGTTTTTTCTCATCTCAGTTTTAAATGGACTCCTCTTTATTCTTAGACTGTGGCCCCAGGTTCTGGACGCCCCCAACATTGGGAACATTTTTCATGCATCTAGCTTGCCCAGTCCTTTTATAATCTTATACGTTTTCTATACGATCCCCTCTCATTCTTCTAAATTCCTGTAAATACAAGCTCAGTCTTTCCAATCTTTCCTCATATGACAGTCCCGCCATCCCGGGGATTAACCTTGTGAACCTACGCTGCACTGCCTCAATAGCAAGGATGCCCTTCCCCAAATTAGGAGACCAAAACTACACACAATACACACAATGTGATCTCACCAGAGCCCTGTACAACTGCAGAAGGACCTCTTTACTCCTATACCCAAATCCTTTCATTATGAAGGCCAACATGCATTAGCTTTTTTCATTGCCTGCTGTACCTGCATGTTTACTTTCAGTGCCTGGTATACAAGGACACCCAGGTCTCGATGTACTTCCCTTTTTCCTAATCTGACAAGACACCCTGTCCAAGTCACCCTGCAACCTCCTAGCAACCTCTTCGCAGTTCACACTGCCTCCCAGCTTTATGTCATCTGCAAATTTGCTAATGTTACTTTTAATTCCATCATCTAAATCATTAATATATATTGTAAATAGTTATGGCCCTAGCACCGAGACTTGCGGCATTCCAATCGCCACCGCCATTCTGACAGAGACCTGTTTATTCCTACTCTTTGTTTCCTGTCTGCCAACCAGTTCTCTATCCATATCAATACCCTACCCCCAATACCATATGCTCTAATTTTGCCCACTATTCTCCTGTGTGGGACCTTATCAAAGGCTTTCCGAAAGTCCAGGCATACTACCTCCACTGGCTCTCCTTCATCCATTTTACTTGTCACATTCTCAAAAAATTCCAGAAGATTAGTCAACCCCTTCATAAATCCAAGCCGACTTGGACCAATCCTTTTACTGTTATACAAATGCGCCATTATTACTTATTTAATAATTGACTCCAGCATCTTCCCCAGCACCGTTGTCAGGCTAACTGGTCTATAATTCCCCGTTTTCTCTCTTGGTCCTTTCTTGAAAAGTGGGATAACATTAGCTACCCTCCAATCCACAGTAACTGATCCTGAATCTATAGAACATTGGAAAATGATCACCAATGCATCCACGATTTCTAGAGCCACCTCCTTGAGTACCCTGGGATGCAGACCATCTGGTTCTGGGGATTTATCAGCCTTCAGTCCAACCAATACTATTTCTTGCCTAATGCAAATTTATTTCAGTTCCTTGTCACCCTAGTACATCTGAGAGATTATGTCTTCCTCAGTGAAGACAGAACTAAAGAACCTGTTCAACTCTTCTGCCTTTCCTTGTTCCCCGTAATAATGTCACCTGTTTCTGCCCTCAAGGGACCCACATTTGTCTTTACTAATCTTTTTCTCTTAACATACCTACAGAAGCTTTTACTATCCTTCTTTCTATTCTTGGCCAGCTTACCCTCGTACTTCATCTTTTCACCCCGTATTGCCCCTTTTGTTACCTTCTGTTGTCCTTTGAAAGTTTCCCAATCCTCTGGCTTCCCGCTCCTCTTTGCTATGTTATACACCTTTTCTTTTAGTTTTATTCCATCCCTAACTTCCCTCGTCAGCCACAATTGCCTCTTACTCCCCTTAGAATCATTCTTCCTCTTTGGAATTAAATGCTCCTGCATCTTCTGGATTGTGCCCAGAAATTCCTGCCATTGCTGTTCCACCATCTTTCCTGCTAGGATCCTTTTCCAACTCCTCTCTCATGCCTTCATAGTCCCCTTTGTTCAACTGCAACACTGACACTTCTGAATTAACCTTCTCCCTCTCAAATTGCAGATAAAAACTTATCATATTGTGATCACTACCACCGGTTCCTTTAACTTGAGCTCCCTTATTAAATCTAGTTCATTCGACAGCACTAAATCCTGAATTGCCTTCTCTCTGGAAGGCTCCAGAACAAGCTGCTCTAAGAATCCATCGCAGAGGCACTCAACAAACTCACTTTCTTGGGGTCCAGAACCAACCTGATTTTCCAGGTCTACCCGCATGTTGAGGCGGCTGTTTGGGGGCCTGTAGATAACTCCCATTAGTGTCTTCTTACCTCTAATACTCCTCAATTCTATCCACAGCGACTCTACATCTTCAGTCTCTATGTCACCCCTCGCAAGGGACTGAATTTTATCCCTCAGAGCCACCCCACCTCCTCTGCCCACCTGCCTGTCCTTTCTATAGGACGTTTAACACTGCATATTCAGTTCCCAGTTCCGATCCTCCTGTAGCCATGTCTCTGTAATCACCACAATGTCATATCTACCAATATCTAACTGAGCCTCAAACTCATCCACATTACGCCTTATACTTCGCGCATTCATATATAATACTCACCTCACCTTTCACATTGATTCTTATTTCATGTGGGCATACTCTCCTATACCTTCGTGAGCTTTCTGTCCCATTAATTCTGGTGACTTTCTTAACTTATCCTATACTCTCTTTCCCTTTAACTCCATCCTTGTATTTCCAATTTGTCTCCCCCCCCCCCCCCCCCCCCCCCCCCACCACACTATTTAGTTTAAACCCACCCGTGTAGCAGTGGCAAACCTGCCTGCCAGAATGCTGGTCCCCCACCTATTAAGGTGCAACCCGTTCCTTTTGTCCAATTCACCCTTATCTCAAAACAGATCCCAGTGGTCTAATAATCTAAATTCCTGCCCAGTGCAGCAGCCCACTGCATTCTGATCCCCTATCTCCCTCTTCCTGCCCCCACCAGCACGAGGAACTGGAAGCAAACCGGAGATAACCACCTTGGAGGTCCTCCTTCTTCCTGCGTATGGTGTGCACAGCCTAAAGTTGTAGGACGACTATTTGATCTTATTTGATTGTGCACGCCATTCGATTGCATTCGTTGAAACAGGGCGGACCATGTGTAGGTTGCAATCTCCCATGCCCAGAGGTCCTGCTTTTCAGCCTTCTTCCGAGCCCTCTAAAGTCATGCTGCAGAATCTCTTTTCTCTTCTTCCCAACGTCATTTGTGCCAACATGCACGACCACTGCTCACCTTCACCCTTGAGGATGCTCTGCAATCGGTCCACGACGTCCTGGAACCTGGCACCAGGGAGGCAGCACACCATCCTTGAATCCCGCAGAAACCCCTGTCTGTACCTCTCACTATGGAGTCCCCGACTACCACGGCTCTACCATGGCTGATCTATCTCTCCCTCCCAACCCCATTCTCCTGCCTTTTCCCCATAACCCCTCAGTTTGGGGCGGTAATTGCCTCGGTTGCTGGGAAGATGCTTGGAGACTGACGGGGAGCCGGCTAAAGTTTGGGATTAAACCAAGAGGTTCAAATGCAGCTAATTCACTGACACAAATTCACGTGCTGACTGCCTGGTCCCTTGGTGGAGCACAGACAATCTGTGAATCAGCAAACCTTGAGAGAATCATCCCTGAACAGCTTGCACGCTTGGAATTAACCAAATCACTATGTTGTGCCAACAGGAAAAGAAACTCCTCGATGAGAGGCTGGCTGACTTAACCACTAACCTTGCTGAAGAGGAAGAGAAAGCAAAGAACCTGACAAAACTGAAGAATAAACATGAATCGATGATTTCAGAACTAGAAGGTAAAAGAGATTGCCATGCTTACAATAGCTATTAATTTACTACAAGGTACTCTCCAGAGCAGTACACCATGCTGGTGCATAGGAACAGTTGTTCACTGAAGCATATGGGAGAAGATGGTTTTATCACTTATCATCCACATCATTCACCCATCCAGCAACTTCTGTCCTACATAGGCTCATCGGCCACTTTAGAACCTTCAGAACTGGAATGAAAGCATTCTTCCTCACCCACGGGAGACTGGCTAAGAAGCAGAAAGATAGGAATAGTATGAGGCCATTCTGCCCCTCAAATCTTTTTCAGCACTAAATCTGATCGCACTGATCTGCATCTCAACTTCACTCATCCTTCTTCGCTTCATATTAATTATTCAGCAAAAATCAATCAATGCTAGTCTCAAGAATTCTTATTGATCTGTATCTAATGGCTTTTGGCTGAAATGAATCTAGACTTCCAATACACTGTGAGTGGGAAATTATATCTAATTCAAGTTTTAATTACCTACGTTTAATTTTAAGATTATGCTTCTTTATTCTCAATATCCACAGCATTTAGAAAGACAACAAAGACAGGTTGACAGTCACGTTGTGCCTTTCACAGCGTAAGAGTGACCGAAAGCACAAAGACTTGTCACATAGGTTCTGTTCTAAATGACCCGACTGAATCTATTGAATTACTTTTGTGCATCTTAGAAGTCATTTACCTCGAAAATTTAACCACTTCTGGAAGGCATAATTTAAACAACAAATTTGTTTAGTTTAGTTTAGAGATACAGCGCAGAAACAGGCCCTTCGACCCACTACATCCACACCAACAAGTGATCCCCGCACATTAACATTATCCTACACACATAAGGGACAATTTACATTTGTACCAAGACAATTAACCTACAAACCTTAGGTCTTTGGAGTGTGGGAGGAAACTGAGATCTTGGAGAAAACCCGTGCGGTCATGGGGAGAACATACAAACAGCGTACAGACAACACCCATAGTCAGGATCAAACCCGGGTCTCTGGCACTAAGTTCTGCAAGACCCTATAAGCGCTGTAAGGCAGTATTTGGAGTATTCTAATTTTGTAAATTAGAACCTGTAAATTAGTAAATTAGAAGGGGTTGGACAGGCTAGATGCAGGAAGATTGTTCCCGATGTTGGGGAAGTCCAGTACAAGGGGACACAGTTTAAGGATAAGGGGGAAGTCTTTTAGGACCGAGATGAGAAAATCGTTTTTCACACAGAGTGGTGAATCTGTGGAATTCTCTGCCACAGAAGGTAGTTGAGGCCAGTTCGTTGGCCATATTTAAGAGGGAGTTGGATGTGGTCCTTGTGGCTGAAGGGATCAGGGGGTATGGAGAGAAGGCAGGTACAGGATATTGAGTTGGATGATCAGCCATGATCATATTGAATGGCGGTGCAGGCTCGAAGGGCCGAATGGCCTGCTCCTGCACCTAATTTCTATGTTTCTATGTAATCATGTCAACCACATTTAGAGATCCACACTCTGCCACAAAACAATTTCACTGTTCTAATTTAATGTTGAATCAGAGAGAAACCAGTATAGCAATTCTCCAGAGTGCACTGTCCACTCACCCCAGAACAATAGGTGCACCAAAGATAGACACTAAATGCTGGAGTAACTCAGCGGGTCAGGCAGCATATTTCCTAACCAACCCTCCATATCCTTTCCGGATGGCAAATTACCAATTTTTCCACTGCAACTAAACATTAAACGATCAGTTTGAAACTGGTTAGTACTCATGCGACTATAATGAGATTCCTGCATTTAACAGTTCGGCTGAAGAAAGAAGAGAAGACCAGGCAGGAGCTGGAGAAGCTGAAGAGGAAGTTGGAGGGAGAAGGTACAGACCTGAACGAACAACTGGCAGAACTTCAGCAGCAGATTGCCGAACTGAAGATGGCGCTGGCAAAGAAGGAGGAGGAATTGCAGATTGCAATGAATAGGTAGAGAAGAGAAAAAAAATCAACCATTTATTCTATTTTGTTTCACATTCAGCATTTGAATGCACCATTGCATAAAACCATTGATGTCCCAATCTCTGTTTGTGGTTGGTTCCTTTTATAGAACATTTAAAAATTTGATATAATTGGTCATAAAACCATAAATTATAGGAGCAGAATTAGGCCATTCGGCCCATCAAGACTACTCCGCCATTCAACCATGGCTCATCTATCTCTCCCTCCTAACCCCATTCTTCTACCTTCCCCCCATAACCTCTGACATCCATACTAATCAAGAATCTATCTATCTCTGCCTTAAAAATATCCACTGACTTGGCCTCCACAGCTTTCTGTGGCAAAGAATTCCACAGATTCATCACATGATTAAAGAAATTCCTCTTCATCTCCTTCCTAAAAGAATGTCCTTTAATTCCGAGGTTATGATCTCTAATCCTCATGTGGAAACATCCTCTCCACATCCATTCTATCCACGCCTTTCACTATTCTGTACATTTCAAAGGGGTCCCCCCCCCCTCATTCTTCTAGACTCCAGCGAGTACAGGCCCAGTGCCGAAAAATGCTCGCCATGATCACTAAGATGATCACGATTCATCAGCAACTACCTGGCACAAATCCATTGCCTTATATACTATTATTTCACACTGTAAATTGAGTTTGCTTTGACTGAAAATTGAATATCATTTCCTTTGTCGAAGATGTGTTCAACCATGAATTTAAACAATTAAATTAATTATGTTCCAAACATAAGTAAACTACAATGGTATTTTGAACACCAGACCAGATCTTGCATATTTTATTTTTCCAGATGCTATCCTGGGCAAATAGTGACATCACCTCCAGGGCAATTGGTCAGCTAATGTTCTATTGGCAAATTAAGCTTTTGTACTTTTGGGTCATGCAGCAAGCCTTGTATAATACCTTGATTGGTAGAAACCCTGGCATCCTGGAAAATAAACTAATGAAATCATGAATTTCCAATGAGATAGCAACATTTTAGCTTTTGCAACCTTTCTCCCATGTTGAATACATTGTTATAATAGTGCCTGTGTGTTGACTGCATTATGTTTAAATAGGCTTGACGATGAAACTTCACAGAAGAATAATGCCCTGAAGAAAATCCGTGAGTTGGAAGCGTTTATATCAGATCTTCAAGAAGATCTAGACTCGGAGAAGTCAGCTAGGAACAAGGTGGAGAAACAAAGGAGAGATCTTGGTGAAGAGCTGGAAGCACTAAAGACAGAACTCGAAGACACTTTAGACAGCACAGCTACACAGCAAGAGTTGAGGTACTATATTGTAATGCCAATACGAAAAACAGTTAAACTTTTATGAAAACAATAGAAGCTGGATACCAAATAGTAGAGAGAATCTACACATTCTTTAGACCTTCAAGACTATTTTTAGAAGCTTACATAAAATTTCTGTAAATTTAATGAAAACATATATTTCAATATAGTGTTGAATAAATCTGTATGACAAAATGGAAGAATAACTAATAAGAAATGTCATTGTAATCTAGATGAGAAAATCCAAACTATACCATCCTTCCTTTGTATATTTATAGGGCTAAGAGAGAACACGAGGTCTCGGAGATGAAGCGAGCTTTGGAGGAAGAGACAAGGACACACGAGGCTCAAATTCATGAAATGCGACAAAAACATGGTCTGGCAATAGAAGAAGTAACAGAACAGCTGGAGCAAACTAAACGGGTATGCGAGTTTAAACATACAGTATTCAGTATAAGATATTCTAACAGGTGGCATCTTAAGTGTCAATGGCAAAAGCTAACCTTGTGCTTTCTACGGTCATAAGTTATAGAAGCAGAATTAGGCCATTCAGCCCATCAAGTCTGCCATTTAATCGTGACTGATCTCTCTCTCCCTCCAAATCCCATTCTCCTATTTTCTCCCCATAATCCATGACACCCTTACTAATCAATAATCTATCTATCTCTGCCTTAAAAGTGTCCTTTGACTTGGCCTCCACAGCCTTCTGTGGCAAATAATTCCACGGATTCACCTGTGACTAAAGACATTTCTCCTCAACTCCTTCCTAAAAGAACATCCTTTAATTCTGAGGCTCTGGCCTCTAGTCCTAGGCTCTCCCAATAGTGAAACATCCTCTAGCAAATTGAATCCTACTGAAAATAAGTCATTACCTACAAAGAAAACACTTCTAGTAGAAGACAATGTTCTTGCCAATGACATTAAATACTAACTGATAGAATATCTTATAGACTTTCTTGTCTTATATTTCAATGTCTTGTTGAGAGACATGGAATTTAAAGGGAAGTAATGTTATTGTCGTTATGGAATTATATTTGCAGGGAAGCATTTCCAAGGCTGGGATATGTCTGTATCCAAGAATGTTGAATACTTTAGGAAGGACAAGCAAAAAAGAAAAGGCTGATGCTTTCAGTAAAGAATGAAATCAGAAAAAATACAACATCAAGATATATAACCAATCTGGATGGGTCGATAAAGCCCCTCGGGACAGCAAATATTAGTAGTTAGGATCTAAAGGCCACCAAAGGACATGTTAATGTGGAAGATAACTTCAAACCGAAAATCTGAGATGCACCAAATAAAAGCACGATAGTAATGTGATTTTAATCCACATATAGACTGATCAAATCAAATCATTAATAATACTATGCAGGATGAATTCCTGGATTCTGTGCGGAAACGTTTCTTTTAAACCAGCATGTTGAAGTGATGACTGGACAAAGCCCACTTTAGTCTCTCCAAATTCTCATCAATTCCCCAGATCCCACCACTCAGCTACACACTTGCGCCAATTTACCATTGACAATTAATCAACCAACCAATACATCTTAGGATTGTGGGAGAAAGTTGGAACATCCAGGGGAAAACCACCCGATGAACACCTACTGTACTGGAGGTCAGGATTGAACCCAGATAACCCAAGACTGGCAGCAGTTTTTACTATCTCCTTGACTGTGCTGACCCAAAATGTAGATGTACTATGGAATCTGGCTGTCCCTGTAAACGAGCCGTGGAATGCAAACATTCAAATGCAGCAAGCAGTGAAGAATACAAATATAATGCTGCCCTTCATTTCAATTGGTTTTGAGTACAGGAGCAAGGATGTCTTCCTGCAGTTAGAGAGGGTCTCGGTGAATCCACACGTGGAACAGTGGGTGCCGTTTTGAGCTCTGTACATATGAAAAAATGTATCATAGAAACATAGAAAATAGGTCCTTTTCGGAAAATAGGCCATTCGGTCCTTCGAGCCAGGACCGCCATTCATTGTGATCATGGCTGATCGTCCCCAATCAATAACCCGTGCCTGCATTCTCCCATTTCCCTTGATTCCACTAATAGAAACATAGAAAATAGGTACCCTGTTGCAGATCATTAGATTCACTAGACTGGAATCACCAGTCCCATGAGAGCAGGATTGCCACATGAGGAGTGATTTGGGACAACTAAACTTGTGTACAAAACGGTTTGAGGACTAAGAGACGAGACTTAGTTGAAACATACAAAATTTCACCAGGGCTTGACAAGGCCGGATGCAGGGAGAAACATTCCCCAGGGTGGCGGTTGAGTCAACACTCACCAGCGATCCCTGCACATTAGCCCTACACACACACTAGGAACAATTTACACTTATTCCAAGCCAATTAACCTACAAACCTGTACGTCAGAAGTGTGGGAGGAAACTGAAGATCTTGGAGAAAACCCACGCGGTCATGGGGAGAACGTAGAAACAGACAGCACCCGTAGTTGGTATCGACTCCGGGTCACCAACGCTGCAAGCGCTGTAAGGCAGCAACTCTACCATTGCGCCACCGTGCTAAATGATTTGAACTGTTTATTTTTTGAAGCACATATCCTATATATTATATTTTAGTTATATATGATTGGTAGGAGGAGACATTTCTTCATGCAGAGTTGGGAAACTGGAAAACTCTACAACAAAAGGCTGTGGAGACCAAGTCACTGAATAATATCAGAGAAATAGATAGATAGTTTTCCAGACACAAAAAGCACTGAGGGGTATGTGAAATGAGTGGGAATAAGATATTGGGATGGAGGATCAGCCATGACGGCATTAATATTGATCAAGTATGCAGGACCAACAGGTTCTGAAATCATGCACAAATCATCTGGCCATGGTCTTCACTGGCATCTTCAACCTCTCAGTTCAACAGTTTACCGTCCATGTCTATTTAAGGAAAGCTCCATCATTCCAGTTCCCAAGAAAAATACAGTGTCCGGTCTCAATGACTATTGGCAGTTAACTATAATGCTATAACTATAATGAAGTGTTTTGAGAGATTGGTACGAGGCCATATCTGTGTCCGTTTCATGAACAGTCTAGCACCCTTGCTATTTGCATATAACAAATATGTCTACAGAGGGTGCCATCTCTCTTCCACTACATCCTGCTCTGGGTCACCGTGGCAATAAGAAGACCTGCATCAGCATGCTATTCATTGATTACAGTTCAGCCTTCAACCATGTAATACTGAGTCAGCTCAGCCGTAAACATCTGGACTTAGACCCTGGGCTCTGCATCTGTAACTGGCATCTGGGCTTCCTGACAGGCAGACTTCAGTTGGTTAGAGATAGAGGCAAAAATACTTGAGTCTGAAGAAGGGTCTCGACCCACAATGTCACCTATTCCTATTCTATTCCAGATGCTACCTGTCCAGCTGAGTTATTCCTCAGCATCTTTGGTGTAAACCAGCATCTGCAGTTCCTTCCTATATATTCAGTTGTTTAGATGTGGTCAGAACATTTCCTCGAAGCTGACCCTCAATATTGATGCTCCTCGGGATTGTGCGCTAAGTCCCTTGTTTTATTCCCTGTACACCCATGACTATGTGGCCTTGTACAATACTAATTCGACCTCTAAGTTTGCCAATGATACCACAGCTGGCTCAACAGCAACGAGACAAACTACAGGAAAAAGATCGGGAACCTTGTGTCATGGTGTCAGGAAAACAACCTAGCTTTTAACATCAACAAGATGAAGAAGCTGGTTGCTGACCTAAGGAAGTGAGGGCGTGAATACAACCCTGTCTTCATCAGTGGAGCTGCTGCAGAGTTGACTGATAGGCATCCATATCACCAGTAACCTAACCTGGTCCCACTACGATGATCAAGAAAGTGGATCAGTGGATTTACTTACAGTACCTGCAGAGAGTGGTGAGCACAGCCCAGTCCATCACAGGTTCATCAATTCCTCCTATTGTCTTCGTAGTGCATTACATCGGGAAGGCTAGAAGTACCGTCCAGGATGTTTGCCACCCAGTCCATTCCCTTTTCTCTCTGCTGCCGTCTTGGAGGAGATACTGGAACTTGAAAGTGTCAATGTCCAGACTTAAGAAATGCTTTTTTCTCACACAGCCTTCAGATGATTCCTGAATCAATCACTGCTTTCCCTTCCTCTTCCTGAGGTACTAGTCTGTACCATTAACAAAGCTTGTTCAGTTGTTCCATTCTTGTGCCTTTCTGCGTGACTTCGAAATGTACCGGAATCTGGCACCTTTCTGTTGTTTTCCATTCATCATTGTATTTGCTGTATTTATCATTGCTGTGTGTATACTCTTCACCCTGGTGCGTGCGACAATAAACTGATCTGAGCTGGTATCTGTATTTATGCATATTTCTGTTTTTTCTCTGCTAAATGATTTGAACTGTTTATTTTTTAAAGCACATATCCTTTACATTCTACAGGCCAAGGCTAACCTTGAGAAAAACAAGCAGACCCTCGAAAAAGAGAACAGTGAACTCTCCAATGAGGTCAGGGTATTGACCACAGCCAAAGCAGATTTAGAGCACAAGAAGAAAAAGTTGGAGAACCAGGTGCAGGAGTTCCAGGTGAAAGTGACTGACGGAGAACGTGCTCGCACGGAGCTGAATGAAAGAGTGCACAAGTTGCAGGTCAGTGAATTCTTCTCACATGGACTGAACGTATATGTATATTTATTAAAGTGTTTTGTGATAGTACCTTTTTTAACAATGGTCTTTAACTCCTGTCAAACAATGCAAGCTAGAACTTTATCCCTCATCAGGAAAGTCTTAAGGCCTTCCAGTTCCTTGAACAGAGACCCGATTAGTTTACCACTACTAATTTTCTGCTCTGCCTGGCGAAACTTGTCTTTAGACTTCTCTCATTTTCTTCAAGTTAATGGTGTAGCCATGGGCACTCGCATGAGCTCCAGCTTTTCCTGCCTTGTTGTTGGTGTTGAACAGTCATTGATGGAAAAATACATTAGCATATCCCCAACTCTTACTCTGCTGCATCGACCACTGCATTCAGGCTGCCTCCTGCACCCATGCAGAACACACTGATTTCATTAATTTCACCATTAACTTCCACCCAACCTTCAAATTCACCTGACTATCTGATACCTCTCTCCCCTTTCATGATCTCTCTGTGTCTATCACAGGTGAAATTAATGACTGACAAATGCTACAAATCCACCGTCTCCCACAGTTACCAAGACGACAAGTCTTCCCACACTGCTTCTTGCAAAGACGTTATCCCTTACTCTCAATTTTGTTGTCTCCGCTGTACCAGCTCCCAAGATGAAGCTTTCCATGCTAGGATCTCCGAGATGTCCTCTTTCTTTAGTAAACATAGACTCCCCCCCCCCTGCTGTCATAGATGGGCCGCTCACCTGCCTCTTCTCTGTGTCCTACAATTCTCGCTCTGCCTCTCCCCAGAAGGAACAAGGACCAAGTTCCTCTGGTCCTCACCTTTCACCCTGCCACCATCTGCATCCAACATATCATTAATTCCAACATTTCCGCCACCTCTAACATGATCCTGATGTTGGGGTAATCCAGAACCAGGGCTCACAGTTTAAGAATAAGGGGTAGGCCATTTAGGATTGAGATGAGGAAAAACCTTTTTGCCCAGAGAGTTGTGAATTTGTGGAATTCTCTGCCACAAAAGGCAGTGGAGGCCAATTCACTGGATGTTTTGAAGAGGGAGTCACATTTAGCTCTTAGTGCTGAAGGAATCAAGGGATATGGGGAAAAAACAGGAACGGGGTACTAATTTTAGATGATCAGCCATGATCCTATTGAACGGCAGTGCTGTCTCCAAGGGCCGAATGGCCTATTCCTGCACCTATTTTTCTACGTTTCTATCATCCCACTAACAGTCACATCTTCCCATTCCCACCCCTTTCTGTCTTCTGCAGTCACCACTCCCTTTGCAATTCCTTGGTTCACTCATCCCTTCCCTCCTAAACTACCCCCTTCCCAGGTACTCCCCAAGTACTTTCCCCCGCAACAAAGGAGATGTAGCATCTGTCCCATACCTCTTCCCTCACGCAGATCATAGAACATAGGACAGTATAACACAAGAACAGACCCTGCGGCCCACAATGTCTGTACCAAACGTAGTGCAGGTAGAGATGATGTTTCCACTAGTGGGAGAGACTAGGACTAGAGGTCATAGACTCCGAATTAAAGGACTTTCTTTTAGGAAGGAGATGAGAAGAAATCTCGTGAGGGTGTTGAATCTGTGGAATTCTTTGCTACAGAAGGCATTGGAGGCCTTTAATGGATATTTTCTTAAAGCAGAGATAGATAGATTCTTGATTAGTAAGTATGTCAGGGGTTATGGGGGGGAGGCAGGAGAATGGGGTTAGGAGGGAGAGATAGATCGGCCATAATTTAACAGCAGAGTAGACTTGATGGGCCGAATGGTCTAATTCTGCTCTTATTACTTATGAACATTACCATATTACCAGTTGAAGCTCATAAATCACTTGTGTCTCTGGACAAGAAAAGGAAAACTATCTCTGGCAGCTTTCTGTTCGTGCTTGTTGTCCATTGACCTGATGGGCAGCCTATTCCACAGGTGGCACGAGAGGGCAGCATTAGCTTTGGTCATTGTGCACTTACTCAGGGATGATGACTGCTTATTTATCTGTTGGATGTGGTATGGGGGGGCATCAAAATATTCTAACAAAGCTCAAAGAATTAACCCAAAAGTCTTAAATTATCTACCTATGCGTCTGCTCTTTCAGAAATATATTAGGTTCCCGTCAAACAGTATTCCAAGCATTAGGCACGAACATGATATACTTTGAACTTTGCCACCTACCTGTTGGTGCAGAGTTTTTAATCTTCCACTAATGCATTTAATGGGGCATCTCCCTTGTCCTCTTCCGATTTGACTGAGCGGTCCATTTTTTCCTAGGTTTGTTAAAACCAGTGGGTTTAGTTACTATTTAGTTGTTGATAATTGATTCCCAGAATTATTGTCCAGTTTCACACCACAGTAAGATGTTTGAAAATGACCAGTTCTGATGCATGTTCACATCCAGCGCGAATCAAATCCTTTGGGAAAAGGAGCAAAGAAAATTGAAATGGAAGCAAAAATGAATGCCGCCACTAACTACAACCTTCTCTTCCCAATAGAATGAACTTGACAACGTTACCATCATACTAAATGAAGCTGAAGGGAAATCAATTAAACTTGCCAAGGATGTGTCGAGCTTTAGTTCCCAACTTCAGGATGCACAGGTAACTGAGACATTTACATTACTTGACTTAAAAGATTATTACAGAAATAATAAAGAAGTGGCAATCAAATAAGCATATTTTTTCATCAATATCTATTTAAAAATAGAACATTAACCAGAGTACTTAGAATGCAATGTTAAAGGTTTTTCTTCTTTTAACCTTAATTATTCTTTTAATCACAAACTAATCTCCTTTAACATTTAACTTATTCTGAAGTTTAAAATCTCAAAAGGGAATTCGTGGAGCTCTTGGATGGTCTGCTTATTAATTGAGCATAATGAATAATTATGGGGGAAAGAAGAGGGGAAGAAGAAAAAAATATAAACAGAGAATAAGAGGTGGTGGGTTTCTTAAATGTGTGAGCAGAGAGAAAGAGGGGTGTAAAATGAGGTTAGAAGCAATCGGTAGCAAGGTGAAAATTAATAGTGGCAGGCAGACAATTCCAGGGCAAAAATCAAAAGGGGCCACTTGTCAACATAATTATATAAGAAGAAAGAGCGTTGTAAAAACAAGCCTGAAGGTTTTGCGTCTGAATGCGAGGAGCATTCGTAATAAGGTGGACGAGTTGAATGTGCAGATAGCTATTAATGACTATGCTATAGTTGGGATCATGGAGACATGGCTCCAGGGGGACTAAGGCTGGGAGCTGAACATCCAGGGATAGTCAATATTCAGGAGGGATAGACAGAAAGGAAAAGGAGGTGGGGTAGCGTTGCTGGTGAGAGAGGAGATTAATGCAATAGAAAGGAAGGACATTAGCTTGGAGGATGTGGAATCGATATGGGTAGAGCTGCGAAACTCTAAGGGGCAGAAAACGCTAGTGGCAGTTGTGTACAGGCCACCTAACCGTAATAGTGGAGTTGGGGATGGCATCAAACTGGAAATTAGAAATGCGTGCAACAAGGGTAAAACAGTTATAATGGGTGACTTCAATCTACATATAGATTGGGTGAATCAAATGGGCAGGGGTGCTGAGGAAGAGGATTTCTTGGAATGTATGTGGGATAGTTTTCTAAACCAACATGTAGAGCAACCAGCGAGAGAGCAGGCTATTCTAGACTGGGTATTGAGTAATGAGGAAGGGTTAGTTAGCAGTCTTGTTGTGCGTTGCCATTTGGGCAAGAGTGACCATAATATGGTTGAGTTCTTCATTAGGATGGAGAGTGACATAATTACATCAGAAACAAGGTTTATGAACTTTAACAAAGGTAACTTTGAAGGTATTAGACGTGAATTGGCCAAGATAGACTGGCAAGTGATTCTTAAAGGGTTGACAGTGGATGTGCAATGGAAGGTATTTAAAGACTGCATGGATGAACTACAACAATTGTTCATCCCAGTTTGGCAAAAGAATAAATCAGGGAAGGTAGTGCATCGATGGATAACAAGGAAAATCAGGGATCGTATAAAAACAAAAGATGAAGCATACAAATTATGCCAGAAAAAGCAGCCTACCAGAGGACTGGGAGAAATTCAGTCCAGCAGAGGAGGACAAAGGGCTTAATTAGGAAAGGGAAAATAGATTATGAAAGAAAACTGGCAGGGAACATAAAAACAGACTGCAAAAGTTTTTATAGATATGTGAAGAGAAAGAGAATAGTTAAAACAAATGTAGGTCTCTTGCAGTCAGAAACTGGTGAATTGATCATGGGGAACAAGGACATGGCAGACCAATTGAATAACTACTTTGGTTCTGTCTTCACTAAGGAAGACATAAATAATCTGCCGGAAATAGGAGGGGACCGGGGGTCAAATAAGATGGAGGAACTGAGTGAAATCCAGGTTAGCCAGGAAGTGGTGTTGGGTAAATTGAACGGATGAAAAGCCGATAAATCCCCAGGGCCAGATAGTCTGCATCCAAGAGTACTCAAGGAAGTAGCCACAGAAATAGTGGATGCATTAGTGATCATTTTTCAAAACTCCTTAGATTCTGGAGTAGTTCCTGAGGATTGGACGGTAGCTAATGTAACCCCACTTTAAAAAAAAGGAGGGAGAGAGAAAACGGGGAATTACAGACCAGTTAGTCTAACATCGGTAGTGGGGAAACTGCTAGAGTCAGTTATTAAAGATGGGATAGCAGCACATTTGGAAAGTGGTGAAATCATTGGACAAAGTCAGCATGGATTTACGAAAGGTAAATCATGTCTGACGAATCTTATAGACTTTTTCAAGGATGTAACTAGTAGAGTGGGTAAGGGAGAACCAGTGGATGTGTTATATTTAGACTTTCAGAAGGCTTTCGACAAGGTCCCATATAAGGGATTAGTATACAACCTTAAAGCACACGGTATTGGGGGTTTAGTATTGATGTGGATAGAGACAGGAAGCAAAGGCTGGGAGTAAACGGGTCCTTTTCAGAATGGCAGGCAGTGACTAGGGGGGTACCGCAAGGCTCAGTGCTGGGACCCCACTATTTACAATATATATATTAATGATTTGGACGAGGGAATTGAATGCAACATCTCCAAGTTTGCGGATGACACTAAGCTGGGAGGTGTGAGGAGGATGCTAGGAGGCTGCAAGATGACTTGGATAGGCTGGGTGAGTGGGCAAATGCATGGCAGATGCAGTATAATGTGGATAAATGTGAGGTTATCCACTTTGGTGGCAAAAACAGGAGGGTAGATTATTATTTGAATGGTGGCCGATTAGGAAAAGGGGAGATGCAACGAGACCTGTATGTCATGGTACACCAGTCATTGAAAGTAGGCATGCAGGTGCAGCAGGCAGTCAAGAAAGCAAATGGTATGTTAGCATTCATAGCGAAAGGATTTGAGTATAGGAGTAGGGAGATTCTACTGCAGTTGTACAGGGTTTTGGTGAGACCACACCTGGAGTATTGCGTACAGTTTTGGTCTCCAAATCTGAGGAAAGACATTCTTGCCATAGAGGGAGTACAGAGAAGGTTCACCAGACTGATTCCTGGGATGTCAGGACTTTCATATGAGGAAAGATTAGATAGACTCGGCTTGTACTCGCAAGAATTTAGAAGACTGAGGGAGGATCTTATGGAAACTTACAAAATACTTAAGGAGTTGGGCAGGCTAGATGCAGGAAGATTGTTCCCGATGTTGGGGAGGTCCAGAACAAGGGGTCACAGTCTAAGGATAAGGGGGAATTCCTTTAGGACCAAGATGAGGAAAACATATTTCACACAGAGAGTGGTGAGTCTCTGGAATTCTCTGCCACAGAAGGTAGTTGAGGCCAGTTCTTGGCTATATTTAAGAAGGAGTTAGATGTGGCCCTTGTGGCTAAAGGGATCAGGGGGTATGAAGAGAAGGCAGGTTCAGGATACTGAGTTGGATGATCAGCCATGATCATATTGAATGGGGGTGCAGGCTCAAAGGGCCGAATGGCCTACTCCTGCACCTATTTTCTATGTTTCTATAAAGAGTGCAATTTATTATATTAGCCTGTCAGCTATCCCCTCGATTTACCAAGATGTCCTTCCTCTGCAGGAACTACTCCAGGAAGAGACCCGGCAGAAACTGAATTTGTCCACCCGCTTACGCCAGTCGGAGGATGACAAGAACAACCTCCAAGAGCAGCTGGATGAAGAGGGAGAAGCGAAGAGAAACCTGGAGCGGCAGATATCCACTTTGACAGTGCAGGTGCGCCTAGCATTGTCAGTTTCATTTGTGCCACTTACCCCTATAGCCAGAAACCGGCATGAACACAAGATGGTCTTGTTACCTTTTTAAGATTAAAATTTAAATTATATGTAGTCTTACTTTCAACATTCAACATTAGCATTCTTGCATTCTATAGTGCCCCAACACTATAAGCACTATTATAGTGTTATTCACTATAGTAGTGAGTAACTGGTGTTATTCACTATAATAGTGAATAAGACTCACTATTCTTTTAATACATTTCCAATTTGTTGCTGCTATTTGGAAGTTTGTGGGACCCTGTTGTGTACAGAATGGCCACAGCATTTGTCTGCATAATGACAATGGCTGTACTACCGAAATAACTCACTTTATTAATTACATAATACATTCTTAATTCTTAATGAATTAATTAAATAATAGAGTCATGGATTGATACAGTGTGGAAACAGGCCCTTCGGCTCAACTTGGCCACACCGGCCAACATGGCCCAGCTACACTAGTCCCACCTGCCTGCATTCGGTCCATATCCCTCCAAACCTGTCCCATCCATGTGCCTGTCTAACTGCTTCTTAAATGTTGCGATAGTCCCTGCCTCAACTACCTCCTCTGGCAGCTTGTTCCATACACCCACGACCCTGCGTGTGAAAAATTTTCCACTCAGATTCGTATTAAACCTTTTCCCAACCTTGTCCTCTGGGCAAGAGTGTCTGTGCATAAGTTAATAAAAAATTGACATTATTCAACAAGTTTGAATGCATTTTATACTAACCATGAACGTTGATTTTCTTGTAGCTGTCAGATGCCAAGAAAAAATTGAATGAAGATGCTACATCGTTGGAGAGTCTAGAGGAAGGAAAGAAGAAACTTCAGAGGGAAATTGAAGCAATTACTCAGAACTTTGAAGAAAAGGCAGCAGCTTATGATAAGATGGAGAAGACAAAGAACAGACTGCAGCAGGAACTCGATGATCTTCTGGTGGATCTGGACAATCAGAGGCAACTAGTTTCCAATCTGGAGAAGAAGCAAAAGAAATTTGATCAGGTCAAACATCTCTTCAGAACAAATTATTTATAATTGCCAAATCAAGATTGGGAGAATCTTCTTTAAAGAGTTTTTGCAAAATTAGTGAATGGGGAGAAGGGTGGAGAATGGGGTTAGGAGGGAGAGATAGATCAGCAATGATTGAATGGATGGGCCGAATGGCCTAATTCTTTTCCCAGCACTTATGACCTTATGGTAGCTTTATTAAATAAAACAACAGTGTGGCCAGTTATCAAAGCATGTTTCTTCCTTTATTACATTTGGAATAAATACAATCAATGTTGTTATTTTTCAGTATTAAATTGTCAATTTTAATTCATTATTCTGTGTAAAAGCTACTTTAAAATCAACACCGTAGTTTGATTTACAATAATTTTAATTATCTGTAGTTAAGATGAGTGTTATCCTCTTTCTTTCAGCTGCTGGCAGAGGAGAAGAATGTATCTGCTAAAATTGCGGATGAAAGAGATAGGGCAGAAGCTGATGCCCGTGAGAAGGAGACTAAAGCCTTGGCATTGACTCGTGCTTTGGATGAGGCTCTGTCATCCAAGGAAGATCTCGAGAGGCACAATAAGCTACTGAGAGCTGAGATGGAAGATATTGTTAGCTCCAAAGATGATGTCGGAAAGAATGTAAGTTCAACAAAACAACAATCCTGTGTTTGTAGATCTCCTTTTAATATCTCACTATGCTGCAAGATATTTCACAGGGGCATCATTAAATATAATTTCATTCAGAGCTACATCAGGAGATAATAGAGCAGAGGACTAGATCGATAGATCTATTTGGGAGGTCATGTTGCAGTTGTATAAGATGTTGGTGAGGCTGCATTTAGAGTATTGTGGTCAGTTCTGGGCACCATGTTATAAGAGAGATGTGGTCAAGCAAGGCTGCGCACTCTCCCATCTCATTTAATCTCTCTACACCGATGACTGCACCTCCACAGACTCCTTTGTCAAACTTCTCATGTTTACGGACGACACAACCCTGATTGGACAGATCCAGGATGGAGAGGAAACTGCCTAAAGACAGGAAGTAACACAGCTGGCGTCCTGGTGCCATCGCAACATCCTGGAGTTCAATGCTCTTAAGACAGTGGAATTAATTGTAGACTTTAGGAGAGCTCTGCACAATTTAAGTTCCTTGGAACCATCATCTCCAGGGACCTTAAATGGGAGAGCCACCATCAACTCCACAGTCAAAAAGAGCCAATAGAGGATGTACTTCCTGCGGCAGCTGAGGAACACAATCTGCCACAGGCAATGATGCTCCAGTTTTATACTGCCATCATAGAATCTGTCCTCACCTTCTCCATCATGGTCAGGTTTGGCTCAGCCACCAAGCATGACATCCGGAGCCCGCATCCTTCGATCAGCCGAGAAAGTTGCTGGCTACAAACGTCCCCCCATCGCCGAACTGTACACTGCAAAGGCCAGGAAGCGAGTGAGTAAGATCATCTCTGACCCCTCACACCCTGGCCACAAACTCTTTGAAGGACTTCCCTCTGGAAGGAGACTCCGGACTGTCAAAGCTGCCACAGCCAGACATTAAAACGGCTTTTTTTCCACGAGCAGTAGCTCTACCCAACAGCCAAACGTCTGTAGCCTCCTTTTGCTCTGGTATTTTATTTCATTCTTCACGTTTAAATTATAATGTTTTATTCATAATTGTCTACTGTATATCGTGTTGTTACTTGCAAGCAAAGCACCAAGGCAAATTCCTTGTGTGTATAAATACTTGGCTAATAACATTTATTCAATTAAATTCAATTCAATTGGGGGTCTGAGCTATAGGGAGAGGTTGAGTAGACTGTGACTCTATTCCTCGGAGCGCAGGAGGATGAGGGTGATCTTAGAGAGGTGTATAAGATCATGAGAGGAATAGATCGGGTAGAAGCACAGAGTCTTTTGCCCAGAGCAGGTGAATCGTGGACCAGAAGACATAGATTTAAAGTGAAGCCTGAACAGAAGGTGTACAATTAACATAGAAGTCTGAACTACAGGGAGGGACATAATTAAGGAGAGGTGTGGCAGGAAAAAGATTTGGAACATCAAAGTAAATCATGAATGGCACCCGTTCATTTAAAAAATTTAACCGGACTATTAATAGGCAGATAACATTTGTGCTTCGGTATGATTGAGCTGGTAATTGTTTGCATCTGATATATTGAAACCTTAATATTTAGTTTTTAAATATCTATATTTGCCTTTTGGAAAGGGAATAATGTTTTTCCCAGGAAATTATTGGCACAGATACCTCATTCTCTTGTTTTATCCCGCTGTAATTAAGGTCCATGATCTGGAGAAATCTAAACGTACCTTGGAGCAACAAGTAGAGGAGATGAAAACCCAGTTGGAAGAGCTGGAAGATGAGCTCCAGGCCACAGAGGATGCCAAGCTGAGATTAGAAGTCAATTTGCAAGCCCTGAAAACACAGTTTGATCGTGACTTGCAGGGCCGCGATGAGCAGAATGAGGAGAAGAGGAGGCAGCTCGTTAAACAGGTAAGATCATTAACCACATTAGAATTCATTTGCTCAAATAATTCAACATTCGTCTTTCTCTCCTGATCATAAGGTCACAAGGAATAGGAGTAGAATTAGGCCATTCAGCTCATCAAGTCTACTCTGCCATTCAATCATGGCTGATATATCTTTCCCTCCTAACCCCATTCTCCTGCCCTCTCACCACAGCCCCTGACACCTGTACAAATCAAGAAATCGTAGAGTTCAAATTAATCTACTTTGGATTCAAAGCGGTAATATATAAATTTGTTGAAGAATTGTTTACTTGAATGGGCGGCACAGTGGCGCAGCGGTAGAGTTGCTGCTTCACAGCGCCAGAGACCCTGTTCAATCCTGATTATGGCTGCTGTCTGTGCGGAGTGTGTACGTTCCTCCCGTGACCACGTGGGTTTTCTTCGGGTGCTCCGGTTTCCTCCCACACTGCAAGGACATTCAGATTTGTAGGTTAATTGGCTTCTGTGAAGTATAAATTGTCCCCGAGTGTGTAGGATAGTGCTAGTGTACAGGGTGATTGCTGGTCGATGCGGACTCAGTGGGCTAAAGGGCCTGTTTACACGCTGTATCTCTAAAGTCTAAACAAAAATCTAAAGTAACAGGAAATCAATTATTCTCTAAGATTTACGAAAACACTGTCACAATTTTTACCCATTTACTCTCTGATGGATATTAAATATAATGACACAAAATAATGATATGATTAGCACCACTGCTGAAATCTGGACAGCAAATGCTGACAGGCATTTGAACCCAGTTGTAAGGTAAAGGAACATAAATAAAAACAAAAGAGAGAACAAATAAAATCAGAGAGTTTGTAACATGTGAATGATTTGGATGTGGGTGTATTACTCGTGATCAGAGAGATTGCAGATGGCATGATGACTGGTGGAGTTGTTGAGTGGGTGGGTGGAAGCTTTAAGTTACTGCGTGATATCATTGAGTTGGTGAAATGGGCTGAGAAACTGCACACAAAGTATAATCATGAGAGATACAAAAAGCTGGAGTAACAGCGGGTCAGACAACATCTCTGGAGAAAAGGAGTAAGTGCCATTTCGGGCCGAGACCCTTCTTCAGACTGAGAATCAGGGGAAAGGGAAATATAGATGATGATGTTGAGAGATAGAACAAATGAATGAAAGATATACAAAAAAGTAACACTGCTAAAGCAAACATGCCATTGTTAGCTGTGTGTTAGGTGAGAACAAATACAGACAAGACGACTCAACAAGACGACTGAAGCTGGTATGATGGGTGAGGAGGGGGGTGGAGAGAGAGGGGATGCAAGGGTTACTTGAAATTAGACCAATCAACACTCATATGCTGAGTTTCTCCAGCATTTTTGTCTTCCTTTAATATTCATATCACTGTAAGTTGCCTAAGCAAAATATGAGACGCTGATCATGATAAATGTAAGGCAAAGCCTTTTAAGAGCACTAATGATATTAGGTCCCACACTATAAAAGGCATGGTCTTAGAGAGAATTTAGGAACAGAATTCCAATATCATGAAAACGTACAGCACTGAGACAGTCTCTTATGGCCCATGCTGTTCATGCTGTCCGAGATGCCCATCTCCACTTTGTCCCCATTTGGGTGCAAGTCCACAAATCCTTGAATAACTCAACACAGGCAGATAACGCAGTTAAGAAAGCATATGCGACATTGGCCTTCATTAGTCGGGGCATGGAATATAGAAATGTATAAAATATTGAGAAACCTCATCTGCAGTACAGCATGCAGTTCTGTTCATACTAGAAGGATTGATAGTGCTGGAGATGGTACAGAGGATATACATCAGGATGTTGCCTGAGATAGAGAATTTCAGTTAGGAACATAGACTGGTGAATTGCCTCTTTCCTAGGGAAAAGTCTATCCTAGTCTATCCTGGAGTGGAGGAGGTTATGAGAGGACATGATTGAGGTATGTATAAGTATGGTAGATCTTTTATGAGTGATATAGGTAGTTTTTAAACTTTACCTCTTATCAAACATGAATAAAACTAGAGGACAAAAAAGAAATCAGACTTTGTTTATCTTTAAGGTGCACGAGCTTGAATCTGAGCTGGAAGACGAACGTAAACAGCGCACTATGGTGGCGGCTGCCAAGAAGAAGCTGGAGATTGATTTAAGTGACCTGGAAGGTCAAGTGGAAGTTGCCATCAAGGGTCGTGAGGAAGCCATAAAGCAACTGAAAAAACTACAGGTGGATGATTGAAAGTTGATCAACAAGTACCATTATAAAACCAAGTTGTTTAAATTTAATTTAATTTGATTAACAAGTAATTGCCCAAGAATATGGCAATTATTTAATTTACAGTTAACAATTTATACTGATGCGAAATCATAGTAATATAAAATAGATTCAGTTCAGAAACTACTTTGTTGCAATATATTAATTAGATTACAAGATAATTGTCTATTCTTATCCAGTTTAAAGCGCTGATTGGTTTGAACAGTTCAGTTCAACAATTTGGACTTCATTCAACAGGCTCAGATGAAGGATTATCAGCGTGAACTTGAAGATGCCCGCAACTCAAGGGAAGAGGTCCTGGCTCAGGCCAAAGAGAACGAGAAGAAAAACAAGAACCTGGAGGCAGATCTCCTGCAGCTCCAGGAGGTGAGCATAAAGAAATGAGTGTCACCAAGTGTCACTCTGTGTCCTCTTTGGTGTGAAAACTGGTCTCTTTGTGGATCAATGTACAATCCCAGCGTAAGGTAGGATGACCAAATGTTCTAAACTAAATCCAGGATCTTTGTGTGAGAGCACAGGCAATTAGAAGAAGTTATATTATGCAATATATCCGGGCAACGATTTTTAGTTGCCTGTATTTCAATAATTGCAAACTACGAATGCAAAAAAACTCCACATGCATTTAATTTATTTCAGACATAAAATCACGCCATCAAAATTAGATCCCATTTATGAATTCTATAAGGGCACTGTTCGGATTCACTAGCATCACCACTGCGAGCTTTGCATATTGATGAATGATGCAGGGTATGCTGAATGCAGATTTTGATCGTATGTGTTAGTTGTGCAGTCTTCTGTCCTTTTTCCCCTACTCCGATCATGTTTACCATAGATCTTCTCTTCACTTTTCCCTACTTGCAAAATTCAATTCCATTATGCCTTTAATAAAAGTGACTGAGTGTGAATCTCTGTTCCAGAGTGCCAAACTCAGCAGTTCCATTTTATATGTGGCAACTGTCTGGTGCTGAATAATTTGTCCCAATCGCTTGCTAATTCTGCTGAGCTCTCAATTATTACTGTCGTCAACTATTTATCCAATACAAACCGTGTCTAAAGAAGGGTCTCGACCCACATTGCCACTTTTCATTTCACTGCACATCTTGTATGTGTATGTGACGAATAAACTTGACTTGACAACATCACCCATTCCTTCTCTCCAGAGATGCTGCCTGTTCCTCTGAGTTACTCCAGCATTTTGTGTCATAATTATAACTTAATAGTTAAATCCAAAAAAGTAGTTATGGCCTATATGTCCAACCAGAGCAGCAGCATCAATAAAATATGATTGCCACAATTCTTTGTTTCAATTAATTATTGCCCCCATCTTCTTTCAGGACTTGGCTGCTGCAGAGCGAGCTCGCCGTCATGCTGAGCAGGAGAAAGAGGAGCTCGCTGAGGAGTTAGCGGGCAACGTCTCTGGGAAGTACGTATGAAGAAGATCCTTATTCCGTTATATTCCATTATATTGCTGAAATGTGGTTTGCAGTTGACCAATGCATTAAAATAATTTGTCTCACTAACTTGACTACTAGGTACAGTAGTGAGAAGTCATGTTTAGTTTTGTTTAGAGAAACAGTGCAGAAACAGGCCCCTCGCCCCACCGACCCCCACACACTAACACTACCCTACACACATTAGGAACAACCCAATGTTGGTATATTTATACCAACCCAATTAACCTACAAACTGTACGTATTTGGAATGTGGGAGGAAACTGAAGATTTCAAAGAAAATCCACGCAGGTCAAGGGGGGAACATACAAACTCGGTACTGACAAGCACCCATAGTCTGGATTGAACTTGGGTCACTGGCACTAAGGCAGTAGTAGCTCTGCCACTGTGCCACTATGGTGGACCTGTTTTGAATCACTTCTGTTAAATACAAAGCTCTTCAACCATCATGTTGTTTTACTGCAACATTAAACATTTCTGGACCCCAATTGCTAAATCATCTCAATTATCTGGAATTCCGAATTATCATTAATCATTCTGAAAAGTTAAGCAAATATAAAAGTTAGCAGTAATAAAATGAGCACAAATACCACTCTGAATGCTCTGAGTTTGCAGTTGAAATTCACCAGGCATTTAAACAACATTACAGGTCTAGTCTGCTAGATGAGAAGCGTCGGCTGGAGGCAAGGATATCACAAATGGAGGAAGAGCTTGAAGAAGAGCAGAGTAACCTAGAGACACTGAACGATCGTCTCAGGAAAGTGATACAGCAGGTAAGATGCTGGGGAAACTCAAATCACATTGCCTCACTGAGTCCAATATCTGATAAATCTCATAAATCTGATCAGTCTCCAGATGACAAGAACGTTTGCACAATCAGTCACCTACATCTAACTCTGTATTAAGACACACCAACATTGTGACTACGAACTCACAAACAAAATGTTGTGAACAACCCATACTTAGGCTATGTAACTATTTAAATATAAAAAGGGACAATAATCACGAACCTCTCATCAGATTAAAATGTGTCTGTGATGGAGATTCTGTGAATCTCGGAGATGGTTTATACTCAATCAGCAGTCATAGCTTTATTTAATGAAGACTACAGTGCGGGTTATGGGGAGATGGCAGGTGAAGAGGGAAAGATGGATCAGCCATGATTGAATGGCGGAGTAGACTTGATGGGCCGAATGGCCTAATTCTGCTCCTATCACTTATGACATATTGTCTCAGCACAGAACATCAGAATTATTGCCCAGAGATTGAAGTGCATAATACATGCTTTGCATATGGTAAAAGTTACTTTCAATGTTTTGAAACTATTGAGACCATTTTGAGTGAAACTCCTGACCATGTGCATAAAATTACACTGGGCACTTCCAGATGCCTTTCACTATAGGACAGCCAAGCATCATTTACACATATGATGGCATCATTAAAATAAACCTACCAATAGAAGAGGAGCAGTAATGTGCAACATACAACCATAGTTTTAACTCCCGTAAACATTATTCTAAACGCAGAAATACCAACAACAGAAAGTATCAGGAGAGACTGGGGAAAATAATTAAATATAAAAATTTCCAAAGAAAGGAGGGAAGAATATTTATTAAATGTACATAAATGTTCAATTAATGTAAGACACACCTTAATACAATTTAAAATCTTACACAGATTATACTATTCAAAAACTAAAATAAGTAAACTTTTTCCCAACGTCTCACCTATATGTGATAAATGTCAATGTCAAGAAGCTAATATAGCGCACTCATTTGTCTTTTGTACAAAAATTCAAACATTTTGGACTGAAATTTTTGAAATTTTCACAAAAATATTTAAAATAAAACTGACTCCAAAAGCAAACTGGATTATCTTTGGGATATCGGAAGATAGCCCTGAATTAAACGTGTTTCAAAAGACTCTATTTGAACATGGCTTAATAACTGGAAAAAAGCTAATCTTAAAATTCTGGAAAAATATTCCTATACCAACAGTTAATATGTGGATTTCAACTATGTTCGAAACACTACACTTGGAAGATATGAGACTCCGACTAGCAGGAAAATCAGACTGTTTCTATAAGACGTGGTCTGCATTTATAAATCGATTACTAGGATAGGGTGCATGAATACCTCAAAAAAGCACCGGTGTCGGGTCTTGGTAAAGGAGGAAGAAAAACTATCGAGTTGGTAGATTCCTTTTGCGAGATGTTTATAATAAAGTAACTGGCTTTTCTTCTTTCTTTCTCTTTCCCATTTTCTTTTTTTTCCTCTCCAGGGTCTATCTCTTAATGTCCGGTCTCTAACTCTCCAACGGTTTCCTTTCCCTCTGTCACGCTTTTGCACTTTCACATCTCTTTTTCATTTTTCTACTTTCTTTGCTGGTATTTCTCTCTCTTTTCTCTCTTTTCTAAAGCCTTAAAAAAATTAAGGGGTACAATGACTGTAATACAATATAAGGGATGTACACTGATGTAACTTACGGTACCTCTAATAAATAAAGATATTTTTTAAAAAAAATTTAATCCATTTTAAAATACCATTTGTGAGGAAATGGCCAAAACCTCTGATTAGCATTTTGTTTGTTAATTAAAATTGTGCAGTAAAACAAACCATAAAATTTATGATGCAACCAATTGTTAAAAGAATTGCACGCGAGACTAAAGAAAAATGTTTTCTTGATAGAATTAGTTTTTCCCTTTGCTGTTATGTTTCTGCTTCATGTTTACAAAACCTTACGAAACTTCTTTTAAATTGTCAGTCTGAACAGCTCTCTAATGAGCTGGCTGTTGAGCGCACTGCAAACCAGAAGAACGATGGTGCTCGGCAGCATCTTGAGAGGCAGAACAAAGAGCTGAAGGCCAAGCTCCAAGAAATGGAAGGCACAGTCAAGTCCAAGTTCAAATCAACAATTACCTCTCTGGAGGCAAAGGTCGCCCAATTGGAAGAGCAGCTGGAAGCAGAGGCAAAGTAAGAGACATATTGGTCCTGATGAGTTATCTTTATTTGTAGGTAGACACAAAATACTGGAGTAACTCAGCGGGACAGGTAGCATCTTTGGAAAGAAGGAATGGATGACATTTCCCATTCTTTCTCTTCAGAGATGCTGTCTGTCCCATTGAGTTACATTTTGTGTCTATCTTTAGTTAACTCAATGCTTAATGCTTAAGTTGCTGCCAACAGTAAGCCGGTCACACTCACTGTGTACTGGAACCAGACATGTTAACGCTGCCTGGATCCAACTAATTCAAAATGGTGAGATCCCATGTGGCAGCAGGGACCAGCAACAGGGAATGCCATACATTATTGTCCAGAACAACTCCCATCAACTGAATGGTGGAGAAACCTTTGAAAGTCAGCTAAGTCAGATCTCTGCTGTAGCCAGTTCTTAAACTTGACACTGCAGGTTTACACCGAAGATAGACACAAAATGCTGGAGTAACTCAGTGGACAGGCAGCATCTCTGGAGAGAAGGAATGAGTGACATTTCGGGTCGAGACCCTTCTTCAGTCTGGAGAAGGGTCTTGACCTGAAACGTCACCCATTCTCTCCAGAGATGCTGTCAGGAGAGAGGGAGACACAGAGATGAAATGTTCCTGCAATTTAGAAGCCTGATCAATTGTTGTTGATTTTTTTTACATTCTGTGAAATAATTAAAGAGTTCTGAATACTCAAAAGCACATTTAATTAATATCAATTAAGCAAACCCATTTAATTCAAACCCTTGTCAACGGGCACAAGCTCAGTAGCAGATTGCAGCAAGATCATGCATTACTCTGGACTCTGCAATCACCAGCAAAGTGTAGCTAGCCTGGACTTGGCAGTTCATGCCAAATGTGATGACATGTAGACGGATAAATAAAGCAACCAGCATATACAGTGGCTTGCAAAAGTTGTCATACCCCTTGGACTTTTCCACATTTTGTCACGTTACAACCACAAATGTAAATGTATTTAATTGGGATTTTATGTGATAGACCAACACAAAGAGGTGCATAATTGTGAAGTGGAAGGAAAATGATACATGGTTTCCAAATTTTATTACAAATAAAAAACTGAAAAGTGTGGCGTGCAAAAGTATTCAGCCCCCAAGTCAATACTTTGTAGAACCACCTTTCGCTGCAATTACAGCTGCAAGTCTTTTGGGGTATCTCTCTACCAGCATCTAGAGACTGAAATTTTTGCCCATTCTTCTTTGTAAAATAGCTCAAGCTCAGTCAGATTGGATGGAGAGCGTCTGTGAACAGCAATTTTCAAGTCTTGCCAGAGATTCTCAATTGGATTTAGGTCTGGACTTTGACTGGGCCATTCTAACACATGAATATGCTTTGATCTAAACCATTCCATTGTAGCTCTGGCTGCATGTTTAGGGTCGTTGTCCTGCTGGAAGGTGAACCTCCGCCCCAGTCTCATGTCTTTTGCAGACTCTAACAGGTTATCTTCCAAGATTGCCCTGTATTTGGCTCCATCCATCTTCCCATCAACTCTGACCAGCTTCCCTGTCCATGCGGAAGAAAAGCATCCCCACAGCATGATGCTGCCACCACCATGTTTCACAGTGGGGATGGTGTGTTCAGGGTGATATGCAGTGTTAGTTTTCCGCCACACATAGCGTTTTGCATTTAGGCCAAAAACTTCAATTTTGGTCTCATCAGACCAGAGCACCTTCCTCCACATGTTTGCTGTGTCCCCCACATGGCTCGTGGCAAACTGCAAATGGGACTTATTATGGCTTTGTTTCAACAATGGCTTTCTTCTTGCCACTCTTCCATAAAGGCCCGATTTGTGGAGAGCACAACTAATAGTTGTCCTGTGGACAGATTCTTCCACCTGAGCTGTGGATCTCTGCAGCTCCTCCAGAGTTACCATGGGCCTCTTGGCTGCTTCTCTGATCAATGCTCTCCTTGCCCGGCCTGTCAGTTTAGGTGGACGGCCATGTATTGGTAGGTTTGCAGTTGTGCCATACTCTTTCCATTTTCGGATGATGGATTGAAACGTGCTCCGTGAGATGTTCAAAGCTTGGGATTTTTTTTATAACCTAACCCTGCTTTAAACTTCTCCACAACTTTATCCCTGACCTGTCTGGTGTGTTCCTTGGGCTTCATGATGCCGTTTGTTCACTAATGTTCTCTAACAAACCTCTGAGGCATTCACAGAGCAGCTGTAGTTATACTGAGATTAGATTATACACAAGTGGACTCTATTTACTAATTAGGTGACTTCTGAAGGCAATTGGTTGCACTTTTATTTAGGGATATCAGAGTAAAGGGGGCTGAATACTTTTGCACGCCACACTTTTCAGTTTTTTATTTGTAATAAAATTTGGAAACCATGTATCATTTTCCTTCCAGTTCACAATGATGCACCACTTTGTGTTGATCAGTCACATAAAATCCCAATAAAATACATTTACGTTTGTGGTTGTAACGTGACAAAATGTGGAAAAGTGCAAGGGGTATGAAAACTTTTGAAAGCCACTGTATCTATCAGCAATTTACAACCAATTAATTGGCATAGAACCTAAAAGACCATTTGATAATTTGTTTAAAGTTTTCTGGATGTTCAAATTTCCTCTTGGAATGGCAAGAAAAACACTGATAATGAGAAATCATCCCTATAAACAGCTATTGGTTAGGGTTTAATAATATGTGGGTGTAAAGCCTTTCCCAGGCTTAGAAAACCTGTACATCCAGATCCATGTACATGACAAAGAACAGTGGACCCAACACAGATCCCTGAGGCACCCCACTGGTCACCGGCTTCCAACCTGACAAACAGCCATCCACCATTACTCTCTGACATCTCCCATTCAGCCACTGTTGAATCCATCTTGCTACTCCGCCATTAACACGCAAAGATTGAACCTTCTTAACCAACCTTCCATGGGGAACCTTGTCAAAGGCCTTACTGAAATCCATATAGACAACATCCACTGCTTTACCCTCATCAATTTCCCTAGTAACCGCTTCAAAAAATTCAAGGATGTTTGTCAAACATGACCTTCCAGGCACAAATCCATGTTGACTGTTCCTGATCTGACCCTGTTTATCCCGATGCTTATATATATTATCTCTAAGTATCCTTTCCATTAATTTGCCCACCACTGACGTCAAACTAACAGGTATATAATTGCTAGGTTTATTCTTTGAACCCTTTTTAAACAATGGAACAACATGCACAGTACGCCAATCCTCCGGCACTATTCCCCTTTCTAATGACATTTGAAATATTGGGTTGCTGCACTCTAGATTCTGTATAATCTATGGAAAAATCTGATGGTTTAATTTTTAATAAAGCAATCCAATTAATATCATACTCTGAACACCAAATAGCTCTTTATTATAGTTGGAAACTCTTAATGGAATTTAAGAGATTCAATTAGCACATAGAACAGATAAATTGTTCAACTACAGCTGGTATATTTGTTAATATTACTTCAGTGATGCTTCTTGGTCTGTTTCATATCAAACATCTTACTCTTCAGGGAGAAACAAGCATACACTAAGGGAGCTCGGCGTACAGAGAAGAAACTGAAAGAGGTCATGTTGCAGGTGGAGGATGAACGAAGACATGGGGAGCAGTTCAAAGAACAGGTGCAGTACCAACCTGCCCCCCAAAATAGGAACAAAGTTACACTCTGCAGCATCTTTCATGACCCTATTACATCCCCAACTAGTTCTTGGAACATTGAAGCCTTCCTCTGCAGTATCACGGCTGACAGGTTCAGATCTCAACCACTGCTCAGATATCAGAAACTGATGATGAGTGCATTAAATCTCAATCCCTTCTGGATTTACATTTTACCACAAGCCCCTTTGCTTTCAGGGACAGTTTCCTCCTGGCTGTTATCAGCCAACTGAACCATACGATCACCAACCAGAGAGCGGTCCTGAGCTGCTATTTACCTCATTGGAGACCCTCAGAATATCATTAAATCAAACTTTACTGGACTTTATCTTGCACTAAACATTATTTTCTTTATCCTGTACCTGTGGACGGCTTGATAGTAATCATGTATTGTCTTTCCGCTGACTGGATAGCAAGCAACAAACAGCTTTTCACTGTACCTCGGTACACGTGGCAATAAATAAAACAAACTTCTTGTCGCTTCCACATTTCCTCTCTGTACAACATCTTAAAGGCATAGGTTCTTCCAATTCTGTTGGGAGATCACAGATCTAAAAATTAATATGGTTTCCTTCTCCATAAACACTGCCTGACATTGTAGATAGATAAAGAATTTTATGTTTATTTTTAACATTTCCTCGATCCACAATATTTTGGCTTTGGTTAAAACATAATGTCAATTGTGTAAGGACAGAAGAAAATGTCTTTTCTGAAATTCAATGTTATCACCGTGAATCTTTTACCTTGGAGCCACTTTCCAGCATTAATCGTGCATCCCTTGATTCCCTTATTGTTATCTGTATCTCGACAATCTTCATCAGTCCTCTTAGGTGGTCAATTACAAAGATTCACTACTCCAGGGGTCAAGCAATTTCTTCTCATCTCTGTCCTGAATAGCTACCCTCTTAATTTGTTACTGTAGATTGAGGTTTTAAATATCCCACTCAGGGACAATATAACTGCAGCTACTGATGAGGCCCCATAAAATGTTATGAATGGCAGTGAGATCACCTCCCACTTTTCTAAATTAAAAAACACATGGGCCTTATCCACCGTAAACTCTCGCCATATGACGTACCTGCAATGCCAGGAATCAGTCTGGTGAATCCTCACTGGACTCACTATATTACAAGCACATCTTCTCATACATTGGAAGACCGGACCTGTACACAATATTTCAGATGCAATCTCACCAGGGCCCTATATCGTTTGAGTAAGCTATCCTCAGACTTATACTCAAATCCTCTTGCCGTAAAGGCCAACATACTGCCTCCTAATTCCTTGTTATTCCTGATGTTAATATTCAGATTCATGTACAAGAGCACCTCGAACCATGAACTTGAGTTTTTCAGCGCTTTTTTTTAATGTAATTTTTTTCTACCAAAGTGGACAACTTCACATTTTTCACATGATTTTAAAGCTACCATATTGTTGACAGTTTACATAACCTGACTTTATCACCCTGAAGCTTTTCTGCATCCCTGCACTCTGTATCATCGGTGCACAAGGAAAGATAACAAATATTACAAGGGTGATTGCAAAAGCCTTTTATATATGAGCAAAATTAGCCATTTTGAATTGCATTTTTCTTTCCAACAAATTTGAAATAATAACTTAATGTACAACTGACTTAAGGAGCTGCTGCTCAGAATTTTCTAATAAACTTCACATATAAATTAATATTGTGGAAACCATATGCAATCAGGGTAGATTTCTCTGTAACTAGGGGCAGAAGCCTTAACCTGCTCTGCATCAAGTAGCTGCCTGCATTTATTAAGATGACAAATTTTGGAGAAACATGTCTAGACTTTGCTGTCTTTTCTTTTCACTGCATGGTGGAATTTATGTATGAAATATGCATAATTTATGCGTCGTGTGGGTCCACTGAGTTACATGCATGTGATGCTACTGTAAGTATGATTTTCATTGTACCTGCAGCTCACCGTACTGTTGCATATGATTATAAACTTGACTTAATGTGAGAAACACCATTGAGATCAACACTTCTTGTGAACCAGAGAGTGATTCAAACAGCACCTGGTTTGCACTAAATTTTAAACTCGGTAATTTGGAACTCACTATCTCTTTCCTAATGGTAGACTCATTAAGCCTGTACTCACCACAAAAAAAATCGCCTCTGAGGAAAATAGAAATGTGGAAGTACTAATACAATTTAATACTTGTCAAACTTGCCAAAAACTTCACGAGGTTCCAATCTTTTTAGGATTTTCATATTCCTTTATACAAACTTTTCATGGCATAATTGAATATTAACCACTGACAAACAAATCATCTGGTCATGAAAATTAACTTTTACAACCATAGGATTTTATTCTTTCAGACTAAGTATTGTTGCAGTTTTTTGTTAAAAAGGTAAAACTTTATTTTTACACCTGCCACATTTGTTTTCACCTTAATCCCATCTTTCTTTTGCTTTCTGCATCCAATTTTGCATAATTCTGAAATTTCCTGATTAAAATATTGGGCTGCTCATTGATAATTTGTCTGTGTGATTCAGGGGAATGGTGGCAGCTTATCCTCACGGCACTGATCCCAAAACCCCTGGAGAGCGTGTTGCACCCTTGTTGCTCGTACGTGCCACAAATCCCAGTGCAGTCTCACAACGTCTGTGGGCAAGGGCAACTGTAATGGATGGCTAGCATCATTCAGTTGCAGTGACACAAAATCTAATTAATCTGCCCAAGTACCCACATGAATCTTTTTATAAATCTTTTTGTTTCCATAACACATTGGCATTTTCAAAACTGTTGTATGGTTTGAAAAATCCTACAATTCTAGTGTTACTAACCATATAACCATATAACAATTACAGCACAGAAACAGGCCCTCTCGGCCCTTCCAGTCCGTGCCGACCATTTGTTTTCCCCTAGTCCCATCTACCTGCACTCAGACCATACCCCTCCATTCCCTTCCCGTCCATATACCTATCCACTTTACTTTTAAATGTTAAAATCGATCCTGCCTCCACCACTTCTGCTGGAAGCTCATTCCACACAGCCACCCACCCTCTGAGTAAAGAAGTTCCCCCTCACGTTACCCCTAAACTCCTGTCCCTTAATTCTCATGTCATGCCCTCTTGTTTGAATCTTCCCTACCCTCAATGGGAAAAGCTTATCCACATCAATTCTGTCTATCCCTTTCATCATTTTAAAGACCTCAATCAAGTCCCTCCTTAACCTTCTGCGCTCCAAAGAATAAAGACCTAACTTGTTCAACCTTTCTCTGTAACATAGTTGCTGGAACCCTGGCAACATTCTAGTAAATCTCCTCTGTACTCTTTCTATTTTGTTGACATCCTTCCTATAATTAGGCGACCAAAATTGTACACCATACTCCAGAATTGGTCTTACCAATGCCTTGTACAATTTTAACATTACTTCACTACTCCTATATTCAATGCTCTGATTTATAAAGGCCAGCACACCAAAGGCTTTCTTTACCATCCTATCTACATGCGATTCCACCTTCAGGGAACTATGCACAGTTATTCCTAGATCCCTCTGTTCCACAGCATTCCTCAATTCCCTACCATTTACGTCCTATTTTGATTTGTCCTGCCAAGATTTGTCCAGCACTTATAAGCACTTCACACTTATCAGCATTAAACTCCATCTGCCATCTTTCAGCCCACTTTTCCATATGGCCCAAATCTCTCTGTAGACTTTGAAAATCTACTTCATTATCCACATCGCCACCTATCTTGGTATCATCTGCATACTTACTTATCCAATTTTCCACCCCATCATCCAGATCATTGATGTACATGACAAACAACAGTGGACCCAACACAGATCCCTGAGGCACCCCCCTGGTCACCGGCTTCCAACCTGACAAACAGCCATCCACCATTACTCTCTGACATCTCCCATTCAGCCACTGTTGAATCCATCTTGCTACTCCGACATTAACACCTTAAGATTGAACCTTCTTAACCAACCTTCCATGGGGAACCTTGTCAAAGGCCTTACTGAAATCCATATAGACAACATCCACTGCTTTACCCTCATCAATTTCCCTAGTAACCACTTAAAAAATTCAAGGTGGTTTGTCAAACATGACCTTCCAGGCACAAATCTATGTTGACTGTTCCTGATCAGACCCTGTTTATCCAGATGCTTATATATATTATCTCTAAGTATCCTTTCCATTAATTTGCCCTCCACTGACGTCAAACTAACAGGTCTATAATTGCTAGGTTTATTCTTTGAACCCTTTTTAAACAATGGAACAACATGCGCAGTACGCCAATCCTCCGGCACTATTCCCGTTTCTAATGAAATTTGAAATATTTCTGTCATAGCTCCTGCTATTTCTACACTAACTTCCCTCAATGTCCTAGGGAATATCCTGTCAGGACCTGGAGACTTATCCACTTTTATATTTTTCAAAAGTGTCAGTACTTCCTCCTCTTTGAATCTCATAGTTTCCATAGCTACTATACTTTTTTCCCTTACCTCACAGAGTTCAATATCCTTCTCCTTGGTGAATACCGAAGAAAAGAAATTGTTCAATATCTCCCCCATCTCTTTTGGCTCTGCAGATAGCTGTCCATTCTGGCTCTCTAATGGTCCAATTTTATCCCTCGTTATCCTTTTGCTATTAACATAGCTGTAGAAACCCTTTGGATTTACTTTCACCTTTCTTGCCAAAGCAACCTCATATCTTCTTTTAGCCTTCCTAATTTCTTTCTTAAAATTCTTTTTACATTCTTTATCCTCCTCATTTACTCCATGCCTCCTATAATTATTGTAGATATCTCTCTTTTTTCGAAACAAGTGTCCAATTTCCCTTGAAAACCGTAGCTCTTTCCAATTTTTACTATTTCCTTTCAACCTAATAGGGACATAATGATTCTGTACTCTTACAATTTCCCCTTTAAATGTCCTCCGTTTCTCTTCTACATCCTTCCCATAAAACAAAGTATCCCAATTCACTCCTTTTAAATCCTTACGCATTCCCTCAAAGTTAGCCTTTCTCCAATCAAAAATCTCCACCCTAGGTCCAGTTCTGACTCTCTCCATAATTATATTGAAACTAATGGTATTGTGATCACTGGTCCCGAAGTGCTCACTAACGCATACCTCTGTCACCTGACCTGCCTCATTTCCTAACAGGAGGTCCAGCACTGCCCCTTCTCTGGTCGATACCTCTATGTACTGTTGCAAAAAAACTATCCTGCACACATTTTACAAACTCCAAACCATCCAGCCCATTTACAGAATGTGTTTCCCAGTCTATTTTTGGAAAATTGAAATCTTCCACAATCACTACCTTGTGCTTACTACTAATATCTGCTATCTCCTTACATATTTGCTCTTCCAATTCTCGCTCCCCATTTGGCGGTCTATAATACACCCCTAAAAGTGTTGCTACACCGTTCCCACTTCTCAGTTCCACCTAAATAGCCTCCCTAGACGAGCCCTCTAATCTATCCTGCCAAAGCACTGCTGTAATATCCTCTCTGACAAGCAATGCAACACCTCCCCCTCTGGTCCCTGCAATTCTATCACACCTGAAGCAATGAAATCCTGGAATATTTAGTATCCAATCACAGCACTCCTGCAACCATGTTTCACTGATTGCCACAACATCATTTTTCCAGGTGTCAATCCAGGCTCTAAGTTCATCCACCTTTCTTACAATGCTCCTAGCATTAAAATATACACATTTTACAAACCCTCCATCCCTTATTCTCTGTCTATTATCTTTTTCCTCTTTCTCGCCTACATTTTGGGTCCGAGTGCTGCCCTTCTCTGCCTCTTGCCCCACACCCAGTCCCCTAGCCCCCTCTACCCGAGTCCCTCCCCCCAACCTTTCTAGTTTAAAGTCTCCCCAGTAGCCTTTGCAAATCTCCCTGCCAGGATATTGGTTCCCCTCGGGTTCAAGTGCAACCCGTCCTTTTTGTACAGATCATGCCTGCCCCAAAAGAGGTCCCAGTGATCAAGAAACTTGAATCCCTGCCCACTGCACCAGTCCCTCAGCCACGCATTTATCCTCCACCTCATTACTGAATTACAAAGTTAAATGTCTCGTCCACTGCAGGCAGAGAAAAGCAATTCCCGCATGAAACAGCTCAAGCGGCAGCTGGAAGAGTCAGAGGAAGAATCCCAGCGTGTCAACGCATCTCGACGCAAGCTCCAACGAGAGCTTGAAGAAGTTACAGAACTGAATGAAACTATGACCCGTGAATGTAACACGCTGAAGAACAAACTAAGGTAAATTCACTCAGAGGGGGAGCAATGAACCTACCCACAGATAGAATCACAGTATCATCTCTGCAGCACTGATGATTTCATGACACTTTTCTCTAAACCAATGACTTTGCCACGTCTTGGTAAACAGATGCTAACTGGGTTTTTCTTGACCTTCCATCGAAGTTACAGTGGCGACTGTGAACTGTGTGTGTCCTTTCCTCTGTTAAAAGGATGTGATTTAAAAAAATGATATTTTATAATGATTTACATGAAAACATCATTCGAACAAGATAAGAAATATTTCAGATAAAAAATTAATTGTAGGGAGAACAGTAGAACTCTATACTGTTGCATAGATGAAGCCTACTAATTGTTCCTTTACAGGATCAAGTAGTTTTGAGTTGGATTTTACTTTGCCAGATGCATGCACAAAAAATTACTTTTGACTCCTTTCAGGGTGGTATTTAAATCCACTTATGTCACACTGCCCTTGTTGGTCCCCTCGAGCACATCTGCTGAGGGTAGTCAACTTACCCTAATTGTTCAGGAACTCACAGAATTGTCGTTAACTTTTTTGATCCCAGGGGAAAAGAACATGGTATTCATGGCTCTGATGGCCACCACTGCCACCAATCATCCCATTCTGATTATGAAAAGGGGCAAGGAATGGAAAGCAGCTGTCAAATCACAGCTCTTTTCCCAAACTGAGCTGCAATATCCATGATCAAGATCCAGACTGAGTTTTATCATGAACAAGGCGATGAAAGATAATGGGCAAAGTACATGTTATACATGACCAGAGATTCCAAATTCCAGAGATTAAAATCTGATCTAGTCCAGATTATATAAAGTGCTAAATTCCATTTCTGAGAATATTTGAGTTCCATTTGGCTTTATTAATTGTTTTTTTTACAGTAATTGGTACAGGTGCTATCAAAATTGTTTTAATTAATTGGACATGTCTCTTTATATTAGCCTAACAATACATTACGTCAGTATCATTATGGTCACACACTAAATTTCTTAAAATCATTTGCCAAAGGAAAACCTCCAAAGCTGGAGTATGAGGTATACACATTTACTCTAAGTGATTTGAGCAAATTTGTGCAAATTCTGCTCTTTTTGTACCATTTATTGTAAATTGCTATTGTTAGATAATTCATGTCTAATATGGAGTGGCTTCAATGATAGTAGATTGATTTAGTCAAGTTGAAATGTTCTACCTGTAGACTCTGCACAACATCAATGGGAACTGGTTATTTGCTTTGAGAATTGTTTATGATGGGAATGATATGTAACCATGAGGGAAATCTTGTCTCTATTACAGAGGTGCACATGAGCCTGCTCAGTGAACATCCAGGTACCTCCCAAACCTCGGCTATGCAACTTTCCATCTCAAATTTCCATCTCATTTTCTCCTTTAGTAGTGACAAGTTTCCGAAAACTCTGTAGGCTAAGAATTAATGTTAGAAAATAAAGTGACCTAAAGAAGGAAGAGTCACGGGATGCGATTTATATGTGGCAGATTGTAGTGAGCACAAGTGAGAAATATAAATCTTAACCCGTGATTTTTCATCATTCTGTTTATACCACATGTTAGATAAAATAAGAATCAAATGCAATGTTTCATGCTGAAAATGCCATTATTCCTGGTGAATGGCAATTAAATATTTTCTCAATTTAAAATGGCTGAATTATTTTTCATGTAAATGACATCCCATGTGGTAAAATAAACAGAATAAAACTCTAATGAATTGTTGCAGAAAAGATCTTAATACTTTTAATACTGCCATGTACATGCAGTGGAATGTGCAATCTTCACTCGAAGCTGTCACTAACTATTGTGCCAACCCTTAAACTGCCAACCAGCCAAGAGATGAGTTGAACATACTTTAGCGAAGTACATAGTGAAGTTTGAGAGCAGAGTCACAGACTAATTTATTCTTGGGGCAAAATTATCGATTGTACTCCAAATTGCTGACCTTTGTGAACGCAGTCCATTTTATTCTTTGAAGGCTGTTGTTATGGATGACTGGAATTTAAACTAGTTCCCATAACACTATAGAAAAATAGGCCACATATAATTGTTGCAAATATCACGTTATTTTATGTATTGTACTTTTCAACAAGTGTAAACATTCCCGTTGGAATTTTTCAAAGCAGACGTTTGTGGCAGTTAAGGGTTCGGCTCTATTTGCTTTATTAATTTCATATTATAACATTTTTCCAAAGCCCTTTGAGGATTATAGAAGCAACGTGTGGTTAATATTTTAATATTTGACATTTTAATTAAACAATCATTTTTATTTGGGATTGTTCATATAATAATTTAGATATTGCCTGGTGATTAAATTGAGATGAATATCTTGGAAATGATTTCAATCCCTGGTCCTCAAAGGGTTAAAGAAACATATGCCAATTAGGAAGCATGGCTGACACTTGTTCACTGAAATTTGTTATAATTTAAAGACAAACAGAAATCATTTAACATTATACATTTATTTTGTACCCATTTGAAGCTTTTCTCAGAACAGAAGAGCCAGCAAGTAAATAAATGATCAATTATTGTCAGATCACAAAATCAACTAGCTGAACTCACCGATGCTATTTTTCTAACTTCACCTCTAAATGGAATTAAGGCACTTGAAAATAGTTTTAGATGTCACATAGACACAAGACGCCCCATCCCCTATCCAGCCATTGGTACTTCTTGCATGTGTAGTCCCAAAGTAAGTCAAGATGCATGTCCTAAAGATCCCCTAGGTGTATGTGGCTCAACAAACATAGCAATCTTACTCTATTTTACTGATAGAATCCAGGAATGAGTGGGTTGGCATATGATGAGCGTTTGACAGCAGTGGACCTGCGAGGAGGAACTTCTTTAGTTATAGGGTAGTTAATCTGTGGAACGCATTGCCACAGAGGACTGTGGAGGCCACTTGGGAGGTCTGCGCCTGCGCAGTGGATCACGGGTATATGGCAAGGCAGATGCTAGACAAATTCTAGATTCCCCCAGCACGCGCGGCCACGCCCGGCAACCCTGCCAATGGTTTACGGGGGAAAAGGCAGGAACAATGGTTATTTTACGGCGAAGGACACTTGGCATCTCTGGATCAGGCATGGTGGAGTAGACTCAATCGGCTGAATGGCCTAATTCTATCCCTATAACCCGTGATAGTAAGAATAGTTGTCATTCAACAGCAAGAGAGAGAAAATAAAAACAAATTCTCATCTCACCAAGTCTTCAAGATCAAAAGGCAACAAAAAACCAAATGGGAATATCAGGACTGACCAATCTGGTGAACATCGATCGCATATCTTTTAGCAACCTTACAAACAGCTTTTTAAGAAGCGCTGCATCTTCTAAAAATACTGAAGTGCAAATACAATCTACCTTCCAAACCAAAGGGATCCCTACTCAGAGCTAATTTATTGTTGAAAAAAATGTTTTTTGATTAATGATCTGAAACACGTAGAACCCTTGCATCCTTCTAGAATTTTTGATGAACATTTTTTTAATATCCAAATGCCGCTAGAGTTGTTTGGAGAAGTTGGCTAAATATTATGTTACTTCTCGCTGTCGCTGACTCTTACTGTCTGCTAACATGCTGCGTTTTCTGATGCAGGCGCGGAAATGAGCCCGTGCTAAGCGGTGCTCGGAGATCTGGTGCCAGACGTGGAGTGATCGATAATGCTTCACTGGAAAACTCTGATGAAGATGTTGGAGGACGAGATGTGGACTTCAACAGCACAAAATCCACTGACTAATGGCAGTGTGGCATACCTTAATACTGCACTATGTTATAGAAGGGGGAAAGTATATAGATGCTTAGAAAAAGCTTTAAAATGGTCACACACAGATATTAACAGGGCACAGTTTTTCTACCCTTCAAACCACTCCATCATGATAAAACAACTATTTTCACAAGCATGTAGTCAAAGCCATTTTATTTTACTAAATGTTTCAAATCTTTAAACACTTCAAATACACTGTAAAAATGCAGTGTCCCTAAAAATACACGTGTCCCTAAAAATACACTGCCCGATGAGATAAGATTCTATAGTAGTTAGTTTATTTGGTCACTGGACCATGAACAAAATAGATAATGTTATGAAAATGCACACTTCCCTTACTGAAATAATTTGGTCTTGCTCATTAGCACAGATTTATAGATGGGTGGCTTTTTTGGGTCTCTATAGAAAGAACTAAGCACATTCCTGTACTATTGTAATACATGCCTATTAGACCATAGCAAGACTGGTCACAGAATTCTAGATAAGTGCTTTCTTAGTCACTTGAAGTACTGTATTTAAAAATAACCTGTTATTTGCAGTAATATATTCAAATCTTGCTAAACTGACTGCAAAGTATGCCTGAAGCTGTTTATGTTCCACTATCACAAATAAAGGACTTTAAATCACAATTTTAAGTAAATTACATCTATTATTTTTTACATGTATAAATGTAGACTTGTTTTATTAGCTTTTCTCTATCTACCAGCCAAAGGATGTATGCGAGGGCCTAAGTGAGCACTTACACTTTACATCTGTATTCACCATGGGGAAGGTAATGGAACACAATCAGATTAGTGTGGGGAATACCAAAACAATAGATACGCTGCTGGAGTAATTTAGCGGGTCAAGGGGCATCTCTGGAGAACATGGATAGGAGACGTTTTGGGTCGGGACACTCCTTCAAACTGATTTGTAGAGGGGGTGGGGAGGGGTGAAACTGGAAGAAGAGCGTCAGGACAAAACCTGGCAAGGTGGATACAGGTGACGGGGGGGGGGGGGGGGGGGGGGGGGGGGGGGAAGGGATTGGGGTTCAATAGGTGGATGATTGGACAAAGGCCAGAGATGAAAAGACAGAAGGCGTGGGAGAAAAAGATTGAAAAGTTGCAAATTGTTTAGTTTAGTTTAGAGATGCAGCACGGAAACAAGCCATTCGAACCAACAAGTCCACGCCGACCAGCGATCCCCGATCACTAACAGTATCCTACACACTCTAGGAACAATTTACAATTTTTACCTAAACCAATTAACGTACAAACCTGTACGTCTTTGGAGTGTAGGAGGAAACCGGAGCACCAAGAGAAAACCCACGCAGGTCACGGGGAGAACGTACAAACTCTCTGCAGACAGGATCCATATTCAGGATTGAACCCGGGTCTCTGGCGCTGTAAGGCAGCAACCTTTTCACTGTATTATATCACCTGTTAATATGCTCAAATAGTTTGAGATCAAGAAGAAAGTGGTGGACTCTTGAAGAGCATCAAGGAGGATCAAACCCCAGTGTCAAATGGGATCTATCCCAGCTTATTGAGAGCGGCAAGAGAAAAGATTGTAGGTGCAATGACAAAAGTCTTTGCATCTTTAGCCACAGGCAAGGTCCAGGAGGACCTAGGAGTAGCCAATGTTAAACTCGAAATGCACAAGTAACTCAACAGGTCAGGTAACATCTCTGGAGAAAAGGAATAGGTGACATTTCCCCAAAATGAATAAAATGATGGGTGACATAGATAGGATAGATTTTACATGTATATATGTACATGTACATGTACATGTGCATGTGTGTACATTTATATAAATATAAAAAATCATAGTTTAAAATATAGAAAATAAAATGATTCCCACCATTTTAAGATGGAATTACAACACACAGGCTGCTCATTCAAATGCAGTTTTAATAAAGGTTATACAATTTGAAAGATAGAGAGATCAGCAATCACCAAAAACAGTCTGAGCCCCTTACATTGCTGAGAGTTCTACCTATTTCAATGCTACATTCAGTCAAACATAGGCCTGCTGCCACAGGTAGTCATCATCAAGATGGCAAGTTTCATCAACTCTGCAAAAAGATGGTGCAAGCGCATGGCAATTCTGAATGCTGATCCCAGAAGAGAACTCACTATTATCCACTACAATTGTTTTACTCTTTGAAATCTCTACCTGTTATACGTTTATGGTTCATTGCAAACGATTGGCAGCTTGACTGGATAGCACATAAAAAGCATTTCACTATCTCTGCACAAGTGACGGCAGTGAACCGATACTACCTCACCTTTGGACAAAAGTACAATATGGTCTGGAGCAGAGTGGCATCTTCGCCAAACCCAAACTGTAGAAAGGTGAGCAGACGTGTCGTTTGATTGCACAAGCGAGGGGAAAGATTTAATAGGAGCCCAAGGGGCAACTTTTTGAACATGGAGGGTGGTAGGTACATGGAACAAGCTGCCAGAGGTTGTAGTTGAGGCGGGTACTATAACATTTCAAAGCCATTTGGACACGTACATGGACAGGAAAGGTTTAGAGGGATTTGGGACAAATGTGGGTAGTTGGAATTAGTGTACATGGGGCATCTTGGTCATAAGGTCATAAGGAGTAAGAGTAGAATTAGGCCATTCGGCCCATCAGTCTACTCCGCCATTCAATCATGGCTGATCTCTCTCTCCATCCTAGCCACATTCTCCTTCCTTCTCCCCATAACCTCTGACATTTGTACTAATCAAGAATCTATCTCTGCCTTAAAAATATCCACTGACTTTGCCTCTGCAGCCTTCTGCGGCAAAAAAAAACCCAGATTCACCACCCTCTGATTTCTCCTCATCTCCTTCCTAAACGAAAGTCCTTTAATTCTGAGGCTATGACCTCCAGTTCTAGACTCTCCCATTGATGTAAACATCCTCTCCACATCCAAGCCTTTCATTATTCGGTATGTTTCAATGAGGTTCCCCCTCATTCTTCTAAACTCCAGCAAGTACACCCCTGTGCCGACAAATGCTCATTATAGGTTAACCTACTAATTCCTGGGATCATTCTTGTACACCTCCTCTGGACCCTCTCTAGAGTGAGCACATCTTTCCTCAGATATGGTGCCCAAAATTGCTCACAATATTACAAATGCGGCCTTACCAGCACCATATAGACCATCAACATTACATCACTGTTTTTGTATACAAGCCTTCTTGAAATACATAAATACTAGCTTTGAGTTTCCTTTCCCATGATTGTCATGGAAAAGTTGGACCGAAGGGCCTTGTTGAAGGACTATGACTGAGTGGCAAGCTTCATTAATTCCATTTTGCTAATGACAGGAGACGGATTGCATGGTAATTAGCCAAATTGGATTGTCCTGCTTTTTGTTATCCTGGGCTATTTTCTATTGTTAGGTCAATGCCAGTGAACTGGAACAGCTTAAATAAAAAGTCACAGCTTGTTCAGCATAGTTCTTCAACCCTACAGCTGGGATGCTGTCTGATCCCATAGCCTCTGCTGTAATCAGTGCTTTCAGCCATGTCTTGTTATTACTAGATACCACCTTCTGCAATGGAGATCTTGAGGAATAGGCAATGAATCATGTATTTGAAATTGTGGCTGAAGATGGGCAAAATCCAGAGAAGAGCAGAATACATTGACCTGGATCAGCAAGTCATGTTACGTGATCAGTGACCACTACCTTCAAAGATTCAATAAGCATCCAGGACAAAACATGATTCAAGATGTAGATATCAGTATCTCCAGTCTGAAGAAGGGTTTCGGCCCGAAACGTTGCCCATTTCCTTCGCTCCATAGATGCTGCCCCATCTCTTCAGCACTTTTGTCTACCTTCGATTTTCCAGCATCTGCAGTTCCTTCTTAAACACAGTATCTCAAACTCCCCTGGTCTACAAATATATTGTTTTACAATTTGAGATGTTGTATTGAAACAGGCCCTTCAGCCCACTGAGTCAATGATGAATTACGATCACCCATGTAAACTAGTTCAATCCTGCTCACTGGACACAATTTACAGGAGCCAAATAACCCACAAGCCTGCATGTCTGGAATGTGGGAGAAAACCACATCACGCAGAAAAAACCAATGTGGTCAGAGGGAGAACGTTCAGACAGCGCCCATAGTCAGGATCACGCCCATAGTCAGGATCAAACCCAGGTCTCTGGTGCTGCAAGGTTGCAACTCTACCGCTGTGCCACCTACACTTCAACTCTGAAACCCTTCTCCAAAATTCTATTCAAGTTAGGTGCACAATGGAAACTGGTTCAAATATTTGGTTTGTGCAAGGTGCAGTTCATAAAACCAGGGAACAGCAGCTTAAACCCGACCTAAAGCACAAAATCATTCAAAGAGCATTACAATTGAAGTACATTGTTGGCGATTTGTGGATAATGTTCAAGTGGGAGACTCAACCTGGATGACATAACATTGTCTTGGCAACATTCTCCCCTCCTAACATTTCTATCAACCATCAATCCATCAACACAAGCCCCCTCTTTTTCTGGTCTCCAGGCAGATTTGACAGCAAGGAGCACTATATTGTCAACAGAAGCTGGATCCCAAATTTTTATCACCAGGGTTTCAATCCTGTGTTTACTAAAGCTACAAGACCAGAAATTGAATCTGAATCTGTGACTTGTGAATTTAAGGTTGCCGCATTTTTCCCACTGGGCCACCAAGCCAGCCAGAAGGGTCTCCACCCGAAATGCCACCCATTCCTTCTCTCCAGAGATGCTGCTTGTCCCGCCGAGTTACTCCAGCTTTGTCTCGATCTTCATGTCACGGACATTGTTGTGGTTACAACTATTGCAGATGCTAAATAATCCAAACATTAAAGTACATTAAAAAAATGCAATAGAATTCAAACAAAATGGGGAATTATAGCAACTTTATTTCAGTTGACCGGTTTAGAAATGCAGTTAATTTACATACATTGCAAGATTACAAGTTAGATATGGCAACATGGTAAAAATAGACATGGCGACTCAAATCTGCAACCATAAACTGTGCACATTACTCTAAATCTTCAAGTGATTTTGCAATTTATGAAATGTTGCATTGTCAGGGTGAGGATGGTCAATTCAGAAGTTGCAGGCATGAAAACAATGGTATTTCCCAACTATTGCAGCAGTATCCCATGACAACCATCCTTCAAGTTGGGAAAGTATATAATCCTGCCATGAGAATAAACTGACAATAAGCAAACATCACAGCACCAATATCCCAACATACAGGATGCTCACTACATAATTTTTTTAATGTAAAAAGTAGGCACCAATCATCCTAACTCAGCAGTAAATTTGGTCTTATATGGCAAATCAAAACATCATAGTGGATGGTGCTGGAGACGGTAATGAAGGCACCAAATAACAGTGCAGAAATAAAATACAGGCACTAGGTGCAAAAGTCTGGAAATGTTCCTCTCTCCAAGGAGATGCATTCATGATTAAAAGGATAACCGTGGATTCAAAACTTTATGCAAAAACAAAACATTGGTGCACTGAGCAGACAAAGGCAATCAGAGGCAATCAATCCATTCATAGTCTACCTCATAAATCCCTACAAGAGACAACATCTGTGATTTGGCAAAGACAGGGAGGCCCCATGTAAACCAGTTTGCATTATGCAAAAATACAAATACCAGTTTTGGTTCACAAAAATGATTGGCCCCCAACTAGTACTTCCCAGTCTTGGGTAGGAGATCCTGAATAGGTTTCCATTCATTCCCGTTGAGTTTTGCAATTATACAAGATCCTGCTCACCCTGTATGCTGTCATATGCTTTGGTTACTCAATTTTTCTGACCAGACAAGAAACCTTTTTGCAAGTCAATGGCTTTAACCTGGAAATCAACTGACGGATTGGACATACAACCTGGACATACCTATTATAGGCTACAGCTTAAAGTAATACAACCTCATAGCTTGCTTCCTAATGCTACCATCAAAGCTTTGATGCAGGTTTTGCACTCTTTATGAAAAATCAATGGACATTTTACTCTAATTGGTCAACTAATCTTCACTCAAGTTAAATCCTTAGAACTTATTGGCTTTTCAATTGCATCATTCAACAACAAACCAAATCAGAACAAAGGACCTCAACCAATTTGTCCATAAAAATCAAAAAGGCACTGATCATTAAGGCACTATCCATTCTATGGTCTTATTCATCTACTTACTTATTTACCAAGAACTTCACTGCTATTAATTTGCCAATAAAGAAATTTATATTCAAATTGTTAGCTTTCCACTTCCAAAACTAATCCAATTTTCTGATACATTTTCCAATGCACCAATCTAACATTCAGAACAATATTCCCTTGGGAACCAAGCAAAATTCTTCAATTAATGCAGTTTGCATCGTTGTTATTTGAACTGCCTAACCTGTTACAAACATCAATGGATGTATCATCATGTCTCTGCACAAATTGCATTGTATTATCATATCATGTACCAACGTTTGTGGAATGTATTTAACTTCTAGTGTTTGCTAATCATTAGAACTCATTGAACTAAATACAGTAACCTATATCTTTTATATTCCTGCGTCCTTCAAGTGAAGCAAACAAAAGTTTAGTATACGTACCATAAATGAACCTCACTGTCACGTTTTAATTCTGCATACATTTTGGACTAGCTCTGCATACAGCACCACACACAGATATTGGAACAGGATTCTATTTAAACTTCCATTTAAAGCGTTGAACAAATTTGGATTTCCTGTTACAAGATGTCAGCTTGGATATAAAGGCAACAGATTAAATATTTACAAAGTGCGAGACGGATAGGTAGACTGCTTTGCTAGCACAAACATGCGCACAATCCTCAGATAGATATTACAGTATACAAATTGATATATGAAATAAACAACAATTATAAACAAACTAATAGTTTAACCCATAGTTGAACAGAAAGTGGAGAATATACAGAATGGGTACATTGTATACTGGTGCATCATTGAATACTATTTTCTTGGAATAATCAAGGTAAATTGGCATCCTCAAGTGTCACACAAAGCTTCCGGAACCAAAAATGTCGCAATCCTTAATAGCACAAGTCTGCAGAGCTAAAACCTTGAGGCAGCATCTTCAAATAAGCTAAAAGTTATCCAATTAAATACTAAATTAAATAATTTGGGTTCTAATAATTTAAAGTTAGAACGCTAAGGTTCTATGACCAGCTACCAAGGAGTTACATAATCTACAAAAATAAAAATGTCAAAAGGAAAAACTTCCCTTTGGTGATATATCTTCAATTAGCCAGTTTCCTTATGCGATGTCACTAAAATGCTACAATTAGAATAATGTAGCTCCACACCTAAAATTTTTAGGCCATATAAACCCTTCTAATTATTTGTTTAGACTTCCCCTTATGAGCTCTTTTTCCACTGCCAAGGTGGAACGGGCTTCTAAATAACCACAAAACAATGGCCATACACCTTCAATATGAAAGAAAAATCTACTTTTAGCTTTCAAAAACTAAACGTCAATATGCACCAGCAGAAAAAAAAAACTTTTCCTTCGCTAACTTCCCCACTGAAAGCAATGAGCTTGGTTACAAAAATATTAATTTATAAACATGTCAGATTTAAAAACAAGTCAAATTAAAAAATGACCATGCTCAGAGCAAGATTTTGACAACACCCTGTGGTGACACAGTTGCTTGCATGCAGACCTTTGAGGCAATTGTTCCGAACTCAAGTCTTTTGGCCAACCTGAAAATGATAAGAATCAAGAATTATTTTAGGGAAATGGAAATTAACCTTTTCAGGAATAGACAGGGTTTTGCTTAAACAAATGCTGTTTTGTACTTCTTCTCCCAACCTTTTTACTGCAAGGGATCTTCTGACCTTGGAGTCATGCTTAATGACTATTGTTTAGTTACAAGATTGCTTCATTGTGTAATTGCCAGGATAGAAGTTGGAGAAACGACATCATGTCCCAAAATAATCTTGCATCCAGTAATATGCATTTCTCATTCACAGTGAAGACATTTTACCTCCCACGAGGGATTTAAAGCTAGTGTTTGGTAGTGGCATTAAAAGGGCAAAGTTAATGGACTAGCCATCACACCAAACTGTGTGTGATGGCTAGAGTGTGAAAAAAAAACACAATAGCCGGCCGACAATCAGAACCTTCTCGCACCCATGGAACCCACTGTCACCAAAGCCCAGGGCTAGGGATGATGCTGAGGCTCTACAAGGCACAGGTCAGGCCACATTTGGAGTATTGTGAGCAATTTTGAGCACCATACCCGAGGAAGGATGTGCTGGCTCTGGAGAGGGTCCAGAAGAGATTTACAAGAATGATCCCAGGAATGAGTGGGTTAATATATGATGAGCATTTGACAGCACTGGGCCTGTACTTGCATGAGTTTAGAAGGATGAGGGGGATCTCACTGAAACTTTCAGATGCTCAGCTTCCGTTTGAAATTTCTTGCATTCAATACCAGGAACACTGTGCGAGAGAATTTCTCATCACATCCTCTTACAATTTCCTTTATTCCATTACAGCCACTGTCAATCTCAGTTCTTTACGCCAATTAGTTGTGCGGGTGAATTTTCAGACCATGTTTTCTTCAAAAGATTGCCGAATTACACCTGCACAATCTTGCCCCCCGAAATTCACTAACCAAAATTATTGAAAACATTGCTCTGGAACAGCTTCCCATGCTCGATGAAACTTGCATTTATTCACTCAAATGTCCATTCCTATAGAATAAGAGTACTTATGATCTCTCTTGTTTAGTCACACTATGCCTTCTGCCTTAAAGTTTTTCTTTTTAATTTTGCCACTTTGGGACTTCCACCACCTCAAGCCACTTTAAAGACAACATCTAGGTTGTCCCCTAAAATATTGCTTGGACACCACTCTGACAATGCTTATGTTTGGCCTAATAGCACCATTTGCTGAACAAAATTTCTACCTCTGAAGCAGCAGGACCTTTGTTGCATTCGAAGGTACAAAATAGGTAAAGCAAAGAAAAACTTTTTGCTTCGCGAGCATTCCATGTCCTCCAGACCAGACATTCCCAGGCGCTTCACATCAATTAATGATTAGGAATGCAAAATGGCTTTCACATTCTCATTAATAATAGCGGTAACTATGTAACCTCCAAGTGAAATTGGTAGAGAAATCATAGCCAAGACACCGGGATAATATTCTGGCTCTTCTACAATCTTGATGCAGGGTTAAAGGTTTCATCTGAAGGGTTCCACTGCCAACCTTCCAGCACTTCTTTAGCAATGCTTTTATTTTTTTTGCTTCAGTCTCTGCAGGACTTGAACCCACATGATTCTGACACGGAAGAACAAGTAACAGAGCCATGGCTGAAGATGCAAGCCCCCACTCCCCGCAAAACCCCACCTGGCACAGATAAACTGATCAGTTATATTTGATGAAACCCTTTTTTTTAAAACTTGGAAGTAACTTAGATCTGGCTAAACTTCCACAAGTACTATTTTACAGTTACATTAGTTACTTCAGCTGTGCACAATGCAAGTCTATTAAAATGTTTCACTGACCCTTTGTCATATTGGGGTAGGTTTGCATTTGTCATCCGGTTATCATTGTTGTCTTTGACGGAGTGGTTTCCATTCTGAGCAGATGGCAAAGTTCCACGGTTTGGAGACTGATCCCAGACGAAATTCCTACAGGATGCAAGTTTGGACTCCAGAGCCTGTTGAAAAAGCAAACTGCAAATTTAGAAATGCCTAGAGGTAAATGAAAAAGCTGCTCAGAGGTGATCACAATCCCAATTCATTTGCAAGATGTCAGATTTTTTCCCTAAACTGCCTACTTTCATGCCGAGTGATCACTCAATCACTGGAAGCATTTGGGCCTACCAGTTTTTCGTTAAACCACAGTTGGTATTTCAAGGGTTTCATTATTTATTAATAGATTGCTTTTTTGTGCATTTTAGATCTGATTATTGTTTATTAGAGTAATCTAATAGCATCTAAGTAGATGTAGATGATTTATTTTCCATCTTCAAATGGATGGATGCTTCAATCAGATTTTTAGCAAATTTGAGAATTCATCTGCTGAAAAAAACCTTAGATTCCTCTCATATCAACAACCTGGCTTTGAAATAAGGTCCTGTGGCAAACAAAAAGAACTAAAGACAACAGATAGTTTGTGCTTCGTGTTCCTTAATGAATTTGGGAAGACAGGTGTACACACTTTTAATAACATTTTCTTCATGATTTGAAAATATCATTGGCACATAAAAGCTTGCCCAAAGTTGTCCTGTGGCCAAGGATTAGAAAAGCTAGCAAAGTTGGAACTTCTAAACAACGGGATGTGGTGTGGCAAATATGCCGACTTTGATACCTCTGCACTGAATTTTTGTTTGGGTTGGGGAAATTTGGTTATTGCAGGCTAAACCAGCATTTTCTTTGTTAAAATGCATCTCTAATTACCTTCAAGGTAATGGCGGGCTGTAGGCCTACCAGTGAAGGTACTCGTGGAATGTTGCTGGAACGAATTTGAAGATTTAGATATGGCAAACATGAAGGAACAACATTTCCAAGTCAGATGGTATGTTGTTTGGAAGGGAACCTGCAGATAACCGTGTCCTATAGGCAGGAGCCCTTGTTTTTTTGGGTTTTTTTTTAAATGATAGATGTCGCATGTTTGGAACATGATGTTGTTGAGCCCTGCTTCTTAAGATTTTCTGGATTACCTTTAAATCCACTTTCGGGTAAAAGCTTTGACCGTTCCCTTGTTTCCTAAAGCTCACTCCATAGAACTAAAGAAATAATATCTTCAAATCTCCATAATCATTCACTTTATGCTCTCAAGGCAGCATCTGCTTCACTGACAATCCCATTTAGGAATTTTTGGTCTCTGCTTTATGTTGGTACAGGGAATTTTACCAAATATCTATTGAACTCACTCAGGTTTTGGGAATTGTGTAGAACTTGAAATTGGTCGCAACTAGCTGGTACCAGGGAACAAGGCAAGACGGATGGATCAAATATCATAGAGGGAGTACAGAGAAGGTTCACCATACTGATTCCTGGGATGGTAGGACTTTCATATGAAAAAAGACTGGATAGACTCAGCTTGTACTCGCTAGAATTTAGAAGATTGAGGGGGGATCTTATAGAAACTTACAAAATTCTTAAGGGGTTGGACAGGCTAGATGCAAGAAGATTGTTCCCGATGTTGGGGATGTCCAGAAAAAGGGGTCACAGCTTAAGGATAAGGGGGACGTCTTTTACGACCGAGATTTAAAAAAATTCACACACAGAGTGGTGAATCTGTGGAATTCTCTGCCACAGAAAGTAGTTGAGGCCAGTTCATTGGCTATATTTAAGAGGGAGTTAGACGTGGCCCTTGTGGCTAAAGGGATCAGGGGGTATGGAGAGAAGGCAGGTACGGGATACTGAGTTGGATGATTAGCCATGGTCATATTGAAGGCGGCGCAAGCGCGAAGGGCCGAATGGCCTACTCCTGCATACTATTTGCTATGTCTATGTTTCTATAAGTTTATAAGTAGGCCGTTCGGCCAATCAAGTATACTCCACCATTCAATTATGAATTATCAATCTTTCCTTCTCAACCCCATTCTCCTGCCTTCTCCCCATAACCCCTGACACCCGTACCGATCAAGAATCTGTCAATCTCTGCTTTAAAAATATCAATTGGCTTGGCCTCCATGGCCATCTGTGGCAATGAGTTACACAGATTCACCACGCTCTGACTAAATAAATTCCTCCTCATCTCCTTTCCAAAGGTACATCCTTTGATCCCACATCTGTATTTATTTTTCTGTATTTACTTTTCTGTACTTATCTAAACATTGCTATCACTACGTACTGACACTAAACTGCATTTCGTTGTACCCATACCTGTATCTGTACAATGACATTAAATTTGAATTGAATTGAATATTCTGCAGCTGTGGCCTCTGATCCTAGACTCTCACATTAGTGGAAGAGTGGGAGAATATTGAGACGGATTATTCACAATTCCTTATACTTACTAAATCCAAATCAACTTAACTCCAAAGAACACCAACTTCAATTGGATAAGAAGGAATCTAGCCAGGGTAAAGAGGAACCAAAGGCTGACAGGGAAAAATGTAGCAGAGCAACAAGTGATCTTGAGGCAGTTATTTTTTGGGGAAGAGGCTCGGCATGGCAGAAACATTAAAATGTGTATAATGTACATCAGGTAAATTCAAGCACCTGGCTTATTACAAAAAGCTGAGAAAAGATAAAGGAAAATATAATTTTAGCTTAATGAGATAATAAGATGGAAGTTAAAAAAACCACAAATTAAAAATAGGTGGCATGTGGTAGTGGGAAACTATTAGGGACAATTAAGAAGATAATAAGAATGGGGCAAGACTAGATTTAAGTACTTTGTGCCAGTAGTTGAACAAGATTATGCTGATTGATAATACACACTGTAGATAGGTTGAGAGCTGACAGACAGGATGTACTAAACAGACCGGCTATGGCTATGCTTAGATTGAATGTCACCTGGTCCAGATGGCTGCATTTCAAACTGTTAATTCAGGATGGAGATATCAAAAAAAGAGTTGACATTTTCCCCAGAGGTAACCGATTAATGGTTTAAGTTAATTGCACCCAGCACCATTTGTAAAATAATTTATAGCTGATCCGATCTCAGCTCCAATTTACTTTTCTACCTTATCTTAAAACCCTCAATATTTGTTGCAGTTCAAATAAAATGAAACAATGGATCGACTGGGATTATGTTCACGGGAATTTGGAAGGATGAGGGGATATCTTACAGAAACATAAAATTCTTAAGGAATTGGACAGGTTAAATGCAGGAAAAATGTTCCTCATGTTGGGGGAGTCCAGAACCAGGGGTCACAGTTTAAGAATAAAGGGTAGGCCATTTAGGACTGAGAAGAGGAAAATCTTCTTCACCCAGAGAGTTGTGAATCTGTAGAATTCTCTGCCACAGAAGGCAGTGAAGGCCTATTCAATGGATGTGTTCAAGATAGTTAGATATAGCTCTTAGGGCCAACTAAATCAACGGATATATGGAGAAAGCAGGAACAGAGTGCTGATTTTGGATGATCATATTGAACGGCCAAATGGCCTACTCCTGCAACTATTTTCTATGTTTCTAAAATATTGAATGACCCACATGTCTCACACTGAGCCAGCCATGGATCTTGGTCATTAAACTCACACATCTTTCTTCTGTCTCACAGGCAACCATTATTTGAATACTAATTTCCCCCTTTCCTTCCCCCCCCCACTTCATTAGTTATAGACTCTCCTAGCAAGGGAAACATTCTCATACCAATTGTCATGTTTACAAGTTTTCAATAAGATCTCCACAAATATAGTCCTAATCTACTCTTTACATTCAGAGAAATACGGTCAGAGATATACATCACAATGGCTTAAAGGACCCATTTGCAAGTCTTGTGTAGGAAGGAACTGCAGATGCTGGTTTACACCAAAGATAGACCCAAAATGCTGGAGTCTGAAGAAGGGTCTCGACCCGAAACGTCGCCCATCTCCTTCGCTCCTTAGATGCTGCTGCACCCGCTGAATTTCTCCAGCCGTTTGTGCACCCTGCTGGAGTAACTCAATGGGTCAGGCAGCATTTCTGGAGAAAAGGAATAGGTAGCATTTCGGGTCGAGACCCTTCTTCTGATGTCTGTGGAAGGGTATTGACCCGAAACATCACATATTCTTTTTATCCAGAGATGCCAGCCGACCTGCTAAGTTACTCTAGCATTTTGTGTCTATCTTCTATGCTAATCATTAATTACTCACTTACACCAATTTCTTTTTTTCTCTATCATCTCCACAAACTCCAACAGATTCTACCACTCATTACATACCTGGGGCAATTTGCAATGGCCTGTTTACCTATCGGACATGGGAGGAAACCAATATCAGAGGGAGAATGTGCAAACCCCACACAAGCATCCAAGATCAGGGAAAAACCTGACCTCTGGGATATTGAGGCAGTTTCTTTACTGGGTGCACAACTGCACTGCTCTTTCCTCCAGGACAACTACCTCACCACAGCTATCAATTCTGCGAGTCTTCTCTGCACCACTACCAAGAATAAAGAGACCAAATCGTACTCCAGATTTGGAGTCAGCAGAACCAGTGGAGCAAGGAATCTCTACTTTGGTACACAATCTCCTTTGCAACGTATTATCAATATATTAACTTAATTTGATATACATGAATATCAACAACTCCCTTGAACACCAACGCATATTAATCTCACAATAGCAGTGGTCTACTGTTTTTAATCCTTCCTACCAAATTGGATAATCTTATTTCAAAATGTGAATTCCCCTGACTGCAGCAACTCCAGGCTGGGATAGTGAAAGGATTGTAACTGTCCACTGGATCAAGGAGGAAATGTTGCATTGGGTTTACGACTAACTAAAGAAAACACAAGCTGCCAGAAGCAGGTATAATAAAAAGACACTTGCCCAGGTCCACAGATAGGAAAGGTTTTGAGGGATAAGGGGCAAACGATCGGATTAGCTTGGTTAGGCAACTTGGTCAGCATGGACAAAATTGGGCAGAAGGGCCTGTTTCCATGCTGTATACCTCTGGAAGTAAATGGAACCACAAACGTCTGATGTCAATGGGATGCATCCCAATTTACAGAGGAGTAGATAGTGCCCTCCATAATGTTTGGGACAAAGACCCATCATTTCTTTATTTGCCACTGTACTTCACAATTTGAGATTTGTAATAGAAAAAAAAAATCACATGTGGTTAAAGTGCACATTGTCAGGTTTTATTAAAGGCCATTTTTATACATTTTGGTTTCACCATGTAGAAATTACAGCTGTGTTTATACATAGTCCCCCCATTTCAGGGCACCATAATGTTCGGGACACATGGATTCACTGGCGTTTGTTATTGCTCAGGTATGTTTAATTGCATCCTTAATGCAGGTATAAGAGAGCTCTCAGCACCTAGTCTTTCCTCCAGTCTTCCCATCACCTTTGGAAACTTTTATTGCTGTTTATCAACATGAGGACCAAAGTTGTGCCAAAGTCAAAGAAGCCATTATGAAACTGAGAAACAAGAATAAAACTGTTAGAGACACCAGCCAAACCTTAGGCTTACCAAAATCAACTGTTTGGAACATCATTAAAACGAGAGCACTGGTGAGCTTACAAATCGCAAAGGGACTGGCAGGCCAAGGAAGACCTCCACAGCTGATGACAGAAGAATTTGCTCTAAAATAAAGAAAAATAACCCAAACACCTGTCCGACAGATCAGAAACACTCTTCAGGACTCAGGCATGGATTTGTCAATGACCACTGTCCGCAGAAAACTTCATGAACAGAAATACAGAGGCTACATTGCAAGATGCAAGCTGCAAAAATAGGATGGTCAGATTACAGTTTACAGCAACCACAGTTTTGGAAAAAAGGTTTTATGGACAGATGAGACAAAGATTAACATATCAGAGAGATGGCAAGAGAAAAGTATGGAGAAGAGAAGGAACTGCCCAAGACCCAAAGCATACCATCTCATCCGTGAAACGCAATGGTGGGGGTGTTAAGGCCAGGGCATGTATGGCTGCTGAAGGTACTGGCTCACTTATCTTCATTGAGATGCATGTGCTGATGGTAGTAGCATAATGAATTCTGAAGTGTATAGACACATCCTATCTGCTCAAGTTCAAACAAATGCATCAAAACTCATTGGCCGGCAGTTTACTCTACAGCAAGACAATGATCTCAATCATACTGCTAAAAAAAAAAAGTTTTTCACAACTAAAAAATAGTAAATTCTTGATTGGTCAAAACAAGCTTGCTTTGATGGCTGCAATACAGGCCTGGCAGAGCATCACCAGAGAAGACACCCAGCAACTGGTGATGTCCATGAATCGCACACTTCAAGAATAAGGGGTAGGCCATTTTGAACGGAGATGAGGAAACACTTCTTCAGAGAGTTACGAGTCTGGAATTCTCTGCCTCAGAGGGCAGTGGAGGCTGGTTCTCTGGATAATTTCAAGAGAGGTAGATAGTGCTCTTAAAGATAGCGGAGTCAGGGAGAAGGCAGGAACGGAGCATTGATTGTGGATGATCAGCCATGATCATATTGAGTGCCGAATAGCCTACTCCTGCACCTATGGTCTATTGTCTCTTGTCTACGTCATTGCATGCAAAGAATATGCAACAAAATACTAAACATGACTACTTTCATTTACATGACATTGCCGTTTCCCCAAACATTATGGTGCCCTGAAATGAGGGGGGGAGGGGGAGGGGGGGAAACTAGGTATAAACACTGCTGTAATTTCTACATGACGAGACTGAAATGTATAAAAAAGGCCTTTATTAAAATCAGACCGTGTGCACTTTAACCACATGTGATTTTTTTTCTATTACAAATCTCAAATTGTGGAGTACAGAGGCAAATAAATAAATGAGTCTTTGTCCCAAACATTATGGAGGGCACAGTAACAATATGAAATTAGGTTCACAAGCTTCCAATTCTTAATAGATACAGGTATGGTCCCAGAGGGTCAGTGGACTGCAAAGACTGATAAAATGCAGTCGCTACAGACCAGGTCATGAAAAAGTTGGATCATTTGTGCCACACTAGATATTTTTTCATGGGTTAAAGGGAAAAATGTTTGACATTTTGTTCCAGTTGCCAAATATTTCCACCGTAAGTGTGACCATTCAACCCTCACATTACCTTTGTAGGCAAACTAGGATGTGAGACGATGCACAACTGGTCTTTCAATCTATCCTCTCCTCCAATATTTTTACGATAGGCTTTTCAATTTACAAAAGCTGCTTCTACCACCTCTGAAAAGGTGCTGTGCATTCTGATAACTCTCATGGCCCTTAACCTTGCTCCAAACACCCAATGGGTTATTGTGTACTACAGCTAGGCAGCCAATATTTCTGAACAAGTGCAACGGATATTTACTAATATCAGGGATGAAAGACTTGGGTATGTGCATATTGTGTGAAATGGGTTTATCCCCCACAGCAGAAATTATTAATAGAAATATTTAATGTTTCCACAAGAAGGGTCAGTAACCTCAACTAGAGGACAGATTAAGAATACAGATGAGACTAAGTTTATTTTAAAGTACAATGCAGGGGTTGTGATGAGCTCAACTAGACTTAGTAAATGATAGCAGAAACAGATTGATTAACAGGGGATTGAATAAACAAGGGATGAATTTGCAATCTTTAGTATTCTTAATCTATTCTCCAATTGAGATTACTGACCCTTCTCTTGTAAACATTAAAGGTGTCTATTAATAATTCCTGCTGTTGGAGAATAAACCAGTTTCTCACACTATCCACATATTTGGCTCATGCTTTCAAGGGATGGACAATCAAGATGGATTAAATGGCTCCTGTGCAATACTTCACAAATCATTACTCCTTCACAAAAATCATCCCAACTTACTATCCCTTCAATAGGGACAATCCTGCAATTGAAGTGGGAAGAATGACAGTAAACTGATCTCAACACTAACAAATGTGATCAGCAATCAGGCATTGTAGCAGTTACCTGGGCTTGCTACCCAAACCTTAATATATCTTGCCCACAATTGAATATCTCTTTTTTCCTTCTTTAAAAAAATATAAACAGTATTGCCATAGCATATGAATTTAGCTCAAATCCATTAGAGCATTAAAAGCTCACCAGTAAAAGTCCGACTACAACTTTAAAGTAAAGACTAGGCAAAAAACACACGGGACAAAGCAGCAATCCAAACCTAAAAATATGATACACATTCTCACTATAAATAAACCAATGCCTCCAGATATTACTATGGAATCTTTCCATTCACGTATTCAGCCCACATGCAAATTAGTCCTTTAAGTCAGCTACCCCAAATTCTCATCCTGGAAGTTCAAGTGAGTTTATTGTCATGTGTCCCTGATAGGACAATGAAATTCTTGCTTTGCTTCAGTACAACAGAACCGATCAGTGTGTTCATATACCATTATATAAATATATACACAAGAATAAATAAACTGATAAAGTGAAAATAACAAATAATGGGTTATTAATGTTCAGAGCTTTGTCCGAGCCAGGTTTAATAGCCTGATGGCTATGGGGAAGTACTATTCCTGAACGGGGTCATTGCAGTCTTCAGGCTCCTGTACCTTCTACCTGAAGGTAGCAGGGAGATGAGTGTGTGGCCAGGATGGTGTGGGTCTTTGATGATACTGCCAGCCTTTTTGAGGCAGCGACTGTGGTAAATCCCCTTGATGGAAGGAAGGTCAGAGCCGATGATGGACTGGGCAGTGTTTACTACTTTTTGAATTCTTTTCCTCTCCAGGGTGCTCAAGTTGCTGAACCAAGCCACAATGCAACTGGTCAGCATGCTCTCTACTGTGCACCTGTAAATGTTAGAGTCCTCCTTGACAAACTGACTCTCCGTAATGTTCTCAGGAAGTAATCTTATCAAGAAAACTGATGATCTTTCTTGATAATTGCATCAGTGTTCTCGGACCAGGAAAGATCTTCAGAGATGTGCACGCCCAGGAATTTGAAGCTCTTGACCCTTTCAACCATCGACCCGCTGATATAAACGGGACCGTGGGTCCCCATCCTACTCCTTCCAAAGTCCACAATCAGTTCCTTGGTTTTGCTGGTGTTGAGGGCAAGGTAATTGTGCTGGCACCATATGGACAGTTGCTCGATCTCACTTCTGTACTCTGACTCATCCCCATCAGTGATACGTTCACTGACTACAGTGGTGTCGTCAGTGAACTTGATGATGGAGTTCGCACTGTGACCGGCTACGCAGTCATGTGTATAGAACGAGTACAGCAGGGGGCTGAGCACGCAGCCTTGAGGTACTCCCGTGCTGATTGTTATCGAGTCAGTCACATTTCCACCGATACGAACAGACTGTGGTCTGTGAATGAGGAAGTCGAGGTTCCAATTGCAGAGGGATGCGCAGAGACCCAGTTCTACGAGTTTGGTAACCAGCTTGGAGGGGATGATTGTGTTAAATGCCGAGCTATAATCGATGAATAACAGCCTGACATATGAGTTTTTGTTGTTCAAGTGGTCCAGAGCAGAGTGGAGTGCCAGCGAGATCGCGTCCACCGTTGATCTGTTGTGGCGGTAAGCAAACTGCAGTGGGTCCAGGTTTTTGTCGAGGTAGGAGTTGATTTGCGCCATGATCAACCTCTCGAAGCACTTCATCACCACAGGCGTTAGTGCCACAGGTCGATGGTCATTGAGGCACGTCACCTTGCTCTTCTTGGGCACTGGTATAATTGATGCCCTTTTGAAGCAGGTGGGAACCTCAGACCTCAGAAGTGAGAGGTAGAAAATGTCCGTAAAAACTCCAGCCAGTTGGTCCGCACAGATTTTTAGAACACAACCAGGTATACCATCAGGTCCAGGTGCTTTTCAAGGGTTCACCCCTCTGAAGGATTTCCTGACGTTGGCCTCTGTGACAGACTGAAATACCATCACAGCGAATGGGGGCTCGGGAAGGCACATCGGTGTTCTCCCTATCAAAGCGTGCGTAAAACGCATTGAGCTCATCAGGGAGTGAACCAAATGAGAGCTTTAGTTCCCAAACTGATCTATTCCATATTAAATGTCATGTGTTTCAGACTGCTATTCATAGAGGCAGAGCACAGGAACAGACCCTTGGGCCCAACCTGTCCATGCCTACCAAGTTGCCTTCTCTAGCTGGTCCCGGTTGTTTGTATAGGAAGGAACTGCAGATGCTGATTTACATCGAAGATAGACACAAAAATGCTGGAGTAACTCAGCAGTACAAGCAGCTTCTATGGATAGAAGGAATGCTATCCACAGATGCTGCCTGTACCACCAAGTTACTCCTGCATTTTGTGTCCGTTTGTTTGTATTTGGCCCACATCCATATTAAGCTTCCCTGTCATACCCGAATAAATGCCTTTTAAATGCTGCAACTGTACCCAATGGCCCTGTCCCACGATGCGAGTTCATTCAAGAGCTCTGCCACGATGAGAGTTCATTCAAGAGCTCTCCAGAGTTTAAAAAAAAAAAAAATCAAACTCGTGGTAAGCACGGAGAATGAACGCAGCGGGTAGGTTGGATCTCGGGGACGTCTCTTAGCGGCTCATAACGCTTACGGCAGGTACTCGGGAAGACTCGCTAACGGCAGGTAAGTACGGGAAGGCTCGTGAAGATATTTCAACATATTGAAAAATGTCCACGAGAGCCCCGAGTACAGACGAGCGGCCATTACCGTAAATCTCCAAGTTCGAGTCAGAGCAAACTCGGGAGAACTCTTTGAATGAACTCGTACAGTGGGACAGCTTTAACTCTACCACTTACTCCAGCAGTTTGCTCCATGTATTCCACATGTATGGGAAAAGTTACCGCTCAGTTCCATTTAAATCTTTCTCCTCTCCTTTAAATACACTCCTTGGTTTTAGACACTCAACCCTGGAATAAAGAATGATCACTTTATCTATGTGCCTCATGGTTTTATATACCTTGAGCTCCAATTTCCTAGGGTGAAAACCCAAGCCTTATCCAGTCTTTCCTAATAACATAAATCCACTAGTCCTGGTAACATCTTTGTGGATCTTTCAGTACAATGACTGCTTGTGGTTTACATCAGCACTTTGGACAAGAATGTAAAATTTGAATTTGGCACTGAAGTGGGTGGTGTCATAGATAGTATTGAAATATTACAGCAGGATCTCAGTCAGTTGGGTGAGTGGGCTGATGAATAGTTAATATAGTTTAATGCAGTTAAATGTGAGGTGTTTTGGGAAGTCAAACCAGGGCAGGACATTCACATTGAATGGCAGGGCCCTGGGGAGTGCTGTAGAGCAGTGGGATCGAGGAGTGCAGATACATAGTTCCCTGAAAGTGGCACCACAGGTAAATAGAAGTTTATTGCTACATTGGCCTTCATCAGTTAGGGTATTGAGTAAACAAGTCGGGATGTTATGTTACAGACGTACAAGACGTTGGTGAGGCAGCATTTGGAGTATTGTGTTTGGTTTTAGTCACCCACCTATAGGACTGCAGGGGATTTACAAGTATGTTACCAGGACTTGAGGGCCCCAGCTATCGAGAGAGGTTGGGCAAGCTTGGAATTTATTCCCCAGAGGGCAGGATGTTGATGAGTGATCTTAGAGATACCCACCTGCTTAAAGACGATCACCATCATCCCAGTACCGAAGAAAACCCAAGACCTCATGCCTAAAAGATGACCGGCTAGTAGCTTTGACATCCACCATCATGAAACGTTGAGGGGCTAGATTTGTAACGCATTAAATCCAGTCTACCCTGCGGCCTTGACCATTGCAGTTTGCCCACCACCACAACAGTTCCACGGATTATGCCATCACTTTACATTCATCCCTAGAACACCTGGATAAGACATCTACGTCAGACTCCTATTCATAGACTACAGCTCTGCCTTTAATAACATTACACCATCCAAGCATCACCAAACTGTCGGGGCTCTGCAACTGGATCCTCGACTTCCTGACCTACAGACCCCAATCAGTGAGGATAGGGGATAAATTGTCCCCTATGATAATCCTCAACAATGATGCTCTGCAGGACTGCATTCTCAGCCGCCTTCTTTACTCCTTGTACACCCACCATTGTGCAGCCATGTAAAAATCAAATTTAAGTTTCAAATTTACAGACAACACCACCATTGTGAGCCAGATATCAAATAATGATGAGTACAGGAAGGAGATTGAGGACCTCGTGCTGGTGTCGAGACAACAACCTTTCTCTCAATGTCAGCAAGACAAAAGATAGTGATCGACTTCAGGAAGTGAAGCGGTACACACATCCCAGTGTGCATTTTCACGCCGAAGTAGAGATGGTTGAAAACGTCAAATTTCTAGCAGTCAATATCACCAACAACTTCTCCCAGACTATCCATATTGAAGCAATGACTAAGAAAGCACACCAACGCCCCTGTGCCTTGATCGGGCATTGCTGGCTTTACCTTGCATTATACGTTATTCCCTTATCATGTGTCTATACACAGTAAATGGCTTGATTGTAATCATGTATTGTCTTACTGCTGACTGGTTTGCACGCAACAAAATATTTTCACTATTCCTCAGTACGCACAGCAATAAACTAAACTAACCAAACTAGACGAGTACAGGATCACGAGGCGGATAGATTAGGGTAAATGCTCAGTCTTTTATCCACAGCAGGGGGGAAAAAAAACCAGGGGATATAGGTTTAAGGCAAGAAGGGAATGATTTAATAGGAACCAGATGGGCAACATTTTCCATGCAGATGGTGGTGGGTTTATGGAATGAGCTGCCAGAGGTACTAGTTGAGGCAGGTACTTATAACAACATTTAAAATACACTTTGGAAATATGTAGAGGGCTATGGGCCAAATGCAGACAGGACACCTTGGATAGCATGGGTAAAAAAAGTCTTGCCTTATTGGCTGCCAATTTTCTTTGATTCTCATATCTCCTGGGCAGTTTACCATCACACATTCTCAATGCAATTTGGGATCAGCTGTTTATATCTGCTTTTAGTTTTAGAGATACAGCATGAAACGGGCCCTTTTGCACACCAAATCTGTGCCGACCAACAATCACTAGTTCTATCCTACACGCCAATGATAATTTACAGAAGCCAATTTACCTACAAGCGCTTGGAATGGGGGGAGGAAAGCCCATGCACCCACAGAGAGAACGTATAAACTCCGTACAGACAGCACCCATAGTCTGGATCAAACCTAGGTTTCTGGCATTGCAAGGCAACAACTCTACCACTGCACTGCCCTAACTTATCTATTGCAAGATGTGCTGTTCATTCTGTACACATGTGATATTTTAATTGACTTTAGTCTAAATAGTATGAAATTTTATGAATTGACAAAACTTTGCAAACAGTCACAGTACATTGGAAAACTGAGTTACATGGTATAATTTATTGGGTTTTTTTTAATTTTAATTCTCAGCATAATCTTTACACTTCACAAAATATTCAAAGTATCAAACCCTAATAAAGGATCAAACCTGGAATCAAATCCAGGCGTCAAAGTTAATTTAACATGGAAGCAAATTACAATATCTACAATGTGTTTATGCCGCAATATCCTTTCACATTGCCTGTAATAGAGGTTGACTTTAAATAATTTACATTGACAGAGAAGCTACGAGATATTGGAGATGACTCAAGTAGGAATGGTTTTCAAAACCCCTTAAACAGAATATTCCACATCATCATAACACTCAGTATTTTGCATCCAAAACTGGTAACAATGAGTACATACAAACATGTCAAGATGCTTCACCTGAATAGTTCAGCTCTGGTGCCATTGAATTTATATCAGAACCAAAATATCCTATTTTTAATTGCATCGCCAAAAACATTGTATAAAATTAGCAATGGATTCTTTAAAGAATATGGCATGTTGCAAGTGGTCAAATGACATAATTCCACAAGCAATGAACGATTACACTTTTCTAACAAGTTGCTTATGTACACAGGCCACACTGTGAAATAGTTAATATAAAGACATTAATGTATCAAGGAGCTAGGCTCTTCACCTCAATTAACATAGACCCCAACTCCCCTCCCCCCTCAATTGCCCCTAGAATGGCTTAAAAACTGCAACTGATTTTAAGAGTCACTGTGACCACAAGCAATAAAAAGAGTGTAAACAGTGAAGCTTCCTAGCAAGGGCAACAGGGCCAATGAAACTGGCAGCCAGTGCCACAACATGGTGCAAACCATTTAATATAAAATGACCCATGAACAAAAAACAACTTGGTCTGACTTCAGAGTTAGGAAAGAAAGAAATACATCCTCAACTGCACACGATTGAACACCAGAGTAGAACATAAATGTCAGCTTCTTTGCAAGTACCAGTTTTAGAGCACTACATGAACCAATTCCTGCAGATATTCTGGATAATTCAACTGTTCGGCTTTTTCTATTTAACTCACCAAGGGATAAATCAGTGAAATATAAATAATTAAATTGCTGCAGAATGAAGAAAATGTTTAATGTGATAAAAGTGCGTTGCAAAACTAGTAGATCTTTGAAGGCCCACAGGAGTTCAAAAAGATTCTCCCATGACAAGCTCACAAATTTTAAAAGAGGGGCAGGTATTATTAAACATTTAATACGTCAGGAAAAATGAGTTGCCACTGATCCATGTGAAATACCCAGACTTGCCCACAATCTAATGTTTATGCAATAGAGTCATAAATTTACTGAAGGCGAGGATAAGAGTTAAAGAACCAAGATATTCAATTAACCCTGCACTTAGTGCTGCGATTCTTACCCCAACTTTCCTAAGCAAGTCTCCCACTATGTTAAGTGCAGATATCCTGGCTGATGGAGTTAGAGGACTGCCAGTGTAACCATCTGGAAAAGTTTAAACAGAAAAATAGACAAATAATTAGGAGACATAATATTAACCAAATCATAGACCGATAAAGAGTCATTGAGCATACCAGAGTGCTTTGAAACTAAGGCCATTTAAACATGAGGCTCGAGTTAATCCACTCACCCAAAGATTGCTCCTCAATTTATTACCACCTCACCAACTCTATTCTCTTTGGCATCTAACAATCGGAATTTATCTCAAATATATTAAATGGTCAAGTATCCAAAGTCATCTTTGTCAGAGATGGCCAAACCTTTCTGGGATGATATCTCTGGACACAAGGGCATGCTGCCAGACTAACTCAGCTAATTATGCAATTCTATGATTAACTAGTTTCAATTAGACCACATCAGATTCTAAACTCAAGTAAACATCTATTTACTTTTCTCATAAAAGGCCATTTCAAGCAGAGGAAATGACTTTATACTGCATTTCCTCCAAAAGGCAAGAACATTCAGGAAAGGAGACCAAAACATGCATCTTGCCTCTGGTCTCAAGGTTGATACAACAGCAGCAAGAATGTTTTACTCTTGTACTCCCATTTAATAACGTGATAAAAAGCTGCCGAACCATTTGCTTTACTCTTCCTAGCAGACAGTGCCACCCAGGTTGCTTCTAAACACCAATATATAAAGAGTGCTTTGTTGTCTAACTAATATGAACAATAAATTTCCCCATTTTAAGTTTCAGTTTAGTCACTCAACCTGCTTCTACATTTCTATGCAGCCTTTTTAGTTAATTTCCCACCTTGCATTATTTAATCAAAATTGGATACAATACAATCAGCCCTTTTATCCAAGTTACCAATGTAAACATATCACTGCATGAGTATCCAAAGTGCAACATTAAACAGGTGTTTAAGGTTAACAGCCCTCATTCTGCCCAAAATAGTTTAGTCCCTACTGCAGTCTTTTGTCATCAACTGGATTTAAATCCAACTTTAAACAAGCCCACTGTAATTTTTATTTTTAAATAAGACTAGAGGAATAGAAAATCATTCATTTTTGACACCTTTTATATTAGTCACAAATCCTGCAAGATTAATTACTTGTCATGTTTCTGTTGACATATTTAATGACTGATAGAAGCAAACGCCAAAACATCTCAGATCATTAAAACATCAATAAGAGTTTTGTAATTACCTTTTGTAATTAAGGAAGGTGTGTGGAACACACTGCTGGGTCCTTTGCAGAGGAGTGGGGTCGAAGGTATTGTGGATGCTTGCAATGTTGTATTTTCAAACTCCACGGAGGGTTTCCTGATCGATTCAGGTTTTTGTTGTACTGCCAATTCTTGTCTCAGATCTGGAAGGACATTTAAAAAAAAATTTTTAAGTGCAAAATGTTGTGACAAAACTCAAGCATGTAATTGCACATGTAAAATAAAATAAACATGCACCTCTTGCTTCATCTTTCAGTCTTTGTACAGAAACCAGGAGGTTTTCTTTTTCATCGAGTTCACTCTCCAGGAAGGCGTTTCTCTCAATTGCCTGGTTCAGGCGCTGCTCAAAGTCTTCCAGGGACATAATAGTCGCTCTAGTAGAATTATAAAGGTATATAGGATCAATAACAAGTATTAAATTTTAAAAGACAAAAAAGTACAAAAACCAATACAATGTTATGATTTTCTATTTAAAATGCAAGTACAACTGCAATAAAATTTAAAAGTTGTACATTGCAAACACTATTACAATATAAATACTTCCTAATCATCACTTAAACCAATGTTTGCTAAATCACGATATGATTAGATTCTATATCACTGTTGAACTAGTATTGAATTTGTTTTTAAAAAGTGTGCTTAATAAAATGGTTCATGAAAAATTCTCAATGTTGGTTACAAAATTCCATTTGCTGACTTTGAGAGTGAAAAATCTGTACATCAAAATTTGTACTACAATAACTGTCAATATTTATTATTCCATACAGAGAACAATTAATAACAAATGGCTGCGCAAAAGTGAAAACGTGAAAGTATCTATTGTTAAATCACTGTTGGTATTTGATTACTTAACTTCAAGTAGGAATGGACCATTTTCCGTTTATCGTATATGAAAGGCCCCCTACCAGGACAGAGTCACTAAAGCTGCATGTTTTTTAAGATGACTCTCAAACTAAAAAAGGTATTTTGGTCATAACTGTTCAAGAAATAAATGCTCATAAGTGCGGTTTCTAGCTAAAGCTAGAAACCGCACTTATTGTAAAAACAATCACAGAACACCATTTGATGCCTTAATTATTGGTTAATAAACTTACTAAAAGTCCTACCATCGAAATAATCTTAAACATTTGCATTTCCTTCTGCTCAGTCCTTTTTTAAACACACTTCCTGAAATTCCATATAAATAAACTACTAAACTTGTATAATGAACAGGAACTCCATTTATTTTAACAGACCAGAATGACAGAGGGAGATAAATATGAAGGTATTTATATACAAGTTATGAGTTTGGAAGTTTAAATGTTTCATATTAAATTGTTAAACATTTAAACTTTAATCAAACCATTTGCCAAAGTTAAAGTATAAACTTTACTAGTTTAACACATAATAGTTCAAGGATTTTTAGTTATTGGATGCATTCAAACATTTAAAAGTTTAATTCACTGTGGACAAATCAGGAATCTTGGATTTGGCAACAATCAAAGGCCTTTCTTCCTCTGAATTCTGTAGCAATAGGATTTATGTATTGAATGCCCTGCAGTTCACTGGGACTTGGCCAACAGGAACCAATTCAATGCAGGAAGGAAATGCAGAAGCTGGTTTATACTGAAGATAGACACAAAATGCCAGAGTAACTCAGCAATTCAGGCAGCATCTCTAGAGAAAAATAATAAGTAACATTTTGGGTTGAGACCTTTCTTCAGACTGATGCATTACCATGGGGTATTATGTCCACCCTACCCAGTCATTTATTCAAGGACCATCATCCTCAGTGGTATTCAAGAATGGAAACCAGATTATGATTACATATTGTACCTGATGTTAAGGCAGGTACATTTAAAATACATTTATTCAGGTGCATGGATAGGAAAGTTTGAGGGATATGGGCCAGGCGCAGGCAAATAGGACTAGCTTGGATGAGGCATCTAGATTTACATTGGACAAGTGGGGCTGAAGGGCTCATTTCCATGGGAAGACTATGACTCTGTGATTGAAGAATGAAGCTTTCAATTTTGATCATAGACAGTTTGTCAAAGACAGTTAGATCACAAGTTGTACAAGTTTACAACTTCACTCAATTCCTTGAATAATGTGCAATTATTCAAAGGAGCATTGTTAGGTAATGAAGCCCCACCAATACACCCATATAGCTCATCTCTCTCACATGCTTGAAAACGTGGCTTGAAAAATGGTGCAAGGGGGAGGGATTAAAATTTCTTGGGCACTGGAACCAGTTCTGGGTGAGGTGGGACCAGTACAAACAGGACGGTCTGCACCTGCGCTGGAATGGAACCAATGTCCTTGGGGGAGTATTTGCTTGTGCTGTCAGGGAAGATTTAAACTAATGTGGCAGGAGGATGGGAGCGTGAGCAGAGAGAGAGAAATGGGTGTAAAATGAGGGTAGAAGCAATAGGTAGTAAGGTGAAAAGTAAAAGTGGCAGGCAGAAAAATCCAGGGCAAAAATCAAAAAGGGCCACTTTTCAACATAATTGTATAAGGGGCAAGAGTGTTGTAAAAACAAGCCTGAAGGCTTTGTGTCTCAATGCAAGGAGCATTCGTAATAAGGTGGATGAGTTGAATGTGCAGATGAATGAATTAATATGATATAGTTGGGATCACGGAGACATGGCTCCAGGGTGACCAAGGCTGGGAGCTGAACATCCAGCGATATTCAATATTCAGGAGGGATAGACAGAAACGAAAAGGAGGTGGAGTGGCGTTGCTGGTGAGAGAGGAGATTAATGCAATAGAAAGGAAGGAAATTAGCGTGGAGGATGTGGAATCGGTATGGGTAGAGCTGCGAAACACTAAGGGGCAGAAAACACTAGTGGGAGTTGTGTACAGGCCACCTAACAGTAGTAGTGAAGTTGGGGATGGCATCAAACAGGAAAGTAGAAATGCGTGCAACAAAGGCAAAACAGTTATAATGGGAGACTTCAATCTACATATAGATTGCGTGAATCAAATTGGCAGAGGTGCTGAGGAAGAGGATTTCTTGGAATGTATGTGGGATAGTTTTCTAAACCAATATGTAGAGGGACCAATGAGAGAGCAGGCTGTTCTAGACTGGGTATTGAGTAATGAAGAAGGGTTAGTTAGCAGTCTTGTTGTGCGTGGCCCCTTGGGCAAGAGTGACCATAATATGGTTGAGTTCTTCATTAGGCTGGAGAGTGACATTGTTAATTCAGAAACAAGGGTTCTGAACTTAAAGAAAGGTAACTTTGAGGGTATGAGACGTGAATTGGCCAAGATAGACTGGCAATTGATTCTTAAAGGGTTGACGGTGGATATGCAATGGAAGGCATTTAAAGACTGCATGGATGAGCTACAACAATTGTTCATCCCAGTTTGGCAAAATAATAAATCAGGGAAGGTAATGCATCCGTGGATAACAAGGGAAATCAGGGATAGTATCAAAAAAGATGAAGCATACAAATTAGCCAGAAAAAAGCAGCCTACCAGAGGACTGGGAGAATTTCCGAGTCCAGCAGAGGAGGACAAAGGGCTTAATTAGGAAAGGGAAAATAGATTATGAAAGAAAACTGGCAGGGAACATAAAAACAGACTGCAAACGTTTTTATAGATATGTGAAGAGAAAAGGTTAGTTATAAATGTAGGTCCCTTGCAGTCAGAAACTTGTGAATTGATCATGGGAAACAAGGACATGGCAGACCAATTGAATAACTACTTTGGTTCGGTCTTCACTAAGGAAGACATAAATAATCTGCCGGAAATAGCAGGGGACCGGGGGTCAAATAAGATGAAGGATCTGAATGAAATCCAGGTTAGCCGGGAAGTGGTGTTAGGTAAATTGAATGGATTAAAGGCCGATAAATCCCCAGGGCCAGATAGGCTGCATCCCAGAGTACTTAAGGAAGTAGCCCCAGAAATAGTGGATGCAATAGTGATCATTTTTCAAAACTCTTTAGATTCAGGAGTAGTTCCTGAGGATTGGCGGGTAGCTAATGCAACCCCACTTTTTAAAAAGGGAGGGAGAGAGAAAACGGGGAATTACAGACCAGTTAGTTTAACATCGGTAGTGGGGAAAATGCTAGAGTCAGTTATTAAAGATGGGATAGCAGCACATTTGGAAAGTGGTGAAATCATTGGACAAAGTCAGCATGGATTTATGAAAGGTAAATCATGTCTGACGAATCTTATAGAATTTTTCAAGGATGTAACTAGTAGAGTGGATAAGGGAGAACCAGTGGATGGGTTATATCTGGCCTTTCAGAAGGCTTTCGACAAGGTCCCACGCAAGAGATTAGTATACAAACTTAAAGCACACGGTATTGGGGGTAGTATACAAACTTAAAGCACACGGTATTGGGGGTTCAGTATTGATGTGGATAGAGAACTGGCTGGCATACAGGAAGAAAAGAGTAGGAGTAAACTGGTCCTTTTCAGAATGGCAGGCAGTGACTAGTGTGGTACCGCAAGGCTCAGTGCTGGGACCGCAGCTATTTACTTTATATTATTGATCTGGATGAGGGAATTGAATGCAACATCTCCAAGTTTGCGGATGACACGAAGCTGGGGGGCAGTGTTAGCTGTGAGGAGGATGCTAGGAGGCTGCAAGGTGACTTGGATAGGCTGGGTGAGTGGGCAAATGCATGGCAGATGCAGTATAATGTGAATAAATGTGAGGTTATCCTCTTTGGTGGCAAAAACAGGAAAGTAGACTATTATCTGAATGGTGGCCGATTAGAAAAAGGGGAGATGCAACGAGACCTGGGTGTCATGGTACACAAGTCTTTGAAAGTAGGCATGCAGGTGCAGCAGGCAGTGAAGAAAGTGAATGGTATGTTAGCATTCATAGCAGAAGGATTTGAGTATAAGAACAGGGAGGTTCTACAGGGTCTTGGTGAGGCGACACCTGATGTATTGCGTACAGTTTTGGTCTCGTAATGTGAGGAAAGACATTCTTGCCATAGAGGGAGTACAGAGAAGGTTCACCAGACTGATTCCTGGGATGGCAGGACTTTCATATGAAGAAAGACTGGATAGACTCGGCTTGTACACGTTAGAATCTAGAAGATTGAAGGGGGATCTTATAGAGACTTACAAAATTCTTAAGGGGTTGGACAGGCTAGATGCAGAAAGATTGTTCCCGATGTTGGGGAGGTCCAGAACAAGGGGTCACAGTTTAAGGATAAGGGGGAAGTCTTTTAGGACCAAGATGAGAAAATCATTTTTCACACAGAGAGTGGCGAATCTGTGGAATTCTCTGCCACAGAAGGTAGTTGAGGCCAGTTCATTGGCTATATTTAAGAGGGGGCTAGATGTGGCTGTTGTGACTAAAGGGATCAGGGGATATGGAGAGAAGGCAGGAACAGGATACGGAGTTGGATGATCAGCCATGATCATATTGAATGGCGGTGCAGGCTCGAAGGGCCGAATGGCCTACTCCTGCACCTATTTTCTATGTTTCTATGCTAACCCAAGAAGTTTGCTTTACAGATCATGTCCCAGTAATATGAATATTGATTTATCCAGCTTCAAGTAACCCTTGCTTTCCCTGTCCATCTTTCCCCCACCCTAGTTCTCTGACTGTCACAAATCATTGTCCTCCTGATTAATTTTACTGCTTGCATACCTCATTGTCACTTCCCCTCAACCAACAATGAACCACTCTACATTTCCTTGATCATCATCTGCTTTGATTTGTTGTTTCACACCTTACATAATCTTTGCACCCACCCATATCTCTGGTTTCCCTCTCCTCTGACTGTCTGAAGGGTGTCGACCCGAAATGTCACCCATTCCTTCTCCCCAGAGATGCTGCCTGTCCCATTGAGTTACTCCAGCATCGTGTCTATCGTCAGTGTAAACCAGCATCTGCAGTTCCTTCTTACTCCCTCATGTCTTATCTTTTCTTTCAGCCCCCCTTTCCTGCCTAATCCCCGTTGTCCTAAGTATTAAAAAAATCAATTGGTCTGCCTTAAATATACACTGCATCTAAGCACTCAGCCCATGGAAAAACCAAAGTGGTAAAACAAATATATATATATATATATATTTTTTTTTTTTTAAGTTGACCCTTTTTCTTTAAGATGTAGACAAATTATAAACACTCCAGCCAATGGAAACAGCTCACACAAGGTCCCTTTCATTTTTATCATAAATTAACAGCTATTGCAAACCTTCGACACGGTGTTATATTCAAAGAAACAATACCTTTTTGCCCTTTCCAAGTCATCATTGGCTTGTTCCAGTTCTCTGATGTACTTTTGCAGTTGATCTTTAACTGCTGTGGTTTCAGTGAGCCCATCTTGCAGAAAACTAATGCGCTTATAATTCTCTGAATGGTGTTCTTCTAGCTTTTCCTGAAATACAAAAATTAGGAACCGGTGTAACAAGGACTGATGACTTCCTTCGTCATATTAGTACATTATGGCGTAAATAAAAGCAGTTTCTCCTTTGCTCAAATTCTTTATGTATTTCTCCTTTGTCCAAATTAATCAAATCAACAGAACTAACATTAGAAACATAGACCCACAGAAAATAGATGCAGGAGGAGGCAATTCGGCCCTTTGTGTCAGCACCACCATTCATTGCGATCATGGCTGATCTTCCCCAATCAATAACCCGTGCCTGCCTTCTCCCCATATCCCTTGATTCCAGTAGCCCCTAGAGCTCTATCTAACTCGCTCTTAAATCCATCCAGTGATTTAGCCTCCACTGCCCTCTGTAGCAGGGAATTCCACGAATTCACAACTCTCTCGGTGAAAACGTTTTTTCTCACCTCAGTCTTAAATGGCCTCCCCTTTTTTCCAAGATTGTGGCTCCTGGTTCTGGACTCGCCCAACATTGGGAACATTTTTCCTGCATCTAGCTTGTCCAGTCCTTTTTTAATTTTATATGTTTCTATAAGATCCCCCTCATCCTTCTAAACTCCAGTGAATACAAGCCTAGTCTTTTCAATCTTTCCTCATACGACAGTCCCGCCATCTCAGGGATCAATCTCGTGAACCTACACTGCATTGCCTCAATCACAAGGATGTCCTTCCTCAAATTAGGAGACCAAAACTGTGCACAATACTCCAGATGTGGTCTTACCAGAGTCCTATACAGCTGCAGAAGAACCTCTACTCCTATACTGAAATCCTCTTGTTATGAAGGCCAACATTCCATTAGCCTTCTGCACTGCCTGCTGTACCTGCACGCCAACTTTCAGTGACCGGCGTTCAAGGACGCCCAGGTCTCGCTGCACCTCCCCCTTACCCAACTCCATTGAGATAATAATCTGCCTCCTCATTTTTGCCACCAAAGTGGATAACCTCACATTTATCTATATTATACTGCATCTGCCATGCATTTACCCACTCACTCAACCTGTCCAGGCACCCTGCAAACTCCTAACATCCTCTTCACAGTTCACACTGCCACAAAGCTTTGTGTCACCCGCAAACTTGCTAGTGTTGCTCCTAATTCCCTCTTCCAAATCATTAATATATTGTAAACAGTTGCGGCCCCAACACCGAGCCTTGCGGCACTCCACTCGCCACTGCCTGCCATTCTGAAAAGGACCCGTTCAATCCCACTCTTTGCTTCCGGTCAGCCAACCAATTTTTTATGCATGTCAACACCCTACCTCCAATACCATATGCTCTAATTTTAGTCATCAGTCTCCTGTGCGGGACCTAATCAAAGGCTTTCGGAAAGTCTAGATACACTACATCCACTGGCTCTCCTTCATCCATTTTACTTGTCACATCCTCAAAAAATTCCAGAAGATTAGTCAAGCATGATTTTCCCTTCAGAAATCCATGCTGACTCAGACTAATCCTTTTAATGCCATCCAAATGCCCCATTACATACCAATGATCCTTAATTAGAATTACTCTCGTACCTCCAACATTTGTTTATTGTTTTCCAGCACCAGCAGGTCTTTGATCAGCCAATATGTACCATCTGCAATAGCTTACTGAGGTTCCCACCACCCAAAGCACCACACACCAACACTAAGCCACCTTTTGTTTGTTGGAAAATAGGAGGAATAGAAAAATGAAAAACATATTCAAATTGCTCTTGTAATAGATTGCAATATCCGGCATTAAATTGCATCTATTGGATTTAAATTTTAAATGCATTTACCAATAGACAAATGCAACAAGAAACACCAGCTGCAGCACTGGCCGTTCACTTGCCATGGGAATCTGACCTCATTTTTAACTGAGGAATTAACTAAACTTTGAACGGATGTAGTTAAAATTCTGGATGTGCTAAAATAGCAAAAATTGAGGTACTAAATGCTTGCAAGTGTACAAATTAATCTTCCCAGATGGAATACATCCTAAGCTGCTGAAGGAGGAAAGCAGAGGCCTTGGATATAATGTAAATTCCAAATGCATTTCTGCATGCATTAAAGATTCATGGAAAATGCCAGATATCATAAATTGCACCCAATGCATCCTTCAATAAAAATGTCAGAATCAATCCAGCAACTACTGACCAGTCAGTTTAGCCCCTAATGAAGTAGTTCTGCAAACAAAAGTCAGCAACAGAAATAGTACATGTATTAATCGATCAGAGAAAACCAGCATGGATTTACTAACGACAATTGGTTCCCAAATTGATTAATCTTCTTGCAGTAGTGAAAATGTTATATCTTTGAAGTTCTAAAATGGCATAATAGGCTTGTCACCAATATTCAAGCTGATGGAAGTTGTGCAGCATTGATAGAACATTTGCAAATTTAGTATGAAATAGTAGCAAATGATTTATTTATTCGATTGGAGGGGTCTCTCTCTTTGCACATGGCCAGTTTTGTACATATACCCAGTGTGTGCCATGCACAATATACTAATTTGCAGATAAAATTACAAGTCGTCCTTAAATACAGAAGAGGTGCTGGAAGATGGTAAATGTTTTGCCTCTATTCAAGAAGGGATGCAGAGAAAATGCTGGGAACTATATGCAGGTGAGCTTAATATCCATAGTCGGAAAGTTAGGGTTCAGTGCTGCACCCGTTACTGTTTGTCGTCTACATTAATGATTTGGATGAGCACAAACAGGGCAAGATTAGCAAGTTTGCTAAGGCTACAAAAATGGGTGGGTTTGCAGATAGTGAAGATGGTTGTGAAAAATTGCAGCAGGATCTTAATCGATTGGCCAGGTGGGCAGAGGAATGGTTGATGGAATTAGAAACAGAGAATTGAGGTGTTGCATTTTGGGACGTCTGCAAGGGCAGGACCTACACCGTGAATGGTAGGCCTCTGGGTAGAGCAGAGGGATTTAGGTGTGCAGGTGCATGGTTCCTTGAAGGTTGAGTCGCAAGTAGATAAGGTGGTCAAAAAGGCTTTTGGCACATTGGCCTTGATCAGTCAGAGTATTGAGTATAGAAGTTGGGAGGTCATGTTGCAGTATTGTGTTCAGTTATGGGAACCGTGTCATAGGAAGATATTGTCAAGCTTGAAAGGGTTCAGCGAAGATTTACAGAGAAGATGTTGCCAGGACTAGATGGTCTGAGCTAAAGGGAGAGGTTGAGTTGACTGGGTCTCTAATCCTTGGAGCGCAGGAGGATGAGGGGTGACCTTATAGAGGTGTACAAAATCATGAGAGGAATAGATCAGGTAGATGCAGATTCTCTTGCCCAGAGTGGGGGAAATCGAGGACCAGAGGACATAGGTTTAAGGTGAAGGGGAAACGATTTAATAAGAATCTGAGGGGTAACTTTTTCCACACAAAGGGCCGTGGGTGTATGGAACAAGCTGCAGAGGAGGTAGTTGAGGCTGGGACTACCCCAATGTTTAAGAAACATTTGGACAGGTACATAGATAGGACAAGTTAGGAGAGATATGGACCAAATGCAGGCAGGTGGGACTAGTGTAGCTGGAACATGTTGGCCGGTGTGGGCAAGTTGTGCCGAAGGGTCCGTTTCCACACTGTATCACTATGACTATGATAAAGCTTTGATGCATGATGAACAATGGGAGCAGATGGACACATTGCAAATGGCAGGTTGGTGGAATACTGTGGTGATAGATGAACTTCAATTTTGAAAAATGCAGAGTACTGCATTTTGGTAGGTAGAAAGAAAATAGGATACGAGGATGTATCTGAGGGAATGCTTGAGAGTTGTGTTCACGACTTCACAATTTCTTGCCGTCTCTTGCAGAGCAGTTGCCACACAAGCTGTGCTGCACTCAAGATGTTTTCTACTGTACTCCTATAGAATTTAGTGAGATGCATTTGAGATGCTGAATTTCCATCGTTTTCTGAGGAAGTAAAGGCTTTGATATGCTTTCTTTGCTGTGGCAGCAATGTGATTGTACCACAATAAACTGTTGGTGATATTTATGCTGAAGAACTTGAAACTCCCAACCATCTCAACTCTAGCACCATTGATACGTGCTGGGGCAAGCATTCCACCCCAATTTCTGAAGTCAATGATAAAAATTCTGTTTTTTGCTGACACTAAGGGAGTCGTCTTGACACCACCCTACTAAGCTTAATCCACTTCCTGTACTACATCTCATTGTTCCAGATCTGACCGACTATGGTTGCATCATTAGCAAAAGGAGTTAGATCACAATTTGGCAGCAAGTCAAGTGTACAGGGAGTATAGTAATGGGCTGGGAATTCATTCTTGCAGGGTGCCAGTGTTGAGAATTGACACAAAGGATGTATTGTCGCCAATCCTTACCGATTGCAGCGCATCGGTCAGAATGTCAATGATCCCGTTATCGAAGGGAGTGTCGTGCCCTAGGTCCAAGAGTTCAGTTGGGATAATGATGTTGAAGACGGAGCTCTAGTCAAGGAATAGGAGTTTGACATGGGTCTCCTTGTTGAGTATAGGGCCAGGAAGATGACACCTGCTGTGGACATGTTACAGTCATTGGTAACTTGCAAAGGATCATCATCTGGGAGGTTGGACTTGATATAGGCCATTACCATTACCTTGAAACTTTTCACAATGAAGGAGGTTAGAGCCACTGTGTGGTACTCCTCAAGTCGAGCTTGCTTTCTCTGGCATTGGATTGATAGTAGTGGAATGGACAGGGAGGATGAAACATGTCTGAAAAAACTGCTGTCAACCTATCCACCCAGTTTCCAAGCTCAAGACAGGGGACCACCCAGGTCAGGTGCTTTGTGGGCATTTGTTCTCAGGAGTGTTGATCTGACATTTAGAAACATAGAAAATAGGTGCAGGAGCAGGCCATTCAGCCCTTCGAGCCAACACCACCATTCATTGTGATTATGGTTGATTGTCCCCATCAATAACCCGTGCCTGCCGTCTCCCCTTATCCCTTGACTCCACTTGCCCCTAGAGCTCTATCTAACTCTCTCTTAAATCCATCCAGTGATTTGGCCTCCACTGCCCTCTGTGTCAGGGAATTCCATAAATTCACAACTCTCTGGGTGAAAAAGTTTCTCACCTCAGTCGTAAATGACCTCCCCTTTATTCTAAGACTGTGGCCCGTGGTTCTGGACTCGCCCCACATTGAGAACATTTTTCCTGCATCTAGTTTGTCCAGTCCTTTTATAAGTTTCTATAAGATTCCCCCTCATCCTTCTAAACTGCAGTGAATACAAGCCTAGTCTTTTCAATTTTTCCTAAAGTGACAGTCCCACCATCCTAGGGATCACTCTCGTGAACCTACACTGCACTGCCTCAATCACAAGGATGTCCTTCCTCCAATTACGAGACCAAAACTGTACACAATACTCCAGATGTGGTCTCACCAGAGCCGTATACAACTGCAGAAGAACCTCTTTACGCCTATACTGAAATCCTCTTGTTATGAAGGCCGACATTCCATTAGCTTTCTTCACTGCCTGCTGTACCTGTAAGCCAACTTTCAGTGACCGGTGTACAAGGACGCCCAGGTCTCGCTGCACCTCCCCTTACCTAACCCCATTGAGATAATAATCTGCCCCCTCGTTTTTGCTGCAAAAGTGGATAACCTCACATTTATCTATATTATACTGCATCTGCCACGCATCTGCCCACTCACTCAACCTGTCCAAGTCACCCTGCAACCTCCTAACATCCTCTTCACAGTTCACACTGCCACCCAGCTTCGTATCATTCGCAAATTTGCTAGTGTTACTCCTAATTCCCTCTTCCAAATCATTAATATATATGGTAAACAGTTGCGGCCACAACACCGAGCCTTGCGGCACTCCACTCGCCACTGCCTGCCATTCTGAAAAGGACCCGTTCACTCCTACTCTTTGCTTCCGGTCTGCCAACCAATTTTCTATCCATGCCAACACCCTACCTCCGATACCACGCGCTCTAATTTTAGTCACCAGTCTCCCGTGCGGGACCTTATCAAAGGCCTTCTGAAAGTTTAGATACACTACATCCACTGGCAACCCTTCATCTATTTTACTTGTCACATCCTCAAAAAAATCCAGAAGATTAGTCAAGCATGATCTCACTTTCATAAATCCATGTTGACTTGGACTAATCTTTTTACTGCTCTCCAAATGCCCCATTATTACCTCTTTAATAATTGACTCCAGCATCTTTCCCACCACCGGTCAAGCTAACTGGTCTGTAATTCCCCGTTTTCTCTCTCGCTCCTTTCTTGAAAAGTGGGATAACATTAGCTATCCACCAATCCACAGGAACTGATCCTGAATCTATTGAACATTGGAAAATGATCACCAATGCATCCACTATTTCTAGAGCCACCTCCCTGAGGACCCTGGGATGCAGACCATCAGGCCCAGGGGATTTATCATCCTTCAGTCCCATTAGCCAACCCAATACTTTCAGTTCCTCTACCCCTTAGATCCTCTGTCCTCCAGTACACCTGGGAGATTGTCTTCACTAAGGAAGACACAAACAGATGTGAAGTACCTATTCAACTCTTCTGCCACTTCTTTGTTGCCCATAATAATTTCACCCATGTCTGCCTTCAAGGGACCCACATTTGACTTTGCTACTCTTTTTCCCTTTACACATCTTAAGAAGCTTTTACTGTCCTTTATATTCCTGGCCAGCTTCCCTTCGTACTTCATCTTTTCAGCCCATATTGCCCGTTTTTGTCACAGTTCGATTGTTGGTAACAACTCCCATCACCTGTGCTGACCCAGTTTACCATTGCAAAGCAGTCCTCAAGAGTTGTCATGGCCAAAGATGTCACATTATAATTTGGGGGAAATTTCTGAGGTGGAAAACTCCCTTCGAACAGTTCTCATAAACGCTTATGTAACCTGGAAATCTCCTGCATTTGAAATTCCAGCTGATCACATTCATTACGTTTCAACCAAACCTCTTACCACTTACACAGTGACAATTACATCCACCATCACCTACACGTCAGTAAATTCTGCAGGCTGTACGGTAAATATATCTGCAATCAATTCATTTTTTCCAACCAGTCTTTTCCAAACATCAGTGAGTAACAAATGCCTATATGGTTTGCTCAAAAAATATTTCTTAACTGGTAAGCCAAGTTTGCAACTTTAGTAGAAGAGACAAATTTTAAAAAATCTTAAATTATTTTCCGACCGAAAACATGCAGATTAAACTGAATTGGATATTTTAAGTTTCAAACAAATGCTAAAATGTCAAATGGCAAAATGTGTATCCAGACAAAACCGTATCAGATAAAGAAACATTTAATTTCAAAACTTTTAATACCCATTGAAAACCCATCTTAGTGAATGCATCTAAAACCCATTAGTAGTGTCAAACTATGCTTGGATTCATTTATGGAACAAATCTCTTGCCACCAGTAATGACCTGATCTTGTGCCAAATTAGCACCACGATAAAAAGAGCCACCATAGACTCAGCGTTTTGTGCCAACAACGAATAGACAGCCTTTTGTATTGACTATGTAACCTTGAAACCCAAAATCAACCAAAATGAATGCTTTTCTCATTTCTCAGGGTAATAATGCGAAAATCATCTCATTAAGCATCACCCCAGAAATAATTCCACAAATATACAAAATAGGATGCTGGCAGCAGGCACCAAGAGTTCTAAAATCAGGGGAAAAAAAATTTAGTTCAGTTTAGAGATACAGCACCGAAACAGGCCCTTCGGCCCACCAAGTCTGCACTGACCAGCAATCCCCTGTACACTTACACTATCCTACACACACTAGGGACAATTTACATTTACACCAAGCCAATTAACCTGCAAACCTGTACGTCTTTGGAGTGTGGGAGGAAACTAAATATATCAGAGAAACTCCACGTGGTCACAGGGTGAACATACAAACTCCGTACAGACAGCACCCGCAGCCGGGATCAAACTCGGGTTTCTGGTGCTGCAAGCACTGCAAGGCAGCTCTCCTAAGTAGTTGATATAAAATAGATCAAGGTGTGCTCAAACAGCATCTCTCAGAAGTATCTGCATTTTGCAAATGATCAGACTACATCAGCTTACCATGATGCAACCACTATAAATCGCTATGCAGTACTTGCATAAGAGTTCCAGAAAAAGCTTTGGAACAGTGATTTAGTCATTGCCGAGAAAAGTTTCATTTTAAGTATCACCTCTGATAATAACCCCACCCCCCAAGAGTTCCATTTACAAGTAATTAGAATAATTCTGTTAAAAGTACATGGCTGTTACATTTACAAAGGAGTTTCCCACCAAAATACCTTAAACAACTCAAGCTCCATACGGAGACGATTGTTGTCGGACAGCAATTCACGATTTCTATTTTCAGCATGCTCAAGTTGAATTTCCAATTCTGCTTCTAGTTCTCGACTTCCTTCCTGGAACTCAATTAGTTCATCCCGAGAATTCTGTGCACTAATAAAGTTAACAAAATAGAAAAAGCCATAGATTTACTTAATATTATTCTTTGTTTCCAGTCCGATACAAATTTAAGGCCGCCATCAGCAATAAATCCAGTAATGTCATCTCCAAATATTTTCTCCAGTAACTGATCAGAATGTGCAACATCCTATTACATGCATTATGCCAGTATGACTAAAATAGCTTTTGATTTAAAAAAAAACTAAATCGATTCTCGAAATGGATCGAATCATATATCAATAGGATTAAAAGCATGTGGTAGGTTAATAAAAAATAGGTGCAGGAGGCCGCCATTTGGCCATTCGAGCCAGCATCTCACTCAGATTATAATTACCATCCAAACAGCCCTAACATTTGTTGTAAATTTTCAAATTCCATACGTTCTTATACAACTGTGTCAACACACACTTTATTGTATAAATGAATGATTGTTTAAATATATTAACTGCGAGAAATATGTTGAAATTATGTCAATCAATAGATAAGGATATCTGCAGATCTTATTGGCTTTTTGTAAAGCTATGATCTGATGACTAGACTAAATTTTGTTCGTTCATATTTTTAACAAGTGCTACCATGGGTCACATCTTACAATAACGGCATTCTCAGAGGACATAAATGCACTTTTTCTTACCAATGTTGGTATTTCACAGCAAGCTCTTTCCAATAACTTATTTCTTCATCAACCGAATTGAAATTACATCTTTCCAAATCATCCATTGCGACTATTTCAAATTTGCTACCTAAAAATCAAAAAGGTAATTGTGTGTGTTAGAATTCAATAATTATTTCATGCAAAATAACAAATCCAAAGAACTTACAAGTTTGTGTTCTCTCTTACGAGGATTAACTCGATGTAACTGACATTAAACAAAAGCAAACTATTGCAACTGAAAAAATGAGCACAAGTCATTTGATTCAAGTAGCAAGAATAATTGTGGAGGAAAATAAATTAAATTAGAAATAACACCATGGGTTTGAATTTTAAGCGGGATGTGATGATACGGAAGTACAATTGAACAAATTAATGAATGAATTAGCAGTCACATGTCTAGATCCAAGTCTATCAAGTTACCAGGGTTTAGTGCAGCAGGAAGTGGATAGGAAAGGATATAGGTGCTAAAAAGGGAGCAGAAAAAACACTTCAGCAGAAAGAATGTTTGTTCCTTTGCCATTTAATGTACACTATGTAATTGTAACAAAATAAAGTTCAATATCATCTGAACCCACAAGAAAGTTAACATTTCCTATACAAAATTGAATGGATACAATGTTAAAACCTAGTTGTATTAGCAGAAACATATGTAATTGGATGGAGAAACATTGGCTGCAATCAGACTATAAATAGTGATGCCAGACCACACACACACTACTGCAAGAAATGGTTGGAGTTCTGGAAAATTCAATGAGGGAATTGGAGGAAGTAAATCCCAAATCCACCAATCACAGACAAAATGTAGGTATAACATACAAGTTAGCAGAGATCAGAAAATCATTAGCTAGCGCACCTGGAATCAAAATCCCCAAAATAGTCCACATGAAAGCAAGTGCTCAAGGGGATAGATCTAATGTGAAAAACAAACTGAGAATTGCTAAATCAGGGCAAGGAAATTCTGATATAGTGGCCTTTTGGCCTTCTTGCCTACTCTCCAATACAATATAATCATAGCTGACTATCTCAACACCATATTCCCATTCTTCCAAATCCATTCCATGCTTGTTGCATTCAGACATCTGTTTAAATAGATTTAATCACTTGGCCTCCATCCCTCTGTAAGAACATGCATCTATCAAACAGTTATAATGTTGCATATCACAATGACATTTTTTCTCATTCTTTCAAACACCAGTCATTGCAGGTCTTGTCCATCTCACATGAAATCAGTGTGGCGGACATTACATACAGCATGGCTGATCTTAGTCAAGGAGATAAAAACTGCAGCCAAAACATTCTATGTAGCTTCACTATGGCTCTGAATAATTGTAATACAATTATTTGCTTCTGCAATGAAGACCAGCACATTGCTTACCTTCGTAACTACTTGCCGCACCAGCATGTTTGCTTTCGATGACTGGTGTACAAGGACATCCAGATTCTACAACATTTCCCAATCATTATTTAATACTCTTCTGCTTTCCTGCCAAATGGGATGTCTTCCTAGGTATCTATAATTGTACTGCATCTACCCTCTCACTCAACTTGTCTAAATACTTTTAAAACATCTTTATATTCGGCACATAACGTTACCCAATTTTGTATTAAACTTGCATTTGGTTCCCTCTCCAAACCAAATCAGTTGCAGCACAAGCACTCATCTCTACAGTAGCATATAGGCCATTACTTGCTAAAATCATTGATCCCTATGCAGTTTCATGACTGCCAGCTTTCACAGTATGCCAGTGTATTACCCTTAACCTAATGTGCTTTAATTTTGCACACTAACATCATGAGGGGCTTGTTCCAAAGACCTAATCAAAATGACAATACATCAATTCCATTAGTTTGATCATCTTTTGTACCCAATACATAACGCAGGGTAATGGGACAAAGAAAACAATGTCAGTGAAAATAATGGGGTTGCAGCATTTATGGACAATTAATAAGTGAACCAATAAAAACAAATTGAAATACATAAATTTAAACTAACTCATTCATTGTCACACACCTCTTTCCATGCTGAAATCCAAGAACTTCAAAAGGGTCTTAAAAATCATCTGGACCAGGAAGTAGAGAATTTAGCTTACTTGACAAATCAAACAACTTTATTTAGTCACTCTTACAATCTTCTCACTCTCACTCCCAAATATCATTCATTAATCCCACTCACCAACTTTACAAAACAGTTCTCTCAATATCGGTCCTAATAAAACTATAGTTTTAGCAAATCACACATAATGTCTCGCCATCTCTGAACTCAAGGACACTATATAGATTTCAGAGTCAGTCATCGTGCATTCACACAATACAAAGTATTTAATCGTTGTTCGTTTTTATATTTGGTTCAATTTTATGGCACGTTTAAAGTAAACAAAAAATAAATCCACAAGCAGCATTAATTTTGTTTCCATAAAGCACAACTAAACGAAATTTGCATGAACTGTCATGTAATTCTTTAAAACGTATAACCATCAGAGCACAGACAACATCCCTCCAACCGAATAGGTCGGTATCTGAAGAAGGGTTCCGCTGAGTTACTCCAACATTGTGTCTACCGCTGAGTTACTCCAGCACTGTCTATGTGGGTCACAAGCAACTTTAAGGCAAAAAAAAAAAAAAATTCTGCAGAAATAATGTATTTCCAGTAGCCATATGTTACATGGGGTAGAGGAGGGAATAGTCGGTTGTTGTTAATTAGTTAGAAACATCTAGTTACATCTGAATAGAGCCAAGATCTAATACATATTTAGATTAGATCTGTTAGTAAACAAATCGCGGATTTAGATATGCGTAACTGTCACTAAGCCATACATAGCTGTGAATGGCCACATTATGTCTTAATTAACTTGTAAGTCAACCACGTAATTAATGACTACTTCCATTCTATTTGGCAGCATTGTAACAGGCAGCAGATTAACCACAAGATCCTCAGTATCTGCAGATGCTCACTACAGCCAATTCGATTATTCCACGTTGTACTGGACTATCCGTCCAAAAAGAGACCAGAGGATGGGTTTATGCATTTCACAGAAGGAAGCAAAACATCGATTAAACAGAACTACTAATCCAAATATCTTGCATTACTACAACAAAAACGAAATGACTTAAGAATTCAAACGAGAATTGATTCAACACAAAAGTTAGGGAGAAGTTCCGAATAAGAACAGACACGTGGCAAATTCCTGGGACGTGGAGTCAGGGAATTCGGGAATTGGTTTGTGGGGAACCAGGGATTGACTGGGCCGGAAACCGCGCCTGTCCGCAGATTCAGTTGAACGGCAGCAGTCGATGTTCGGTCACTCGGTGCCCCATAACATGGCGCTTCACCCCACCCCACCCCACCCCCCCACCCACCCCCACACAGGGGCACGGGGGCACAGGGGTGGGGGCGAGAGGGCGACGCCAGCCTCCCCAGGGCACGGGCCTGCACGGCGGCCGCCGCCACAACCAGGGTGTCGGAAGGAACGGCAGATGCTGGTTTACACTGAAAATAGATAGATAACACACTGGGGTATCTGAGCGGGACAAGGAGCATCGCAGCAGAGAAGGAATGGGTGGCGTTTGGGGGCCGAGACCCGGCTTCAGACAGAGGGGGGGGGGGGGGGGAGAGTGGAGAGACGAGCGCAACGGGCCCTGGCGCCTGTGGGCGGTGAGGGAGGCCGCCACCGTCACTCACCGCTGTCCCTGGCCGCCGCCGCCGCCGTCACCGGGGTTTGTCACCTCACCGCCGGCTCCCAGCTCTTTAAATCCAAACCATCACAACCAGGCAGCTCTCGGCCGCAATTGGCCGCCGGCTCCGGGCGAGCCAGCTCATACGCTATGCGGCGGCCAACCAGGCAGGCCCTCCCTCCCTCCCTCGCCTGCAGGCGGCCTGGGCGCGGCGGCGGCGGCGGCGGCGGCGGCGCGGCGGCGGCGGCGGCGCTCCAGCACTCAGCTGCCTCGCCTCATGAATGGCAGCCCGCTCCGCAGCGCCCTTGACCTTTATTCCCATCAGCTGAGCCTCCCACCTGTCTACTGCCACTTTCAAAGACGACTCTCGCCTCTGAAACGTTCACTTGTTTAATTCCCCTGTAAAACACGCATTTCTAATGCTGATCGCTCCTTTCCAAAATCCAACGCAATGAGAATGATTTACAATCCTCCTGCCATTATAGCCGACTTTTATTTAATCGTTTTATAAAGTTATGCAATATAGAAATTAATCCTAAATTATTTTATAAATGTATGCAGTATAGAAATTAATCCTAATTTATTTTTTGGCCCTGTAACCCTGTAATACGACGACGTGATTTGAAGCAAACTTTAAATTTGCCATTCTTAACATTTTTTTTTGAATGCCCAGGCTATCATTTTGCAAATATAAATTATTCCCTAGCGTATGCAAGACTAAAAAGACATACTAACAGTTCATGATAGCAATGTAATCAAAATAAATCAACAATGACATTGTGTTGTGTGAAGCAATGTCATTATGCAAAATACTCAAGATTTGCAGAGAATGAATATTCATGTGAATTCCACATGTGAACCTTTGAATACAATTGACTTCCTGACTAGATCGCAGGGGTTTTAAATTACGTTGGGCTAAACAGTATGCCTTTTTGGGTCTTCTTAATTTCGATACCCCTGGAATATTTAAATAATTGAATTTATTTTAACGATTTCCAAATGTCCACTGTTGCTGTGACATTCTAATATGCATTAGAAGGATGACTCCCAGCCATGTCTGAATTTGTAGTAGACACAAAAAGCTGGAGTGACTCAGCGGGACGCAGCATCTCTGGAGAGAAGGAATGGGCGAGGTTTCGGGTCGAGATCCTTCTTCAGAACTTGTAGATGTTCCATAAAGCAGATCTTTCATAACCTATTAAAATTGTTTAAAAATTGCCGAGGTCGATTGCCCGGATAGAAATAGAAATTAACAGGGAAAATTAATGTTGATAACTAGATGTTTGATTTCACAATTGCCATTGGTGAGAGGATTGCAAGACAGATAAATGTAAGGGAAAAGGAAAGAGTTTAGGAATACAGGAAGGGAGGAGTGAATGAGTAAATTAAAGGGACATCTACTTTCAAACGTCAGCAGAAATTCAACATGAATAATTAAATTTTTACATCTCTAAGAAGCCCTAACTCTGTAATAACCTACTTAACACTGCTCAATTTGAGTCAACCAGTCCAAAATATGAATAATCCTCAGAGTTTGTAACAACCATTCAAAATCTCATTGTAGCCTTTAAACAATATACTCGAAATTAATTTAAGGTGACTGACTATATTGACATTAAAGAGTATTCAATTAAATGGGACGCCAGATATCCCCAATACAATTAGTCAGATGACTTAAATGGAAAAGGCATTGATTGCTAGAATAAGGTTCACTACTAAATATGCCCATTGTTATGGGGCCAGTCAACTCCGCAGAAATCTCACCTCCCTGCATCACAAATTCAAAAACCGCCATTGTCAATGACAATTCCACAGTAATCTTTTGCGATTCATCAGATGATGAAGCAGTACATGTGCATCTGCTCCAAGACTTGCACAAGAAGACTTAGATTGAAAAATTGAAAATAGTATTTGCACCATAAATGACATTTGGTAGTAGTGATCCTCCAGCAATAATTAGCTTAATGATATTCCCTTAACATTGTATGCCAATATCAGGAAATGAATATTTTGGGCAACTATCATCAATTCAGCTTCACTAGTTATGTATTGTGTTAACTGAAGGAAACCAAAGAATTGGGATTCTGTAGTCTATGGCCTGCATTCAACAAGGTCGAGAAATTCTATAAAGAACAATAGTGGCCTCTGTGGTTCAACTATTCGCTGCTTAAAACACGTAGCCCCATATAGGTTATGATAATTTACAAATATTGGATATCATGGATTGCAGAACATATTGGAAGAAGCTGGGGGCTAATTTGCAACCTACTTGGTAGTGCGAGGTAATTTGCTTAAAGAGTTGCCCATATTTCTATAATTGATTTGACTATGAGAACAAAATTGAAAGTGTTCTATAATTCAAATTGCGTGTCACAATGCCTCATAACACCAGCAACCCAAATTAATTTCCGACTTCCAGTGCTGATTGTCTGGAGATTAGTCTCTGTTGGTTTATTTTGGGTGCTCCACTTTACTCCCACATCCCAAAAGACTTGTGAGTTGATAATTGGCCACTATAAATAACCCTTACAGGTGTCAAATCTGGGGTGTTGATGGGAATATGGAGAGAAAAAAAGTTTAATGCAGAATTTGAATAAATGTGTACTTCATAGTTAGACATAAAATGCTGGAGAAGGAATCCAACCCAAAACATAACCTGTCCATGTGCTCTGGAGATGCAGCCTGATCCACTGAGTTACTCCAAAACTATGCTTTTGTTTTTGTAAATCAGCATCTGCAGTTCTTTATTTCTCCTCTACTTAATAGTTAGCATTGACTTGATGGGGCAAAGAGCTTGTTTCGTGCTGTATCACCCCTTGGCTACCATCGTGTTCCCTTTCTCAGTTTTTATGAGGAAAGGTTATGAAAATGTAAATGTTTTGATTCTCCAATGGTCTATATGTGAATCTGGAAGGTTTGCAAAGATATTAATCATTATGATATGCAATTTTAAAATTAGATGTCGGGAATAACAATTAACATTTCTAAACATACTTTCAGAGACTTTAAAGCAAGCTGTATATTCGTTTTTATTATTTGCATTGTCCCTCCTGTTATGAATAAATTGACATGTCAACATTTCTTAAATTACAAATGTTAATGCATGGTCAAGTCTCTCACTGTTTCCATGAGAAATTGTTGCTGGGTTCAAGCAAAGAAATCTTTCAGTGTCTTCTACAAACAACGCCTTTTCTCACCACCCTTTTTCAATAGGATCATTTTACAAAGGAATCTATTGATCACCATAAATAGCAAATTCAAATGCAAATGGAGTTCCCACCAAGCACCCTTTTGTAGTATTTAGTGGTGTTACTTCAGATCCAAGTTTCCCATCAATGTGCAGGGAAATGGTGCATATGAAAACAATAATGTGGTCGCAATGCTAAATGAAAATAACTATGGAACTACGGAAAGGTGAACAAGTAAATAAATACCAGTTTATTAGCTGATAACTGGATATTAGAAACAGCCTTTAACAGTAAAAATGGAGTGATAGTTCTTGACTTGAAAATTTGATTTGTAAAATATAGACAACATGAATGGAGAGGCATTTAACTGGAGTCCGATTGTAGTAAGGCAAGCAGCGAAGATTCAATTTTATTCTTCTGGGGACCATGATAGTTGTTAACAACGTTCTATTAAATGCACTTCCTTGTTCCACGCAGATTCTTCATGAACAATGGAGAAGCTTAACTTTTTTTTACAAATTACCACGAGAAGTGGTGCTGAACAATGCAGTATATACATTTTCAATGTGAGCTGTAAACAATGCATGGCAAGACAGCTTTTCCCAGCTCAAGTAAAGCACTCTTGCATATTTCGAATCTCCCATAGCGTTTCTCTTCTCCCAGTGAGGAACATAATTTACAGGAGAAACAAAGCAGTAACAAGTATGTTGCTGTGTTCAAATGCCACATGAATTACCCAAATATAGTCAGCCATTATATAATCAAACACAATTGCTGGAACATAAAGTTGAGGGAAAATATGTTTTCTATCTGCTAACATCTCAGTACAATTTATTTTTAATTGATACAAATTTATAAATTTTGGTGTATCCAATGGAGAGGACACATATCTGTGTGATATCAGCCTATGTTCCTATTTGTACACCATTCAAACATCAGAACTGATAAGTTAGAGATAAAGCAAGATTTAAGATTTAAAAAGTGTAGGACGGAACTGCAAATGCTGGTTTAAACCAAAGATGGCAAGGTCAGGTGGGATAGGTGGCGAAGAGAACAAGAGCGAAAAGTCATGAAAGGTAGGAAAGTCACCTTAGATACTCTTTGTCATTTTGCACAAGAATACGGAAGCGTCTGCAACCAGCTTCAGCCAGTAGTGCCATGGGAGACTCGGCAGCGGGTGCCTCGGTGGTGACAGTGGGGCCTCGGCAGCGGCAGCTTGGGCCTCGGCAGCAGTGTGGGCCTTGGCCGTAGCGTGGAACTCGGTGGCAACGGGAGCCTTGGTGACGGTGGGACCTCGCGGTCGATGAGCGTGAGGGGAAGACAATGGGGACCGCTGTGGGGGACGGTGGGAGAACAAAGGGGAACCCGGTGTCGGGCGGGGGGGGGGGTTGGGGGGGGGGGGGGGGGGGGGGGGGGGGGGGGGGGGGGGGGGCACTCTAGTTTAGAATCTTCTGCCCATGGGATAAGTCTGTGTTTGTTTGTTTGTTTGTTCATTTGTTCATTTGTTCCGGTGAAGGCGCAGTGCACACGGCAGCCAGCCAACAATTTTTTTTCTTTTTTCTTTTTGATTTCACTTTTAATTTCAGGTTTTTGTGCACCTTGTGTGTTGTGACTGTAGGTAGATCAATTTCCCTCCGGAGATGAATAAAGTTTTATCGTATCATATCATGATGATCCACTACCTGGCAGCCATCATCCCAGAAGCCAGTCTTCACTTAATTTGATTCAATCCACTTGACAACCATATTATAACTGCATATCAAAATATCCCAATAAAGGCAGCAATGCTCAAAAACTATTCATGCATCTAACCAAGCTATCCAGTAACAGAAATGAACATTTCATAAAAAAGTCCCACTTTTTAAAAACAAAGGGTGAGAGAAAAGGAGATCCTCAGACCAGTTAGCTGATATTGATGCCAAAATCTATTATTAAAGTAGTAGTAGCAGCAGAGACAAAAGGAACTGCAGATGCTGGTTTACAAAAAAAAAACCAAATTGCTGGAGTAACTCAACAGGTCAGGCAGCATCTCTGGAGGATGTAAATAGGTGATTTTTTTGGGACAAGAAACTGGATATTATTCATTTGGATAATAATAGTAGGACAGGCCCAAGTTAATGTGCATTTACATAAGGGGAATCATAAGTGTCATGTCCATTAGCCTTTTTTGAGATAAATAATAGATAAGAACAAACCACAAGTGCTTGTATTTGGAATTTAAGAAGGTCTTTGTAAAAAATCCACACAATAGGTCACCAAAGCAAATTAGAGCCAACCAGAATTGAGAATTGTTAATTGACTGAAAACAGGGTTGGAATAAAATGTGTTTGGAATGGGAAGTCATGATGTGCTCTCGTGCCATCTATTCCTGATCCTTATCAATAACTTGGATTGGGGAGCCAAGTACAATATATTCAAGTTTTCCAATTAAATAAATTGTGAGGATGCAGATAGGCTTCAAGGGAGAAATTGATTAGTTAAATAAATGGGTGAAGTTATGGCACCTAGAAAATAATGTAGAAAATGTGAGGTCATCTACTTAAGCATAACATTAGCAAAATATATATTTTAAATGTGAGAGATTGACAGATGTTAGAATTTGGGGGTATATGGATGTCATTGTATACGCATCATTAAAAGGCACAGGAAAAAATGAGGAAAGTAAACAGTATATTGACCATTATTGCAACTTTTATTCCTTCAACAACTTTTTGTTTGACTCCTCCCATTTCCTCCAAATCCAAGGCGTAGCTATGGGCATGCGCTTGGGCCCTAGCTATGCCTGTCTCTTTGTAGAGTACGTCGAACAATCTTTGTTCGAGGCTTACCAGGGCCCTAACCCCAAACTCTACCTCCTCTACATCGACGACTGCATTGGTGCTACATCCTGCACCCATACATAACTCACTTACTTCATCCATTTCACCACTAACTTCCATCCGGCACTCAAATACACCTGGACCATTTCCGACATTTCCCTACCATTTCTAGACCTCACTATCTCCATCGCAGGTGATAGACTACTGACCAACATCCACTATAAACCCACTGACTCCCACGGCTATCTGGACTACACTTCACCCACCCTGCTTCATGTAAGGACTCCATCCCCTATTCCCAATTCCACCGTCTACGCCACATCTGCACCCAGAATGAGGTGTTCCACACCAGGGCATCGGAGATATCCTCATTCTTCAGAGAACGGTGGTTTCCCTCTTCTACTATAGTCTCGCACCAGGGTCTCTTCTATACCCCATAATGCCAGGGTATAGAATCTTCAGATGTGAGGGAGTGTTGTAAAATAGATAGTGTTCTTGGGATAGAGGAATGTTCCTGGGATGGAGAGGAAAGCTTTCAAGGTAATAAATAATTTTAAAATCTGCAGTTAAAAGACAGAAGGAAACAAAAATAAATATATTTGAAACGGAAAAGGTTGTGACCTGAAATTGTTAAATTCAATATCAAATATGTGTGTGTAAGCACAAGATGAAGTTTACACTCTGTTGAAGCAATATTGGGGATTAAAGCGAGTTCAGAGTGGGAACTTTCAAAATTGGGAAAATTGAAATCACCTACTATTTATAACCGCATTACTTTTACATCTCTATGCAAGTTTTGTACATATCTGCTCATCTAACACCTGCTGACTGTTTGGAGGCCAATAAGTAACACCCTCAGCAAAGAGATTATACTGTTTTTCTTCTTAAATTCCATCCATAAAATGTTATTTGAACACCCTTCGAGGATATTCTTCCCCATCACTGCAGCAATGGACTCTTCAATCAATATTACAATACCACCATCTATTTTACAACACTCCCTCACATCTGAAGATTCTATACCCTGGCATGTTGATGTGCCAGTCCTGACTTTCTTTCAACTGTCTCTGCAATGGCAACAATATCATACTCCCATGTGCTAATTAACACTCCAAGTTTATCTGCCTCACTAATCTGGCTCCTTGTGTTATAATTGATGCAAGTTAGTCTTTAATTCATCCCATATGTCTTATCACATATAATGTCTCACACCTTCCCATCAGCTAACAATCAACCATTCTACATTTCCTTTTCAACTTCTGCTTTAATCTGTCGTTTTCGTTCCTTACCTTTCCATATCTCTAGATTCCCCCTCCCCTGACTCTCAGTCTGAAGAATGGTCAGTATCGTAAATGTCACCCATTCTTTTTCTCCAGATAGGCTACCTGACCCACTGTGTGTCTTATCTTGCAGAGATGCTGCTTGGCCCGCTTTTACTCCAGTATGTTGTGTCCATCTTCAAAACTGCACTGCGAGATTGTTTCAGCGTCTGGTGTCAGCCGTGCGACACACAGTGTACAGCAAAGATACTAGAGGAGCGCCAGGATCTTTGGTGTATACAAGGCGTCTGCAGAAGCTGGCAAAGTCCCACCAAGCTGACCCCACTGAAGTAGTGCGACAGAGCGACGTAGCACTCCTTCCCCCCCCCTCCGCCTCCAGCCTCCCCCCCCCTCCCCTGCCCCGCCTCCTCCTCCTCCCCCCCCCCTCCCCCCCCGCCTCCTCCCCCTCCCCCGCCTCCCCCTCCAGCCTCCCCCTCCCCCCCATCCTCCTCCTCCTCCTCCTTCCCCGCCTCCTCCTCCCCCTCCACCCCTCCCCCCCTCCCCTCCCCCTCCCCCTCCCCTCCCCTCCCCTCCCCCTGGGCCGCGCTCTGCCCCTGCCCGCACACCCGAGAAACCCCGGCGAGGCCCGAGTCTCTTTGCGACAGCGCGCCTTTGCGGCAGTTGGTTGTGTTGGTAGAGCGGGGCGAGCGGAGCGGGGCGGAGGAGAAGCGCGGCCGCCCGGGGAGCGGGGCAGAGCGGGGCGGAGCGGCTGGACAGCCCGGGGAGCGCGGTGAGCGGGGCAGGGCGGCTGGACGGCCCGGGGAGCGGGGTGAGCGGGGCAGGGCGGCTGGACGGCTCGGGGAGCGGGGCAGGGGCAGGGCGGCTGGACGGCTCGGGGATGTGGCGGCTGCTGAGCCAGATTGCGATGCGATCCGGGCCGGGCCGGGATCGGGGTAGATCAGTCGGCTCCGGGGAATTAAAATCCCACGAACCTCTCAGGGTTTTACCGAAAACGGACACAAAATGTTGGAGTAACTCAGCGGGACAGGAGCCTGATGCCTGACCAGTCTGAAGAAGGGTCTCGACCCGAAACGTCGCCTATCTCCTTCGCTCCTTAGATGCTACTGCACCCGCTGAGTTTCTCCAGCCCTTTGTGTACCCTCAGCATCTCTGGACGTTTCGGGTGAGACCCGACACAAATCAGGGTTTTATTTGTGATGAGGGAGAAAAAGAAACCGAAATATTGCTGCGTCAAAGCTTTTACTTTCCGTTTGATCAGTGGCTGGAGGGGAAAAGACCAGGCCCGTGTTATAGCAGGATGTCTGTCCGTAGATAAAGATTAACTTTATGTTTTTAATTACGTGCCCCCGCACGTAGTTGCTTTGGCTCTCCCGCGCCCATCGGGATTGGTGTGCATCAGTCTCGTGTGTGGCTTTGTTTACTGCTCTGACTGAGAGGATGTTGGACGTTGTTTCTTTTAAATCTTTCGTCCATTTCGAATTATCTCAGCTTGGATTTCAGAAATAAATATTTCCATTTTTTGACAAATGAATTGCTTTAGTCCGGATATTTAAGCAGATTTTTAATTTTTTTAATTTGAATTTAAAAAAAGCTGTACTACTGAAATTTAGCTTTCAGAAACGCAGCAACTTTGATCCCACTCAGTTATTTAATCAACTGATCATTGACCTTAATTCCGCTTTTTCACCTGTTTCCCATGAGCTTTGCTTGCCCTATAGTCCAAGAATGAATTTCTATTAGCTTTGAGTTTACATAATGATTCATCATCTGCTATCCTCTGGAGTAGAACATTCCAGTGATTAATAGAGAGGTTGCACGGCAGTCGAGGTCATGACCCGTACTGTTACCACGCAACGCCTTCTGGAGTACAAGCGGTGAACGTCAGATAAGCACTTACTATGGCTGCCAATACGCTGACTGATTCCACACTCGCAGACTATGGGCCGTCTGTCCCCACGGCCTGGGGGTGGGGCGGGGGGGTCTGGTGCCGGTGCATCACGGCCAGTGACTCTGGGTGAGCTGAGGGACCAGACTGTACCCAACTCTGCTACAGCTGACGGGGACATTGCCGGGTTGCCAAGAACTCCACAATGGGGCAGTTGCCATTTCGCAGAGAAACTCAAGGTCGCCCTTTGCCTCCATATATCCAGCTTGATCTGCTGAGTTCATATAAGTAGGGAACTTCCGACACTTCCATACCATTTCTTGACCTCACTATCTCCATCGCAGGTGATAGACTTGTGACCGACATCCACTAAACCCACTGACTCCCATGGCTATCTAGACTACACTTCTTCCCACCCTGCTTCCTGTAAGGACTCCACCACCTACTCCCAATTCCTCCTTCTACGCCGCATCTGCTCCCGGGATGAGGTGTTCCACACCAGGGAATCGGAGATGTCCTCATTCTTCAGGGAACGGGGGTTCCCCTCCCCTACTATAGATGAGGCTCTGACCAGGTTTTCTTCCATACCCCGTAACACTGCTCTCTCTCCCCATCCCCCCTACTCGTAACAAGGGCAGAGTCCCCCTAGTCCTCACCTTTCACCCCACTAGCCATCACATACAACAAATAATCCTCCATCATTTTCGCCACCTCCAACGTGACCCCACCACTCGCCACTTCTTCGCACCTACTCCCCTGTCTGCTTTCCGCAAAGACCACTCCCTCCGTAACTCCTTGGTCAATTTGTCTCTTCCCACCCGTACCATCCCCTCCCTGGGCACTTTCCCTTGCAACCGCAAGAAATGCTACACTTGTCGCTTTACCTCCCCCCCTGACTCCATTCAAGGACCCAAGCAGTCGTTCCAGGTGCGACAGAGGTTCACCTGCACTTCCTCCAACCTCATCTATTGCATCCTCTGCTCTAGGTCAGCTGCTCTACATCGGTGAGACCAAGCGTAGGCTTGGCGATCGCTTCGCCGAACATCTCCGCTCGGTCTGCAATAACCAACCTGATCTCCCGGTGGCTCAGCACTTCAACTCCCCCCCCCCCCCCCCCCCCCCCCCCCCCCCCCCCCCCCCCCCATTCCGAATCCGCCCTTTCTGGCCTGGGCCTCCTCCATGGCCAGAGTGAGGACCACCAGAAATTAGAGCAGCACCTCATATTTCGCTTGGGCAATTTATACCCCAGCGGCATGAACATTGACTTCTCCAATTTCAGGTAGCCCTTACTGTCTCCTCCCCTTCTCAGCTCTCCCTCAGCCCTCTGGCCCCTCCTCTTCCTTTCTTTCTCCTCCACCCAACATCAGTCTGAAGAAGGGTTTTGGCCCGAAACGTTGCCTATTTCCTTCGCTCCATAGATGCTGCTGCACCTGCTGAGTTTCTCCAGCACTTTTGTCTACCTATAGAGCTTTCTGATTGGTTGCATCATAGTCGGGTTCAGTGACTTGAACGTTGAGGAATGAAAGGTTACGGAGAGTGGTAGACATTGGCTGGTCCATCACAGGTGTTGATCTCCCAACCATTGAAGAGATCCACGGGAAGCATTGCCTCAAAAAGGCAGCCTAATATCATTAACATCTAATACCATCCAAAAAAAGAAGACATGATCAGGCTCAGAAATGATTTTTTTTTTTTCTTGGGTGTCAAATATCACTATTAATTTCTCTTGCAAACTACAAGAAACCGTTAAACAAGGAAGTCAGGTGACTGCAAAAAAGTTAAGCTGACGTGCCACCTGTATTTGATGCTCTGATAGAAGAATCACATTCAGTTTCATTTCCCTGTGTTTCCTTTGTTGTTGGTCAGGAAAGAACCTCAAACTTTGCAAAATGGTACCTTCATCTAATATAGTTATGTCTGAAAAGAGTTCAAATTGATGTATCTAGAATGAATTATGATATTTTATTAAAAACAATCTGAGCCAATAAAGCTTAAACATTCAATAATATATATTGTTGTAGTTGCAGATGTTTCACAACTAATCCTTGGAGTTTTAGATTAGATTTACATCTAGTAAATCTTAGTCACGATCACGTGGTTCTATATTACGAAACACAAACCAACGCAGAGTATTAGCACAAGGGAAATGCTGAAAATAGTCAATCTTAAAAATACATTGAAATATACATACTAAACACAACTTCCATTTATTTGGAAAGTGTTGTTTACTAGAGACAGTCACAACTCAAATTTGACAGCTAAGTTCACAAATGAAGTAGTAATAAATGAAGTATTAATAAATTTAGTTACGCCAAACTAAGCGGGACAGGCAACATACCTGGAATGAAGGAATGGGTGACGTTTCGAGTAGAGACCCTTCTTCAGTCTAGTCAGGGGAAAGTGAAATGAGAGAAATAGACAATGATGTAGAGAGATAAAGAACAATGACTGAAAGATATGAAAAAAAAGTAATGATGATAAAGGAAACAGGCCATTGTGAACTGTTTGTTGGGTGAAAACGAGAAGCTGATGTGACTTGGGCGGGGAGGGATGGAGAGAGAGGGAATGCCGGGGTTACTTGAAGTTAGATAAATCAATGGTCATACTCCTGGGCTGTAAGCTGCCCAAGTGAAATATGAGATGCTGTTCCTCCAATTTGCATTTTGCCTCGCTCTGACAATGGAGGAGACCTAGGACAGAAAGGTCAGTGTGGGTATGGGAAGGAGAATTAACGTGTTTAGCAACCGGGAGTTCAGGTGGATCCAGCCGTACTGAGCAAAGGTGTTTAGCAAAACAAGCGCCTAGTCTATGTTTGGTTTCGCCGATGCTAAGAGTCCACATCTTGAGCAGCAGATACAGTAGATGAGGTTGGAGGAGGTGCAAGTGAACATCTGTCTGACCGGAAAGGACTGTCGGGGTCCCTGGACAGAGTCGAGGGAGGAGGTATAGGGACAAGTGTTGCATCTCATGCGGTTGCAGGACAAGGTACCTGAGATGGGGATGGTTTAGGTGGGAAGGGATGAGTTGATCAGGGAGTTGTGGAGGGAAAGGTCTCTGCGGAAGGAAGGAAGGGTGGAAATGGGAAGATGTGACTAGTGTCGGGGTCCCATTGGATAATCCTCCGAAAATGTCGGAGGATTATCATCTACATCAGTGATTTGGATGAGAACATACAGGACAAGATTGGCAAGTTTGCTGACAAAACAAAAGTGAGTGGTTTTGCAGACAGTGAAGATGGTTGTGAAAGATTGCATCTGGATCGATTGGCCAGGTGGGTGGAGGAATGGTTGATGGAATTTAGTTTAGTGTTTAGTTTAGAAATACAGCTCGGAAACAGGCCCTTCAGCCCACCGAGTCTGCGCTGACCAGCGATCCCTGCACATCCCTGGAAATGCAAAAGCTGTGTTGCCTTTGGTTTGGAAATGCTAAAGCTGTGTTGCCTAATTAATGTTGCGTTGCCTAATTAAAGTTGCCTTGCTTTCTATATAATTAAAAGTCTAATCTTGACCACTTCCTGTTTGCGCTTTAGAAGAAACGCCCTCCGCTCATCAGGTCCTGAGGATTTTTCCCAGCGATTAAAAATAAACGAGTTATTAGTGTTTAAGAAATGTTGTGATTCTTTCTCCTGTGAAACACGCCATGAAGGCCATGCCACAAGAAGCCATTCTGCCCACAATGTCCATACTAGCCCTCTGGAAACCAGTCCCTTCAGCCCACAACACCCATACCAGTGCTACAGAAAGCCCTCCCCCACTGGCCATCAGTATTGGAATTGGAGAGGTGGAATATTGCGTTGGGGGACCAGCCCTCCTGTGGGATGCTGGGACCCAACGGGTCCCACTTAGTCTAGTATAGCTATAGATTTACTGTAGTTACATGTTCATAAGGTCATAAGTGATAGGAGCAGTAGGCCATTCGGCCCATCAAATCTGCTCCGACATTCAATCATGGCCGATCTATCCCTCTCTTCCAACCCCATGCTCCTGCCTTTTCCCCATAACCCCTGACATCCGTACTAATCAAGAATCTATCTCTGCCGTAAAAATATACATTGACTTGGCATCCACAGCCTTCTGTGGCAAAGAATTCCAGATTCACCATCCTCTGACTACTCAGAGTTGGGTATGATTGTCCTCCTGGTCTTTTCTGTGGCTCTTGTTGGCTAAAGTGGCTGATCCTGGAGCTACAGATTTATTTGTGCAAGTGGTGTATCCCTTCTGGTGGATGCATCTTTCAGGGCTCTCAATTAACTTTATTTCCCCTGTTGCCAGCTGGGCAACCTTGACAGCTTTTTAGGTTGCCAAATGACAGTTTAGGTGGTCATTTAAGATGGTTTGCATGAAGCGTTCGATAATGTGCTCGGACGAAGTGCGTAGTTACCAGTTTGAATTATGCTCAAAAAGCATTCACATATTAAGTTCGTAGGAACTGCAGATGCTGTAAAATCGAAGGTAGACAAAGTGCTTAAGAAACTTAGCGCGTGCAGCAGCATCTATGGAGCGAAAGAAATAGGCAACGTTTCAGGCCGAAACCCATCAGTCTGAAGAGGGGTTCTCTTCAGTTGCCTATTTCCTTCGCTCCATAGATGCTGCCGCAACCGCTGAGTTTCTCCAGCACTTTTGTCTACATTCACATATTATTTCTGTTTCAAATAACTCACAAACTAAACATATTCACCAATCAAGACCTGATATATACCACAATGACATGCAGCAAAAATATAATACAACTCTTTTTACACATTGCAATTAATGCAATTTCTATTAATTCTTTCCACTTCCAAACAAAAATGTGGTTGGATTATTCAGCATATGATCAACCTGTGTCAATAAATCCTGGACATGGTAACATATATGCTTAACCATGCACACTACAGATTGATGCAAGCATGTTCTCTGAAGGACCGAAAATTATCATGACATGGCCTTAGCATGGGTCGTTATTGCTATTGGTACCGACACTCTCGCTTCCCACATAATTTATCCATAACAAAATATGCAGGTTGCAAGGAAATTTCTAAAGGCATTTTATGATAATAGCTGTTAAAACCAACTATATCCATCTGACAGGTTAAACATTACACTAACTGACAAGAGATGGCCAAAGGACAATGTAAAACACATTGCATTCCGTTATCAAACATAGTCAAAGTTCGCTCTGAAGACCATGAAGCACAATAGGGTCGGCGGGGGGGGGAGGGGGGTGTGCGAATCAGTGCGGGGTGGATAGATGGCGGGTGGGGGGGGGGGGGGTTGAGAAGGAAATCAGTGCGGAATGGATGGATTGTGGCAGGTGAATTAGTACGTGTTGGTTGGAGTATGTAAAATTGTGAGGGGAGAGCACGGGGGATGTCAGTGGTGTTGAATGGGGGGGTTCAGTACAGGATGAATGGGAGGTCAGTACAGGATGAATGGGGTTAGACAAAAATGCTGGAGAAACTCAGCGGGTGAGGCGGCATCTTTGCAGCGATGGAAATAGGCAACGTTTCGGGTTGAGACCCTTCTTCAGACTATTTCCCCCATTCTTCTTGATGAATGGGGGGGGGGGGGTAGGTCAGGACAGAGTGGATCGGAGGGTCTGTGCAGGATGAATGGGATTTTACTACAGGATGAATGAGGGGATCAGTATCGGATGAATGGGGGATCAGTATGGGATGAATTAGGGGATCAGTATGGGATGAATAAGGGGATCAGTACAGGATGCATGAGGGGATCAGTACAGGATAAATGGAGAATCAGTAAATGATGAATGGGACGATCACTACAGGATGGATGAAGGGATTGGTGCAGGGTAAATGGAGGGTGGGTCAGTACGGGATGAATGGGTGGATCAATGCAGTATGAATGGGGGGAGATGTGCAGGATGGATGGCAAGGGGGGGTCAGTACAGGATGAATTGGGGGACCAGTGTAGGATGGATGGGGGGGTGGCAGGACAATCAATGCGAGGTGGGTAGGGTGATGAATAGATTGGTGGGGGGGGGTAGATGGGGAGGGGAGCACAGGGGATGTCAGTGAGGACTGAATAGAGGAGGGAATGGGGATCAGTGCGGGATGGAGAGAAGGGGTCCCAGGATAAGAGGGGTGGAGGGGGGCGTACAAGAGAGAGAGAGAGGGGAGGTGAGGAGGAAGCAAGGTCAGCGCTCCTCGGACAACATCGCAAGCTGCCTTGGCCATCCCTGTCCAACGCCAAAGGGGGAGTCGGTTGGGACTCCTCGCCGCCACCTCCCCTCCTTCGCCAGGCGACAGCAAGGTGCGGGGCCGAGTGGTGCAGCTATAGTTTTAGGACAGTATAGCTATAGGATCTTTGGTGCAGCTGCTTCAGACGGCGGAAGGAGGCCTCTGCCTCCCTCCTCCGGGCCTCGGCGCGCGAGAGGGGTTGTTTTGAAAGCGCCGTTAACGGATTTGCAAGCCGCGGCCGTTAAAAGGGCGATAGCGGCCGCTGCTTGCGAATCCGCCAACGACGCTTTCAAAACAACCCCTCTCGCACGCCGAGGCCAGGAGGAGGAGGCGGAACCGCTGCCGCTTTTCGGGGCCCATTATTCGCTCCGACCCTTCGTCACCACGCACCTAGTATCTTTGCCCCGAACAGCCGCCGCCGATGCGAAACGTCACGTTCCTATTCTCCAGAGATGCTGCCTGACCCGCGGAGTTACTCCAGTTTTTTGTTTCTATCGGTATAAACCAGTATTTGCGTGCCAAGCAGGGCAAAATGACTCGGTGTTTAGGTTGCCAGGCGGCACTTTGGGTGGTCATTGGCACCCGGGCAATCGCTAATTTCGAGCCCTGCCTTTTAACATGGGCAGACTGGTGCATATACTGCCACCGTACAATCCTTGACCGAGAGACCAGAGTGCAATCACATGGAATACATAGCTTAAGCATCACTCCCTGCTGCAACCTTCTTCCATCTTATCTGACATTAACCGTATAACAATTACAGCACGGAAACAGGCCCTCTCGGCCCTTCCAGTCCGTGCCGACCATTTGTTTTCCCCTAGTCCCATCTACCTGCTCCATTCCCTCCATACCCCTCCATTCCCTTCACGTCCATATACCTATCCACTTTACTTTTAAAGGACATTGTGGTGCTTCACCTACCACCATCCTCCGCCTGTTTCACCATTGAGGTCTTCGGCTTGGGTCATGAGAAGAACAGATGTTTCTGGAAGTTGGGTAAAACTGCAATAAAAATAATTTTGGGCATCATTGGATACGAAGCAAGAACCTCTGCATCATAAAAATATTTCCCTCAAATGCTTTCCATCCATCTTTTGTGCAGATGGTGTACAGGTGCAACATTTTCTGTATTGTATTTAATTCAAATCAAATCCAACTTTATTGTCATCTTGCAAAGCAGCAGTTGTACAGTGGAAAATGCGAAGATGTTTCCCAGGGAATTCACAACATCTATAGAATTCTACTCATGATTGTACACATATATATATATATATGTGTGTGTGTGTTTTTTTAAAATCATTTATGAGAGTCAATTCAATACAGAAAATGCTGCACATGTACACTAAACAAAAAGTGAGTGGAAAGCATTTGAGGGAAACATGTTTTAAGTTGCAGAGTATTGGGCTTCTGCAGACTGAAAGCAGTAATTTCCTGCAAGGTGAAACTTCTTTAAATGGCATAAGTACATCTATTGGTTTTACTGGTAAAGTTACTTTATTTGTAGAAAAAGTAAAAGTTAATGTTGTACAGAAATCTGGATACATCTTTAGTCATTCCCTATAACAGACAAACTTGTAAATGAATCATTCAATCATTGATGCAAGTCAATAAATTAGTACTAGACTAAGTGGGAACCATTGGGTCCCAGCTTCAGACGGGAGGGCTGGTCCCCCAACGCAATATTCCACCTCTCCACCAAATCCAATTTTGGTGGCCAGTGGGGTGGGGGTGTTCTGGAGCGCTAGTATGGGTGTTGTGGGCTGAAGGGACTTGTATCCAGAGGGCTAGTATGGACATTGTGGGCCAAATGGATTCTTGGGCCGGCGGCTCAGACACTCAAGCCTGTTGTGCTGGCAGCTCACTCACGGCTGGTGGGCTGGCAGTGTATTCACGGCTATTCCTTGAAATGCCATTTCAAGCACGGTGCAAGGCCAACAAATTCAAGTGCAGTTTCTTACCACTTCAAGCAGGGTGCAAGGCCACCAAATTCAAGTGCAGTTTTATACCTTTTCAAGCAGGGTGCAAGGCCACTAGAGACAGCGAGTTGTGACCTCTCCCTCCTCCATCTTGCAGAGACTGAGCCACACCCACACTTCTGGGTTTTATAGTCCCTCCCCCCTCCTCCTACCAGAAGGGGCATGGCCTTCATGGCGTGATTGACAGGAGAGAGAACCTCAACATTTTTTAAACACTAATAACTCTTATTTATCATCGATGGGAAAAATCCTCGGCACCTGATGAGCTGAGGGTGATTTTGAGTAAGATGGCCAAAAATCATAGCCGTACGTGGCAGCATTTTTTTCTAAAATCAATATAAAGCGCAAACAGGAAGTGGTCAAAATTAGACTTTTAATTATATAGAAGGCAGGGCAACTTTAATTTGGCTGGGCAACTTTAATTAGGCAGGGTAACTTTAATTAAGCAGGGCAACTTTAATTAGGCAGGGCAACTTTAATTAGGCAAGGCAACTTTAATTAGGCAACACAGCTTTAGCATTTCCAACCCAAAGGCAACACAGCTTTAGCATTTCCAAACGATGTTTTCAAACCACATTAAGGGCACTGACAGGTCAGTAAAACCACTCACAGTTTAGTAGACATGTGTTCAGTGTTATTCACAGCTCAGACTGAGAGACGTGACCCTCTTGCTCCGCCATCTTGCAGAGACTGAAAATAAACTCAACTTGACTTGGATAGCCGAGACTGAAAGTAGTCATTTTCATTTTTGTTTTGATTGGATAGGATTACTTCAATTTTCCTTGATCAGATCCGAAATGCCACATTTGTGCTGGTACTCATTCATTGCTCAAATAGTGAATTAAGTAGCAACAATGAGTAGATGATAAAGACCATACAAGATATAATTCTTCTAGATTGGAACACTTAAGGTGTCTTAGGTTATAATATATCTTGTGTTTCTGTTTAATTAAATCACACTTTTGTAGAGTACAAAATCTAAAGCTGACAGCAAGTTTGTGTTTATTTAACTCAAGCACAGGTTTGTTGCTCTCCATGTAATTGAAGGGCCGACAAACATACACTGCACAATTACCTGTCGTCTACAAACATACACTGTACAATTATCTACTATCTCACATCCCAATTGGGAAGGAGCAACTCTGATTTGTACATACCGTTATTGCTTTGTGCACGTGACTGAAGTATTCATGTCTTTGTGACTGAAGAAGGGTCCCAATCTAAATTGTCAGCTATCCTTGTTCTCCAGAGATGCTGCCTCACATACTGGGTTGCTCCAGCATTTTGTGTCTCTCTGGTATAAACCAGTATCTGCTGTCATTATGTATTCATGTACCAAATTGTCTTATGACACCGAGGCCACATGTTGGTTTTGCTATTACAGATCTAAATTTCTGGTATTATTGGAAAGTGACACAGGTTGGGAATAAAAATATATAGAAAACTCCAACTGCTGTTTCATAATTTTCTTCTGAACAAAATGTGCTTACTTTTTATAGACAGGAGAAAAGAATGAAAGCAAAGACAGATGAAATGACGCTGAGGAAGTATGTAAGGCTATACGATGGATGGCAACAGAAAAGAGAATTCTTTCTGCAGTAGGCCTGTTGGAAGCCTGAATCAACCAAATGATGATGGTAATGTTTCTAAACAGTGGCTCTGGAAAATTTCAAATTGCTTTTCAACAGTTGAGCAGATATTACCATCCAATAAAAAAACGGTAAATCCTCATTACAACCTGTTGCATCTTCTACATTTCTGAACATTATAAAACATCCACTTTTACTGACAAAGTGTAGCAGTTGCATGAATAAATGTACCTATTTGGTGCAAATCAGGCTTTTCTGATTTCTCCATAAGGAGTTGAATTTTGAAGTTGAACAGTCATGTATCATTAAATCAAAAAGTATCATTATAATAGTATTGAGATTATCTTTTAGCTATTTTGTCTGTTCTAAAGTCTTCTAAGTAGCAATCAGGGAAAACAAATGTTACCAATCTAAGACATGTAATAGTGTTTGCTGTATTAATTGTCCCATGATGTTACTTGCTAGAATAATAAATTAGATTTGAAACTTGTTTTTGGTTGGTATGTATTCCTGCTTTTAAGTTAGTGAGTGGCTTTGCATCATAGATAGAAAATGATGTAAGATTACAAGGTTACGTGCATGCATTAATGAAGATAAATGCGCATAATTCTGGCTTTTGCAGTGTAGAAGGAAACATGGGAACTCTGAGCTGACCTAGACAAAGGACTGGGGAAGTCTTAATTGCTGTAACTGGGGTGGTGAAGAGGTATGGAAAAGTCAAGTAAAATTTATTCATCGCGTTTATTCTCAGACATGGTTATTAATAAACAAATATTAGCAGCTATTATGCACATTTTCCTCTAACTTGAAAGCATGGAAAAATAAATCCTTACACACGTGACTTACCTTTGTTTCAATATATTTGCATGTACTCTGCCATAAAATGTTTGTTTTAAATGGCCGTTTTTTGTTCTTTGCGGGAACATTAAATTGAATATCATTACTTACAGTAATTTCCATAACATTTTGAGCGCCAATACTTTGCGTATGAATTCCATTTGCAACGTTCTTTGCTTGTGTGAAAAATACTAATCTAGACATTTGTCTTCTTCTTCCAGAAAAATTACATGGAGAGCAACAAACCCGTGCTTGAGTTAAAGGATTTTTCACTTTCCTCTCATCGTACCAATTCTAATTTCTTTGCAAGTGCCCCCTCATCTGACCTTCAATCTTTTCCAAAGCAGCCGTCAAGTGGCATGAAAGTAAGCTGGTGTCCACATTGCTCTCCCCAAATTCACAATGGTGGTGGTTGCATTCACTCAGTACGTAGTGGAGCTTTAGAACACACAAATACTGGAACTGTAACATGTCAAATAAGTTCAAGGCATAATTTCCACGCACCAAAGTCTTGTAAAACAGCAATTGCTAAAAACCATTTAGATGGAGCTCCATGCCACTTGACTAGTCCGTATGTTGAGAATATTGTTTCCAGCTATCAGCTTCAGCCACCACTTTCCCAGAAGCTGTCCTGTTGTGGAACCCTTTTCAAACAGTCCCAGCCCTACCATGGCAGTGTTCCACAACTGCATCAAGTTCCTATGTTTCAGAGCTACAACACATCTAGTCTCTTTTCCTGCACAGAGCTCACTGCTGGAGTTAGTGAGCGCTTGGCAGAACACGGGACACAAGCTGACCAACTTAAACGTGTGTGCACTGACCCTTTACCTTTGCACGTGGGTTCTATGTATCTGAAGAGTTCACACTGCTGTGATGATTGTGTAAACAAGGTTCGTTTACTGTTTCATTTTATTTGCTTTCAATATAAAAACAAGTTTACAAGTTATTTTTAAATATTCTTAGTTCTTTAGCTCGCAGGCTTAAATTCCATTATAAAATATTGAAGCCGGCACATTTGGTTCAGTTTATATAATACATTTCTTATTTCACATGTCACTTTAAAAGATGTGTATGTAATGATGTTAATGATGCATTTCTCCTTCATTCGTGTTACAAGGTATTGTAGACATTAAGGTAACTGTGTTAGATATAACCATATCAATAATATTAATGTGCAAATCCTCTCCAAACAAATTTTAAAAAAAAATGTTTTTGCTCTTGTATCGCTCTAGCCTCAGTCATGGACGAGACCAAACGTAGATGAGGTAACCGTTTTGTCAGATACACCCTTGATCTGCTGGTTGCTAACTATTTTAACTCCCATTCCACTCCCTTACCAGCCTTTCTGTCCTTGGCCTACTCTTTTACCAGAGTGAGGCCGTGCACAAACTGGAGAAACAATACCTCATATTCCACTTGGGTAGCATACCAGTAGTATGAACTTTGAATTCTCCAATTTTAAGTAATACTCCCACTATCCACTCTCTCATTCCTTTGCCACCCCCTACCCTGGTGCATGGCCATTTCTCCCACTCTCCTGTCCCTCTTTTTCACAGGTCCCCATTCACCCATTTCTCTCCGTTTGGCTTTGCATTTCGCCCCTCTTCTCTCATTAGACACCCTTTTGACTCCTAGCCTTTGTCACTTATTCCACCTATCTGCCAATCAATTCCCCCACTCCCTCACCTCTATCCACCTATTACTTGCTAGGTTCTGGTACACCACCACCACCTTTCTTTTCCAGCTTTCTCCCAAAAATTAGTGTGTAGAAGGGTTCTGACCCAAAATATCATCCAGCCATTCTCTCCACAGATAATACCGGGACCTCTGGGTTACTCAAGCACTTTGTATTTTGATGGCCAAAATTTTCTTCAAAAAGTAATTTCAGTACCTGAATGTGGACTGAAACCATTGTTTTTAACTACATTTACTGTACATTTATTAATCTTGTTATTTCATATGTTGAACTGCTAATTTGCCTGCTAATTTATTTCTCAAATAGAAAACAAACTGTTGGAGGAGCTCATTGGGCCAGGAAGCATTTGTGGAGAGTTAAGGAATTTGTGGAGGGTTATTTTTGGAGTTTATGTTTCAAGTCTGGACCCTTATTCAGCCAGTGAAGCAAAGAACTGCAGATGCTGGATTAAATCGAAGGTAGACACAAAATGCTGGAGTAACTCAGCAGGACAGGAATGGGTGATTTTTCGACACATTAGGACCGAATTATCACCCTTCCTTCTCTCCAGAGATGCTGCCTATCCCGCTGAGTTACTCCAGCATTTTATGTCTACCCTTATTCAGCCTGACCAGCTTGGTCCCTCCAGTAGTTTGTTTTTTATTCAAGATCCCAGCATCTGCAATCTCTCGTATCTCCAGTTTATTTCCCTTATACTTTTCTGATGCATATCTCTTCCTAAACCTTGTCCATTGTTGTTCCTGTCTGCCACAACTTGAACATTCCACAGGTAATAGTCCTTCAATAATAAGTTGCTATTCCCAATACTATTAAGTATTGAACTGAATTCCTGTTGATTCAGTGTGGAGGAAAAATATGTAATTCATCACTGTCAGTGGTCAATTTATTGAAATATAAAAGCAAATACACCTCATGATTTTAGAAGATTTTCTAGAATCTATTTTTCAGAAGAATCGTTCAAACAAGGTGCAATTCAAGGATAATTTATTTCTCCTAAAATCTTATATAAATATTATAAAGCAGAACATTTGCATTGTGTAGTAGCGTCTGTGCCGCGGTTTATCTATTGCATGTTGAATTAGTTACAGAATTAACTGTTTTGCATACAATTCTCAAAATGACTTGCTTCACAAGTGCAGCCCTAAAGTGCAGCCCTAACTTATTCATTCTTCAAATTTTGTTGCAGCCATCTAGGCGTCCTGTTCTGGATGCAACGAAGATTTGGCCAAATATTCCCCCATCAGCTCAGTCTGTTCCTGTTTCAATGACAACACGCAATGCTGCTCAGAGCGAAGGTCAAATGACTGAGGCGCCAATCTTAACAGGAGGAAACTTGGGCCTCCAGCCTCAGAAGTATGGTACGAGCTTTAATATTCTTTCCCATGTGTGTTAATTCTTAATTTTAAGACATTGTGAGAATTCTTTCCGTTTTTTAAGAATTCTGTATTGACAGCTGGCAAACTTTCTGGCCTTTTTACCCATTTCCACAAACCCATTTGCCTGCATTAGATCTCCATTGATCTATGTTTTGCCCTTTCAAGTGCCTGTCCACATGTCCATTAAATATAGGCACTGTATCTGCTTCGACTATCTCTCCGGCAGCAAATTCTAGATTATTTACAGATCTCTTTATGTAAAACATAAATTCCCCACAATCTTCTTTAAAAACTCATTTCAAAAAGACTAGAATACAAAAACAGATGTAATGCTGAGGCTTTATAAGGCGTTGGTCAGGCTGCATTGGGAGTAATGTATGCAATTCTGAGAAAGGATGTGCTGGCTCTGGAGAGGGTCCAGAGGAGGTTGACGAGAATAATCCCAGAAATGAGCAGGTTAACATGTGATGAGCTTTTGACGGCACTGGTTCTCTACTCACTGGAGTTTAGAAGGATGAGGGGGGGATATAATTGAAACTTACCGAATAGGGAAAGGGTTGGAGTAGAGTGGATAGTGTTTCCACTAGTGGGAGAGTTGATGGGCCGAATGGGCAAATTCTGCTCCCTATTACTTATGAATACATTGCCCAACATTTCATTTGATCTATATTTTGCTGCAGACTTAAACTACCTTTCTTGTTATCCAAACTATTGATCAAACCTCCTGCATGCACATCCAAGTTGTTAATATATATCATTAACAAAGGTCCCTACATTGCTCACTGGCCACAGACTTATAATCAGAACAATACCAGTCAATTTGTTTAAGAAGGAACTGCAGATGCTGGAAAATCGAAGGTACAAAAAAATGTGGAGCGAAGGAAATAGGCTGAAGAAGGGTTTCGGCCCGAAACGTTGCCTATTTCCTTCGCTCCATAGATGCTGCTGCACCCGCTGAGTTTCTCCAGCATTTTTGTGTACCTTCCAGTCAATTTGTTTATGGGTGGGACTTTAACACGAAATGAAACAGGTAAAACTAAAATGTTTTTTTATTATCAGATTTAAGCATTAAAAACGTCTTAACTGGTCCAATTTCTTGGCAATTGTGTTTAAATGTACAACCTGGTATCTTTAAGATCAATTTATTAATTAGTCACATATTTTCATGTTTGAATATTATTTGTTTATTAATATGCTTTCGTCCAAAATTGCATACAATTAGTTGCTGCTTTCCACCAGTGAAATTTGTCCAAAATCACCAAAGCCAGGCCACAATCTGCTACAGTTGATAAACAGTAAATCGCTGTTAGATTTAAGAAGCAAGTTGATTTAATTTTGTTAATCTGATGATTGAAACTGTTCTGAAACTTCAAAATATCAAATGTTTCATTATTTATTTCACTGGCAGTTTCTTTCAAAGCAGTTTAAAACACAATCCACAAACAAATCAATTGTGCTCCTTTTTTTGTATGCTTCTCAAGAATTTTATTTACTTTGCATGGTATTTCTTCATATGGTGTATGAATAGATTGATTATTCTTATACTTATTTATCAAAATGTTGCAGATGCCCTGATAAGCAGATCAAAGTTGAATGGTAATTATGTTTTAATAAGCAGTTTAGAATTATTTTATTCAGCAACACAAAAAAAATAGAAACCATCAGCAATGCAAGTTACTGAGAAAGTATAGTAGAAAATGGGACTCTAATTCTAATAAATATTAACAGGATCATCTGATGTAGGAATACCAGGTCAACAACAGGAAAATCTACCACCTATTGGGGTGTTTTGGGATATAGAAAATTGCTCTGTTCCAACGGGGCGGTCAGCCATGACAATAGTACAGCGAATCCGTCAACAGTTTTTTCAAGGCCACAGAGAGGCAGAATTCATGTGTGTGTGTGATATCAGCAAAGAGAATAAGGAAGTTATCCAGGAACTTAACAACTGCCAGGTAAGCCATTTGCACAACTCGTCTATAACAGCGGTAATATTGTTTTGTATCTGAAGAATTTAATATGCTGTAATTTAAAAAAAAAAGCTGAACTTCAGCTTTAAAAAACTTCTGAAGTTGAAGAATGTTAACTTTTTTAAGTTTTGAACCTTAGTAAATGTATGGTTACGCCCCATGCATTTCTCCTTCCTCCAACACACACACCTGGCATGTGCCATGAGTAATTACTTAGGGTAGGCAGTCAGTCGGCGTTTTAAAAATAACTTAAACCGCGCATGTGCAGATTGTTCTCTCCGTAAAAATAAAAATAAAAATAAAGACAGTAACAATTCAATTTGCCCAAGGCTTTCAAATCTCCTTTATTCTGAATTATTGAATGGGTGGGGGGGGTGAAGGGTGATGGCAGGTGGAGAGATGGTGGGAAAAACGGGAGCACACCGGGACAAGTTGAATCAGTTGTCATCTTATTGAATAACAACATTTGTTCAAGGGATCAATTGGGGGGGGAGTTCCTTTCACAGTGTGCGAAGAGTCTGTGCCAGGGGTAAAGTGCGGGGAGGGCAGGAGTGTTGAGAAGGAGGGGGTCGGGGATAATGCCAGTAACTCACTCACTCGCCGCTGCTGTGGCGCTCCGACGCGGAGCCACCGCATTGTAGCCAGGGCTAGAAGCAGCTCGGGTGGCTGCGAGCGGCCGCCGGGACCCGACAGCAGAACTGGCCGCGCCTTCTGCCAGCCCGCTCACCTCTGGCAATGCTCTCCGTATGAACACCTCTCACCTGCCGCTCGCCGACTTCACTCATGTCAGCAGCTTCCGGCAAATCCTTAAATTCCCACAGCCGCGTAACCTCAATCGGGCTGTCGGAATTGAAGGATTTGCGGGAAGCGGCTGACATGAGTGACGCCAGCGAGCGGCAGGAGAGAGGTTTTTAGACGGAGAACTACCAGAGGTGAGTGGGGGGCGGCAGAAGGAGCTGAGGTGGTGGCCGCTCACAGCCACCCGAGCTGCTTCTCTCCCCCCGGCCTCAAGGCGGTGGCATTGCACGCCTCCGTGCAAGGAGCGTCGCAAGTGACATGATCCCGACCCCCTCCTTCACAACACTTCTGCCCTCCCCGCAACTTTACCCCGGGCCAGACTCCCCAAACGCTATGAAAGGAACTCCTCCCTCCTGCCCCACCCCGGGAAATACGGTATTTAAAAACATATAGGACTAAGAAATGTACTTACCACATTATTGGTACATGAACGCCATTCTTCTCTCTTTGTTTCCTAAGATACTCTTCAGATAATGGCAATCCATATTTGAAAAACCCGCCAAGAAACTAGCGCTGCGCATGCACAGAAGGTTGCTGCACCTGCGCAGCACAGCAAAGGCAGAATTTCGGCTGCCTTCAGCTCCCCTTGAAATTGACGGCTTGAAGAAGCGCTGACGGCACGTGGGCTGCACAGACCTTCCCGTGTTACAAGTGCTGCGGATGAAAGGCACGGAGAATTATGCCTACCTAAGATTAATCTCTTACATAGGCATAATTCTCCCATGCCTTTACTATTTATATTTAATAATTACCATTTTATAATTTTAGTCAGGGTAGGCAGTGCCTACCTTGCCTACCCTGACGGCACGTGCCTGACACACCAACACACACACACACCAACACACACACACACCCACACCTTCATACATACCATTGACTTCAAAATTAGTCAATTTTGCAAAAGAGTTAGTTGGTGTGAATACATTAATTTCTAGATGGTTTAGGTTAGTATTATCATCTCTGATTTAATTTCACATATATGTTATGACTGTAGGATAGACCATGTACATTTTAGTAACGAAGTTGTGATAAACAATTAGTTTTTTTTTAAATCACTTTTTTTTTACCCAGGTTACAGTCGCTCATATCAATGCAACTGCAAAGAATGCTGCAGATGACAAGCTTAGACAGAGTTTAAGGCGATTCGCTGACACTCACACAGCTCCATCCACGGTTCTTTTGGTATCCTGTAAGTAACCGATGCAATAAAACAAATTTAACTACATTTGGTAAAATTGATCATGATCAGAATACCAGCCAATACTCAGTAGGAGGAAGCTTAACTGGAAATGATGTGAGTTGTATTAAATGTAGCGTTAGGTTTTGATGATCCAGAATGCATAGCATAATGAAAATCTGAGTCTTGATCGTATCAGGAATATTTTTGGATTTATATTAATGCAATGAAGGTCCATTGAATGGTATACGAGTTATAATTTCTGAATAGTTTGCCAATGATTAAATATAGATCTTTTCTCAGCATCTTATAAGTTTAAAATAGAAGAGATTTCAATCATTATTTGTTATTTGCCTGCAGTCCGTCTGTTTTTCTTTTTTTTGTTGTTGTTTTCTTGTCTTGTTTTAGCGTTAATTTGAGTTATTTTGTGGTGTATGTGTGTGGGAGGGGTGGGAGAAACGTTTTTAGTCTCTTCCTTTTGGAGGGGGACAAGACTTTTCTTGTCATATCCCCCGTCTCCGTCTGCGCTGAGGCCTAATGGCGGAGCTGACAGCCTCCAACTGCGACCGACCTCGAGGCTCTGGAGGCAGAGCCAGCCAGGACTTACCAGCGCGGGGCTGGCCTACTTCGGGGCTGTGGCGGGTTCAGGCGTTCCGGCGGCCCAACTCGGAGCTGTGGCAGCTTTTCAGTGGCGGCGGCAGCGACTTCGGAGGTTCGGCCGCGGGCCCAGTGGACGACATCATCGGGAGCTCGCAGGTCACAGGTTGGTGACCTGTTTTTCCGGAGCTCCCGCGGCAACAGCTGCGTCCGCTGGACTGGAGGGCGGCAGCTTCGGCCGGCCCGCTCGCGGAGCGAGGTTCACCCGCGGGACTTATTTACATCACCCGGTGCGGTCACAACATCGGAGGCCCAGGTCGCCTCAGCGCAGAGGAAGAGGAAGAACAAGAAGGGGAGAGACAAAGACAAGATTTTTGCCTTCCATCACAGTGAGGAGGTGTCTGGTGAACTCACTGTGGTGGATGTTAAATATGTGTTTATTGTGTGTTTTGTTATTTACTATATGTATTACTATATGTAATAGACAGAGACTAAGGGATGGTGGGTTTCTAAAATGTGTATATTTTAATGCTAGGAGCATTGTAAGAAAGGTGGATGAACTTAGAGCCTGGATTGACACCTGGAAATATGATGCTGTGGCAATCAGTGATACATGGTTGCAGGAGGACTGTGATTGGATACTAAATATTCCAGGATTTCGTTGCTTCAGATGTGATAGAATTGCAGGGACCAGAGGTGGAGGTGTTGCATTGCTTGTCAGAGAGGATATTACAGCAGTGCTTTGGCAGGATAGATTAGAGGGCTTGTCTTTGGAGGCTATTTGGGTGGAACTGAGAAGTGGGAACGGTGTAGCAACACTTTTAGGGGTGTATTATAGACCACCAAATGGGGAGCGAGAATTGGAAGTGCAAATATGTAAGGAGATAGCAGATATTATAGTAAGCACAAGGTTGTGATTGTGGGAAATTTCAATTTTCCAAAAATAGACTGGGAAACACATTCTGTAAATGGGCTGGATGGTTTGGAGTTTGTAAAATGTGTGTAGGATAGTTTTTTGCAGCAGTACATAGAGGTATCGACCAGAGAAGGGGCAGTGCTGGACCTCCTGTTAGGAAATGAGGCAGGTCAGGTGACGGAAGTATGCGTTGGTGAGCACTTCGGGACCAGTGATCACAATACCATTAGTTTCAATATAATTATGGAGAGAGTCAGAACTGGACCTAGGGTGGAGATTTTTGATTGGAGAAAGGCTAACTTTGAGGGAATGCGTAAGGATTTAAAAGGAGTGAATTGGGATACTTTGTTTTATGGGAAGGATGTAGAAGAGAAATGGAAGACATTTAAAGGGGAAATTATAAGAGTACAGAATCTTTATGTCCCTGTTAGGTTGAAAGGAAATAGTAAAAATTGGAAATAGCCATGGTTTTCAAGGGAAATTGGACACGTTTTGAAAAAAAGATATCTACAATAATTATAGGAGGCATGGAGTAAATGAGGTGCTAGAGGAGTATAAAGAATGTAAAAAGAATCTTAAGAAAGAAATTAGGAAGGCTAAAAGAAGATATGAGGTTGCTTTGGCAAGAAAGGTGAAAGTAAATCCAAGGGGTTTCTACAGCTATATTAATAGCAAAAGGATAACGAGGGATAAAATTGGACCATTAGAGAGCCAGAATGGACAGCTATCTGCAGAGCCAAAAGAGATGGGGGAGATATTGAACAATTTATTTTCTTCGGTATTCACCAAGGATAAGGATATTGAACTCTGTGAGGTATGGGGAAAAAGTAGAGTAGCTATGGAAACTATGAGATTCAAAGAGGAGGAAGTACTGACACTTTTGAAAAATATAAAAGTGGATAAGTCTCCAGGTCCTGACAGGATATTCCCTAGGACATTGAGGGAAGTTAGTGTAGAAATAGCAGGAGCTATGACAGAAATATTTCAAATTTCATTAAAACGGGAATAGTGCCGGAGGATTGGCGTACTGCGCATGTTGTTCCATTGTTTAACAAGGGTTCAAAGAATAAACCTAGCAATTATAGACCTGTTATTTGATGTCAGTGGAGGGCAAATTAATGGAAAGGATACTTAGAGATAATATATATAAGCATCTGGATAAACAGGGTCTGATCAGGAACAGTCAACATGAATTTGTGCCTGGAAGATCATGTTTGACAAACCTTCTTGAATTTTTTGAAGCGGTTACTAGGGAAATTGATGAGGGTAAAGCAGTGGATGTTGTCTATATGGATTTCAGTAAGGCCTTTGACAAGGTTCCCCATGGAAGGTTGGTTAATGAGGTTCAATCTTTGGGTGTTAATGGCGGAGTAGCAGGATGGATTCAACAGTGGCCGAATGGGAGATGTCAGAGAGTAATGGTGGATGGCTGTTTGTCAGGTTGGAAGCCGGTGACCAGTGGGGTGCCTCAGGGATCTGTGTTGGGTCCACTGTTGTTTGTCATGTACATCAATGATCTGGATGATGGGTTGGAAAATTGGAAAAGTAAGTATGCAGATGATATTAAGATAGGTGGTGTTGTGGGTAATGAAGTAGATTTTCAAAGTCTACAGAGAGATTTGGGCCATTTGGAAAAGTGGGCTGAAAGATGGCAGATGGAGTTTAATGCTGATAAGTGTGAAGTGCTACATCTTGGCAGCACAAATCAAAATAGGACGTACATGGTAAACGGTAGGGAATTGAGGAATGCTGTGGAACAGAGAGATCTAGGAATAACTGTGCATAGTTCCCTGAAGGTGGAATCGCATGTAGATAGGGTGGTGAAGAAAGCCTTTGGTGTGCTGGCCTTTATAAATCAGAGCATTGAATATAGGAGTAGGGAAGTAATGTTAAAATTGTACAAGGCATTGGTGAGACCAATTCTAGAGTATGGTGTACAATTTTGGTCGCCTAATTATATGAAGGATGTCAACAAAATAGAGAGAGTACAGAGGAGATTTACTAGAATGTTGCCTGGGTTCCATCAACTAAGTTACAGAGAAAGGATGAACAAGTTAGGTCTTTATTCTTTGGAGCGCAGAAGGTTAAGGGGGGACTTGATTGAGGTCTTTAAAATGATGAAAGGGATAGACAGAGTTGACGTGGATAAGCTTTTCCCATTGAGAGTAGGGAAGATTCAAACAAGAGGGCATGGCATGAGAATTAAGGGACAGAAGTTTAGGGGTAACGTGAGGGGGAACTTCTTTACTCAGAGGGTGGTGGCTGTGTGGAATGAGCTTCCAGCTGAAGTGGTGGAGGCAGGATCGATTTTAACATTTAAAAGTAAAGTGGATAGGTATATGGACGGGAAGGGAATGTAGGGGTATGGTCTGAGTGCAGGTAGATGGGACCGGGGGAAAACAAATGGTCGGCACGGACTGGAAGGGCCGAGAGGGCCTGTTTCCGTGCTGTAATTGTTATATGGTATGACTGCAGGCAACAAAATTTCATTCAGACCGCAAGGTCTGAATGACAATAAAGTTTTCCATTCCATTCCATCCATTATTTCTAATAATTGTGGCTTGCTCATTTAACAGCTGATGTCAACTTTGCCTCGGAACTCAGTGACCTTCGACATCGGCATGGTTTTCAGATCATTTTGGTTCATAAGAACCAAGTTTCAGATGCACTTTTACAACATGCACACAAACATATCAAATTTGAGGAATTTGTTTCTAACTTACCACCAAGGTTGCCAGAGAAAACACAAGTAAGTTACTTCTCAATTAAACTTAGCATTTGTTTTTCTAATATAATATTCTAATATTATATGGCTTTCCATGAAATTATAATTCTTGCTAATGAGAATTTAAGTTATACAATGTTTAGATACTTTGCTGATTTTAAATGATCTGTTTTTCCAGAAGCAAGATTATCATTCTCCTTCAACACTTAATGTTTTTCTTTTTTCAATACATGGTGATTGGTGGCAAAGCCATCATTCATTCCCCAATCCCAATTGCTTTTGAACGGAGTGACTTGCTGTGCCATTTCAGATTCAATCACATTTCTGAGACTCGGTTTCAAGACCGTAGGTGGAGCAGCCACGGGGAGTTTTGAAAGGGAGCTGTTGCGAATAAATAAAATAGAGATGCAGGATGTGCTGCAGCTGCGCAATGTCGGAGCTGGCGGACCCAAGTGTGTTTCCTAGTGAACACATCCGCAGCTAGTGGTGGTTGCTTGACGAATTCAGGCTCAAACTTGATGACCTGGAATCTGAGTTTCAGAACAATGCGGTATATCAGGGATGGGGAGAATTTCCTGGATGCTGTGTACCTGGAGGCAGTCACATCTGTTAGATTCTCTACTCCCAACTCAGTCCGTATTCAGGAGGAAGAGGGTGTGACTGCGAGTGAAGCAGGTAGGGAAGAGAGGAAGCCAAGAGACAGTGTTGTAGGAACCTCTGAGAGGCTTGAGAGTCCTTGAGCTTGTCTAACAGGTCTAAAAATCGTGTTCAGTGGATGAGAGTGGGGACCACAGGAAGGATGAGCAACTTAACGATGGCACGTGGATCAGAGAGCCATTCAAGAGGGCAGGGTAGAAGAGACACGGAGTTGTAATTGGGGACGGTACAGTCAGGGGAATAGACACAATTCGCTGTTGCAAGGATCGAAAGTCCCGAAGACTCTGCTACCTACCTGGGTTTGGGCCAAATCGTCAGACCTTTAGATGAATTTAGTGTAGGGGGGTATAGATGCAGTTGTCGTGATCCATTTTGGTACCAACAACATAGATAAAGCAAGGAAAGAGCTTCTGCTGAAGCACTTGAGTAGCTATAACCTAAATTAAAAAAGCAGAACCAAATATGTAATAATCTCTAGATTGCTACATGAGCCATGAACAAATTGACGTAGGGTCATTAAGATTAGAAAGTTAAATGTGTGGCTCAAAGATTGGTGTTGCAGAAGTGGGTTTGAATTCTTGGGGCATTGGCATCAGTATCAGTAAGGAGGGTGCTGTTCTGATAGGACAGACTCCATCTGATCCTTGCTAGGGCCAGGGTTCTGGCAAACCACATAACCAGGACTGTAGACAGGGCTTTAAACTAAATAGTGGGATGGGTGAGGATTCAACAGATTGAAAAAATGTGGATAAAGTTAAAGGGAAGGAGAGTGAAAAAGGCTACCAAAGTCTGCATCATAAGGTTGTTTAAACAAGGATAAGAGTCTAACGTCAGGCAACACTGGGAACATTTTGAGAAGAGGGGTACTAAATACAGGACTTAAGGTGTTGTAATTAAATGCACGCACTATACGAAACAAGGTGGATGGGCATGTAGCGCAGTTAGACATTGCCAGGTATGACGTGAGCATCACGGAGTCGTAGCCTAAAGAGCATCAGACCTGGAAGCTGAATATCCACGGATTCACATTCTATTGAAAAGACAGGCAGGTAGGCAGAGGGGGTGGGTGGCACTATTGGTAAAGAATGTAATTCAGTCCTTCATGGATCACAAACAACAGGATCTGAAGAATCCTTGTAGATAGAGTTCAGAAACTCCTTAAAAATCCTGATGGGAGCTATATAGAGGCCTTTGAATAGTAGCTAGCTAACAGGACCTATGGGCACAAATTACATCAGCAAATAGAAAAGGCATGTAAGAAAGACAATGTTACAGTGGTCATGGGGGATTTCAATATGCACGTAGACTGGGAAAATCAGGTTGCTACTGGGTCCCAAGAGAAGGAATTTGTAGAATGCCTATGAGATGGCTTCTTAATGCAGCTTGTGGTCAAGCCCACTACAGAAAAGGCAATTGTGGATTTGGTTTTGTGTGATGAACCAGACTTAATTCAGGAGCTTAAAGTGAAGGAGTCCCTAGGAGGCAGTGATCATAATATGAAAGAATTCAATGTAGTTTGAGGGAGAAGCTGAAATTGGTATTACTGTTGAGTAAAGATGGCTACAGAGGTGAGGAGAGGAATGTCAGTGGAGCAGCAACGGCTGGAGTTTCTAGGAAGACACGGGATCTTTTCATCCCAAAAGGGTGAAATATACCAAGGAGAGAATGAGTTCACCATGGAAGTCAAATATCGGATAAAAGCAAAGGAGAAACCATAAAACATGGCAAAGATTAGCGGGAGGCCGGAGGATTGGGAAGCTTTTAAAAACCAACAGAAGGCAACTAAAAAATCAATAAGGGGAGAAAAAATGAAATATGTAAGTACATAATTGGTAGGTTAGTCAATAATATAAAAGAGGATACCAAATGTTTTTACAGATATGCAAGGAATAAAAGAGAGGCAAGAGTGGACATTGCACCGCTGGAAAATGATGCTGTAATGTGGAACAAAGAAATGGTGGATTAACTGGAGTTTAGAAAGATGATGGGGGATCTCAGTGAAACCTACAAGATAATGAAAGGTCTAGATAGTGGACATGGAAAGGTGTTTCCGTAACCATATAACAATTACAGCACGGAAACAGGCCCTCTCGGCCCTTCCAGTCCGTGCCGACCATTTATTTTCTCCTAGTCCCATCTACCTGCACTCAGACCATACCCCTCCATTCCCTTCCCGTCCATATACCTACCACTTTACTTTTAAATGTTAAAATCGATCCTGCCTCCACCACTTCAGCTGGAAGCTCATTCCACACAGCCACCACCCTCTGAGTAATGGGAGAGTCTAGCACCAGTGTGTACCGCTGCTGAATACAAGGGTGCACCTTCAAAATGAAGATGAGGAATTTCTTCAGGCAGAGGATAGTGATTCTGTGGAATTCATTGCAACAGGTGGCTGTGGAGGCTAACACATTGGGTATTTGTAAGGCAAAGATTGATCGGTTCTTGATTAGGAAGGGCACCAAACGTTAACGGCAAGCAGGCAGGAGATGGGGTTGAGAGGAAAAAATAGACCAGCCGTGATTGCATGTTGGATGGGTGAATGGTCTTATTGTACTCCTTTGTCTTATGGTCATATTAGATAATGACAACAGATTTTCTCTCAAAAGGACATTAATGAACCAGATGGGATTTTATAACAGTCCAATAGTTTTTTGCGCGTTATTTTGGAAAATTCCAGATCATTAACTGAAATTAAATTTCACAGCTGCAATGGAGTTTGTTACACTAGCCTACTGGTCTAGTAACTTAATGACTATGTTACCAGTGATACTCTTATTTGTTTACAAGAACTCTGACTAGGTTTTTTCATACTGAATAATCATTTTTTCCACGATTGAAGAAATAATAATACTGTTACCCTGAAATAAAAACTGAATCGTGGAACTACTCAACAATATGTAAGCAATATCTGTACAGAAGGAAACAAATTATGTATCAGGTTGATGGTCTTGCATCAAAAGTCAGAGCAGTTAAGGACCTGTCCCACTTATGTGATTTTTTCGGCGACTTGTCGGCACCCGTCATAGTCGCAGCAGGTTACCGAAAATGTTGAAAATCCAGCAGCGACCAGAAAAAGGTACGACTCTTTGGGCAACTACTCACGACCAAACAGGCGTCACCCTGCCACATGTGACCTGCATTGCCGTGAGTAGTCGCCCAAAGAGTTATACCTTTTTCTGGTCGCTGCTGGATTTTCACCATTTTGTAAATTTTTGGCGGCCTGCTGCGAATATGACGGGCAAGTCGCCAAAAAAATCGCGTAAGTGGGATAGGCCCTTAAGAAATATACTGGCCTGACATGGCAGAGAAAGATAGTATAAGAGAAAAGGGGAACAATAAAATGATAGACGGCTTGTTTCCCTTTCTGCCCATTCACTTTCTTTTCTGTTCTGCAGCAATGCCACACACTTCTGTATGCGTACAATTTGCCGATTAACAGAGATAGCAAGCAAGTCAGCAACAGACTGCGTCGTTTATCTGATAATTGTGGTGGGAAAGTTTTAAGCATCACTGGCAGCAGTGCAATCCTTCGCTTTACAAGCCAGGAAAACGCTGAGCGTGCACAGAAGCGAATGGAGAATGAAGATGTATTTGGCAACAAGATCCTTGTATCATTTACACCGAAACATAAAGATTTCTGTGAAAGCAAAACTAACTGTATAACAGTTGAAAAGACAAAATCCCCCAAAAAGGCGAGTAAACTTACAAAACAATCTCAGCTGAATAAAGACCTTGATGAACAATCACATAATGGAAAAATCCCTGCTGCAAAGAACACACGGACATCGCAAGGATCAGCAGTTAAAAATGGAAAGGTCAGAAGCTTACAGGTAAATAGTGAACTTATTTTACCACTAATTATACATGGCACCACAAGCAGGTCAGTAAGATGAGTGTGTTTTATTTTCTTTTTTTTTTACAAATGGAGAAAGTATAAAACATGTTTGAATAATACTGGTAGATAAAAGTAATGTATCTGCATTCCACATAACATGAACTTTCATTTTATTAGGTTCATATGCGGTATGATTATTGATCTGCCAAGGAATTTAAGGTTAAGAGTGGAGTAACATAACTCGAATATTATGCAGCTGACGCACAAGGTGTTAAATTCATACCTCCCATACTTATTGCAATGCAATAAATCTATTTAAAGTCTACATTCATCCATCAGTAGTTAACAGAGGTCCTTGAACACAACTGTTATCTCAACATTGCCAAATAGTTTCACTGCTCTCACTGACAGAATTGATTGCCATTTCATTGAAATACTGGAGAGCAATCACTATCCGCCTGTCTTCAACCAACTGCTAGTTCACTTATACAGTAGTAAGAGCCTCAACGCTGGCTACTTACAAAGCCTAATCAAGCCAGAAGTTCAGCATTTCCTTTTGGAAAACCTGTGCTACGTTGGTTAGTTTGGCAAGTCCAAGAGATCAACTTTTCAGTTCTCACACATGTTGATGGTACATTAAAGACTCTACCATTTTGAAACAAAAAATTGCGTTGATATTTGACAGGTAACTTTAAACCTGAATTTTCTTATTATTAAAAATGTGGGAATAAAAAAATTCCAATCTGAATTGTGCCATTGCACATTTGACAAATACAGAAAAATGTTTTAACATTGAAATCAGAATGCATTGAATGTTTCCAAACAATATTAAGTCCCATGCCCTATTTTGATCATGTCTTGCTGTCAAAAATGTAATTACATTCATTTTAACAAGGTTTGACTACAATAAACCTTTTTACGGACTTCTTTCCAGGCCAGGCTATCAACCTTGCACAGCCTCTCCAGCCACTTCCAGGCCAGGCTACCAACGTCACCCCTGAACCGCACTGCCACCTTGACCTATTCCAGGCCAGGCTACCAATGCCCGGCCGCTTTCAGGCTGGGCTGTTGACATCACCCACACCCCGCTCTGCCACCCCGGCTGCTTCCAGTTCAGGCTGCCGACGGTACCCCTGGCCATTTCCAGGCCCAGCTGCCAATGCCACCTTCAGCCGCACTGCCACCCCAAGCCGATTCCAGGCCAGGCTGCCAATGCCAGCCCCGGCTTCTTCCAGGCTGAGCTGCCGACGCCATCCCGGCTGCTTCTCAGCCAGGCTGTCGACACCACCCACATCATGCACTTCCACCCATATCGCCGCCAGGCTGTTATCGCCACCCCTGACTCACACCACCTTCCTGGCCACTTCCGAGTCGGGTCTGCTGCCGCGTCCCTTATCTGCACACCTGCCCGTGGGTGGTGACCATTGACTCCGCTGAAACATTGCCTAATCCCCGGCCGCTAACCTGGATTCTAGGCCCAGTTCCAGTACAAGAGTCTGAAGAAGGGTCCCGACCTGAAACAACTTTATCCTTGTTTTCCAGAAATGCTCCCGATCTCCCTGAAGTTACTCCAGCACTGTGTACTTTTGTGTATTAACCAGGATCCGTAGTTCCTTGTTTCTACGACAATGATCATCCCGTACTCGGTTATAACGGACAATCAGCAATAACAAACACCATTCCCCCTCTCCCTTTTTATCGTTCGATATAACGATACTTTAATGTACAGTGCGTTTTTAGCAGACTACTCGATAAAGAATGCAGTTCTGGTCAGCCCATTACAGGAAGGAAATGGAGAATTTGGAAAGGGTTCAGAGGAGATTCACAAGAATGATGCCTGGGATATGGGGAATTAGCTACAGGGTGGTTGGACGGACTTGGAACGCCAGAGGTAGTGAAAAGACCTGACAGAAGTAAATAAAATGATGAACGGCATAGATGGGCTGGAGCAACTGGCTGGGGTTTTTGCGGTCATCGTCAACCTCACATTGCTATGGTCTGAGGTTGCCACCTGCTTTAAAGGGGCATCAATAATACCAGTGCCCAAAAAGAGCAAGGTGACCTGCCTCAATGACAACTGGCCAGTGGTACTAACGTCCATGATGATGAAGTCTTTTGAGAATGTGGTTAAGGTGCATATGAACTCCTCAACATGGAACCTGGACCCATTACAATTTTCCTACCAGCACCACAGGTCAATGGAGAATACAATCGCACTGGCTCTTCACTCTCCACTGGAATACTATAAATTCGCACACATTATGTTGTTGCTCATAGACTACACCTTGCATTCAACACATCATTCCCTCCACACTAGTTACACGCTCGAGGAACTGGGTCTCAGAACACAATCAGCATGACTGTTTTAGTTTAGAGATACAATGTGGAAACAGGCCACCGAGTCTGCACTGACCAAAGATCACCGCACATTAACACTATTCTATACACTCTAGGGACAATTTACACATATACCAAGCCAATTAACCTACATATGTACGTCTTTGTGGAGTAAGGAAGGGAACCGAAGATTTCGGGTGAAACCAACGAAGAGATCATAGAAACTCCATACAGACAGCACCCTGGATCAAACCCGGGTCGCAGGCTCTGCAAGCGCTATAAGGCAGTAACTCTACCGCTGCGGCACTGTGTCGCCCGTGTTGGCAACAACGCTTCCCGCTCAATAACCATCAGCACCTCAAGACAGTGTGCTCAGCCTCCTACCCTACTCACTGTATTCCCATAACTGTGTAGCGAGACAGTTGCAGCTCCATGTTCAAATTTGCCGGTACCACCGTTGTATGAATTGTGTGATGGTGAGTCCGAATGGGGGGGAGAGATCAATCGACAAAACAAATGATACGCGAACAACAACAATGCTCTCAATGTCAGTAAAGCCAATGAACTGGTGACTTTAGAAGAGGAAGGCTAAAGGATCCACAAACCTGTCTTCATTGATGGGGTAGTGGTGGAGAGAGTCAAAACTTCAAATCACTTGGTTCGCATATCTCTGTAGATATGGACCCAGCACATTGATGCAATCATAAAGAAAGTCCATCAATGCCTCTACTTTCTAAGAAGATTGAGGAGATTCGGTATGTTAATGAAATCTCTCCAACTTCTATAGGTGCATGGTAGAGAGCGTATTGACATCATAGCCTGGTTCAGCAACTCCAAAGCCAAGGAACAAACAAAACTACAAAAATTGGTGGACACCAGACCATCATGGGTGCTGACCTCCCCACTAACGAAGGGGTCTGCAGAAGTCACTGCCTCAAAAAGGCAGCCAACATCATCAGGGAAGACACCAAATGCTGGTGTAACTCAGCGAGACAGGCAGCATTTCTGGAGAGAAGGAATGGGTGACATTTCGGGTCGACACCCTGCTTCAGACTGATGTCAGGGGAGTGGGTGGGACAGAGATAGAATGTAGTCGGAGACAGAAAGACTGGCGGGAGAACTTGGGAGGGGATGAAGAGAGAGAGAGAAAGCAAGGGCTGTTTGAAGTTAGAGAAGTCAATGGTCATAATACCCAAGCATACTATGTAAGCTGCCCAAGTGAAATATGAGGCGCTGTTCGTCCAATTTGCACTGGGCCTCACTCTGACAATGGAGGATGCCCAGGACGGAACGGTCAGATTGGGAATGAGAGGGGGAGTTAAAGTGCTGAGCAACCGGGAGATCAGGTAGGTTAAGGCCGACTGAGCGGAGGTGTTCAGCGAAACGATCGCCGAGCCTGCGCTTGGTCACGCCGATGTACAGATGTTGACACCTGGAACAGTGCATACTGTAGATGAGGTTGGAGGAGGTGCAAGTGAACCTTTGCCTCAGGTGGAACGACTGTTGGGGTCCTTGGATGGAGTCTAGGGGGGAGGTAAAGGCACAGGTGTTGCATCTCCTGCGGTTGCAGGGGAAAGTACCAGGGGAGGGGGTGGTTTAGGTGGGAAGGGACAAGTTGACCAGGGAGTTGTGGAGGGAACGGTCTCTGCAGAAAGCAGAAAGGGATGGAAATGGTTAGATGTGGCTAGTTGTGGGATCCTGGTGGAGGTGGCGAAAGTGTTGGAGGATTATATGCTGTATGCAACGGCTGATAGGGTGGAAGGTGAGGACAAAGGGGGACTCTGTCCTTGTTGTGAATGGGGGGAGGGGGGAGCAAGTGGAGCTGCGGGATATCGAGGAGACCCTCATCTATAATGGAAGCAGGGAACCCCCGTTTCCTAAAGAATGAGGATATCTCCGATAATCTAGTATGGAAAACTTCATCCTGCGTGCAGATGCAGCATAGACGGAGGGGGACCACCCTGGTCATGCTCGCATTTCACTCCGGAGAAAAGGTATAGGAGCCTGAAAACTTATGTCAAGGAGCAGCTTCTTCCTAACAACCAAGAGGCTATTAAACACTACAGCCTCCAAATAAACTCAACTGCGTAGATTTGGAGGGCATCGTTTTTACCGATTCGGTCCTTGCACTATTATTGTTTGTTTAATATGGTGTTATGGATTACTATGTACATGCCTGTTGTGCTGCTGCAAGTAAGAATTTCAGTGTTCCATTTTGGGACATACAGTGCACTCCATAATGTTTATTTGCCTCTGTACTCCGCAATTTGAGATTTGTAATTAAAAAAAATCACGTGGTTACAGTGCACATTGTCAGATTTTATTAAAGGGTAATTTTATATTTTTGCACCATGTAGAAATTACAGCCGTGTTTATACATAGTCCCCCCCCCCCCATTTCAGGGCACCATAATGTTTGGGACACATGGCTTCGCAGGCGTTTGTAATTGTCCAGGTGTGTTTAATTGCCTCCTTAATGCAGGAATAAGAGAGCTCTCAGCACCTAGTCTTTCCTCCAGTCTTTTCATCACCTTTGGAAACCTTTATTGCTGTTTATGAACATGAGGACCAAAGTTGTGCCAATTAAAGTTAAAAAGCCATTATGAGACTGAGAAACAAGAATAAACAAGAAATAAAAATAAAACATCAGCCAAACCTTAGGCTTACTAAAATCAACTGTTTGGAACCATTAAGAAGAAAGAGCACTAGTGACTTTATTAATAACAACTATGTATAAATACTGCTGTAATTTCTACATGGTGAAACCAAAATGTTTGAAAATGGCCTTAATTAAAATCTGACAATGTGCACTTTAACCAACATGTGATTTATTTTCTCACAAAACTCAAATTGTGGAGTACAGAGGCAAATAAATAAGTGATGGGTCCTTGTCCCAACCATGATGGAGGGCACTGCAAGACACACCAAAGCCCGCTTATGTACTGTCTACAAGGAGACTCATGGCATCATCCCCAGTAACATATCTCACCTCATTCAATCCAATACCCAGAAATCTACAAGACAGTCCTCAGGTCACTTTATTTATACTAGAATTAAAGCAGACAAAAATAACGATCTCCAGTCACTATATCCATGGACTATCCTAGAGTGGAACATCCTTCCTGATACCACCAGGTGTGCACCAACCTTATCAGGTCTTCAAGACGCAGCTCGACAACTTGGACACGGATCATCTCACCAAACTTGCCCATGTAAAAATCTAAATAACTTGCACGGGATAGCCAAGCTGTTGGCGGTTGTGCGGTAAACAAGCAGAAGCAGAAGCATAACAGTAAAACACACTTGACATTTGAGATAGGAAAGACGTCCAGAATCTTTTTCCCCAGGACGGAAAAATCAAACATTAGGGCATAGCTTTAAAGTGAGAGAGGCAAAGATTAAAGGAGATGTGCAGAGCAATGTTTTTAATAAACACCGAATGGTGAGTGCCTGGAACATGGTGCCAAGGGTGGTGATTAAGGCAGATACAATCGTGGCTTTTAAGAGACTTTGGGATAGGCATGGAATGAAGGGATATGGATTATGTGCAGTCACATAGGAATTGGTTTTGGCATCACGTTCAACACAGACATTGTGGGCCGAAGGGCCTGTTCTTGTGCTACACTGTTCCAGTAGCGTTTCACTTTGTCCAAGTATACGATTCTGTGCATACCATTACTAGGTAGGTAGAGGAATGTCTAAAAAAGGCATTACAGAGCAATTAATCTACCAACCTAAAATAAGGCCAACTTAATAATACTGCATTGGATAACTTCACCATTTTTACTACACAGTGAAATTGATTTTGCTGTCTCATTGGGATAGGCTATTATTGCGAAAGGCTGTTTGGGATGTGGGAGTGGTAAGGCCAGAAGAAAGACTCATACCTTGCCAGCCATCATTTCAGTCAGAGTTGTCATCACCTCAGCTTCACTTATTATTCTGCGTCCCATTCAGCCAGTGATTTTGTGACATCCATCACCATTGTCTCCAATGATCTGATCATTTGCACCACTGCTCTCCAGACCTCATTGCTCGCTATGACCCCATTGTACCCTCTCCATCCCACGATAAATATCAAATTTAGGATACTGTGATAATGCTCATGTTTTGTGGATACACAGCGTTATTCCTGTGGCAGTCATATTGGATCCCCTATGCATATATGTTTTAATTGTTACTTCCAATTTTATCCCCGCTTGGACAGAAATTTGGTCACCTGCTAACGCAGCACAGCAACCTATAACCAAAGTGATACAGTGTTTGGTGAACAGAATTAAGTACAAAATCGTTGCTCCTTTGTTCCATAACAAAGAACTAATCTACATTCTGAAGCCATTTGAAGGTTTATTGCATTTGTTGGGAAAGTCAATCACCAATATAGATACAGCATTAAAGTAATAGCCTTTTTGTCTTGGAAAGTGATTGGGTTACGATCAGAAGAATGCATTAGGAAATCCTGACATTGCAGGATTTTGAATCACTGATCATGCCCAATCAATTCACTCACTAGTCCGTTATGCAAGAATACAGAGCATCAATGCAAATGGAAATAATTATAGTTAGTCACTAATCTTAACTTGGGAAATCAACTACTTTGTGCACGGATTCAGAAACATGCAAATCAGACAGGATCTGGTTGGTAAACAGAGGCCAGATCTTCATTATTATAATACCTCTGGTGATTTGGAGATTCTCCATCCCTCAACAAATGGGAAGGACACTCAAATGGAGAGCTCATACAATCCTCAAGGTGAATGTTGTGGCACAGCGGTAGATTTGCTACATTACACCAGAGACCCAGGTTCAATCTTAACCAGGGGTGCTGTCTCTATGGAGTTTGTATGCTCTCCCTGTGTTTGCATGGGTTTTCTCCATGTGCTTCAGTTTCCCCCACATTGCCAAGACATGCAAGTTTTTAGGTTAATTGGCTTCTGTAAATTGTCCCTTGTGCCTAGGATAGAACCAGTGAATGTTGGTCGACATGGATTCGGTGGGCCCAAGGGCCGATTTCCATGCCACGTCTCTAAACATCTCAAGATATCAGTAACAAAGATAGATCAACATTAAATTGATGCAGCAACACCGTCATTCAATAGAAACAAGGCACTGCAGATGCTGGAAAGACACAAAAAGCTGGAGAAACTCAGCGAATCAAGCAGCATGGGGGTACACAAAAGATTGGAGAAACTCAGCGGGTGTAGCAGCATCTAAGGAGCGAAGGAGATAGGCGACGTTTTGGGTCGAGACCCTTCTTCAGACTGGTCAGGGATCAGGGAAACGAGAGAATAGACGGTGATGTGGAGAGATAAAGAACAATGAATGAAAGATATGCAAAAAAGTATTGATGATAAAGGGAACAAGCCATTGTAAGCTGTTTGTAGTGTGAAAATGAGACGCTAGTGCGACTAGGGTGGGGGAGAGATAGAGAGAGAGGGAATGCCAGAGCCCGAGGGCTGAGGGAGAGGTGGGAAGGGGAGGAGAGAGCAAGGGTTAACAGAATTGAGAAAATTCAATGTTTAAGCCCAGAGGATGCAGACTCCCCAAGCGGAATATGAGGTGCTGTTCCTCCAACTTACGGTGTTGCTCACTGGCCGTGGAGGAGGCTCAGGACTGAGAGGTCGGATACGGAATGGGAGGGGGAGTTGAAGTGCTGAGCCACCGGGAGGTCGGGTTGGTTAATGCAGACCGAGCGGAGGTGTTCTGCGAAACGATCACCAAGCCTCCGCTTGGTCTCACCAATATAGATCATCTGGCATCTGGAGCAGCGGATGCAGTAGATGAGGTTGGAGGAGGTGCAGGTGAACCCCTGTCGGACCTGGAAGGACTGCTTGGGTCCCTGAAAGGAGTGGAGGGGGGAGGTGAAGGGACAAGTGTAGCATTTCTTGCGGTTGCAAGGGAAAGTGTCCGGGGAAGGGGTAGAGCGGGAGGGAAGGGAAGAATTGACAAGGGTGTTGCGGAGGGAGCGGTCTTTGCGGAAGGCAGACGGAGGGAGATGGGAAGATGTGGCAGGTGGAGGGGTCACGTTGGCGGTGGCCAAACTGGCGGAGGACTATGTGTTATATTTGCCAACTGGTGGGGTGAAAGGTGAGGACCAGGGGGACTCTGCCCTTGTTGCGCGTGGGGGAATGGGGAGAGAGGGCAGTGTTGCAGGGTATGGAGGAGACCCTGGTGCTAGCCTCATCTATAATGGGGGAGGGGAATCCCCGTTCTCTGAAGAATGGGGACATTTGTGATGACCTGGTGTGGAACACCTCATCCTGGGAGCAGATGCGGCGTAGATGGAGGAATTGGGAATAGGGGATGGAGTCCTTACAGGAAGCAGGGTGGGAGGAAGAGTAGTCCAGGTAGCTGTGGGAGTCAGTTGGTTTGTAGTGGATGTCGGTCAGGAGTGTATCACCTGCAATAGAGATGGTGAGGTCAAGGAATCAAGCAGCATCCCTGGATAACATGGATAGATGACGTTTCAGGTCAGGTAACTTTTTAAGACTAATTGCGGGGTAGGGAGAAAGAGAGCTAGAAGATTGGAAGGGCAAGACAAATCATGGTAGGTCATGGGTGAACACAGCCGGGGGGGGGGGGGGGGGTGATTGACAAATGGTTGAACAAAGGTCAATATGTCAGAGACAAGGATTAAAGAGTAGAAGGATTGGAGGGGAGAGATAGGTAATAGGTGCATGCTCAAACATTCATCGTCCCTTCCCAGACCCATCCAGAGGTGACTTTTTGCTAGATGTTGCTTAGAGCAAAGTCCATTGTCGATTAATAATCTACGAGTGCCAAATATCTTGACAAAACCTGTTGCCGCTAGAACCTTCCCGTTACAAAAACTAAAAGATGTTTCACTGCTTGTAGCATCTTGAAGGACCAGTGAGCCAAAGCGCAATACCTCAGTTGGCAGTTACATCAGTCCAGTCATCTTTTGCTGTGAAAAGACAGACATTTTCCAGTTACTTTCTCATTAACTGGCAGTCAGCAGGTTGGGCTTTGAAGAAGAGAAATGCCAGAGGTTACTGCCAAGGTCAGCCAATCCACCCAATAAAGGTCCAGATAGTGTAAAGCACAGAAAACCATTAATGCTCACGAGCATAAGTGAGGCATACATTTATATAAACCTGAAATTGAATTGGAAATATATATATCGACACTCAAATCTCAACCAGGAGACATGCCTTCCTTAAATTACATCACATCCTTCACTGCCTCATGGTCATGCAGATAAATCCTTTGATTGCTCCTTAACAATAAAATTTAATTCCAAATTACCTCGTTATCCAATTCCTGTCTGAAAGGTTATTGGCCAATTCCCAGTGCTATTAGTGCTTTTGTAGAAGGGCATTTATTTTTAAATCCACTCATTTTGGGACTTTATAATGTTTAAACATTGATGAACAAATTCACGTCACATATCCTATTCTAGCATATAGGAAATGCATTGTTTCAAATAAATTATTTGTATTGACAGTTTAATTTCTGTGCTGTAAATGATATTTGACCAAAAACATTATCATTTTTTATAATTCCTTATTGGAATCCATCACATGCATGAAAACATTAATGGAGTCATACAGCACGGAACTGGCCTTTCGGCCCAACTTGCCCATGCAACCAAGATACCCCATCTACACTAATTCCCCCCCACCGCCTGTGTTTGACCCATATCCTTCTAAGTAAATCTTTTATAGTCGGAATAGCCCCAATCCTGGTGTTGCTGGTTTTGAAAGATGGTTAAGGTCATTAACTGTTTTTTAAATGTGTACGGGTACACAAAATGCTGGAGAAACTCAGCGGGTGCAGCAGCATCATCTATGGAGCAAAGGAGATAGACAATGTTTCGGGCCAAAATCCTTTACATGTGTAATATCCAGGATATCTTAAAATATTAAATGTTTTAAAACAGTTAGCTAATATATATAAAACATCTTCTTGACACTAGTAACATTTAATTAAAAAACACATCTTGCCATTTGATTTATATCCATCGGTTCAGTTTTTAAATGAGATATGAAAATAATCCAAGAAACCCAATCCTGTGGCATTCTGCACAGGTGTTCTGTTGAAATAGAACTTAATTTGTGGAAGACTGGGACTCGTGCTGAATTGTTTGGTTTTTTAATTACGATGGAATGAATGGTGTATATATCTTTTTTCTGAAAAGCAGGATGTCTTTGTCCGTCCTTATCTAAACTGTGGATGTTACTGATTGAGGAGACATTTTTTCATTAACAGGAGAATTTCCCTGATTTTTAAAAAAACCTGTTTTTTTCTTAAAAGTCCAGAAAGTTCAACATCAAACTAATTTAAATGGAGTGAGACTACACTAAAACAATAGTTTTATTGGGGGGGAAACATTGTTAGGCAGACAGTATCTGGAAGGAATTTAGTTTGGCAAAATGTACAGATTTAGTTACTGTACAGTTTTGTCATGACTCATGTATATTTTGAAATACAGATTTGCAAGGTATAACCAAACATAGACCTACCTAGATGAAATAAATAAGATAGTTTCCAATGAGGTAATTAATGATGCATTTGTAATTCACATGTGACTAATTAGGTAATGATAGATTTAACTGCTACAGGTGTGCTGCTTAAAGTGGTTGAAACGAGCAATTTTCTCCTCACCCCTCCACCCAAAAGTAAAATGATGAGGAACCATTTTCTCATCTAGCCTTTGGAGCTAAGTTGCTGATATGGCAGTTGTTTGCCCTATATGGAAGTTTAAGGTCCATTGTAGTGCTTAGACTATATTCTTAACACTTCAATTGGAATCTTCTAGTCCTCTGGTAGACTGACCAGTATCCCATGTGATGTGGGATTCTAGTTAAACAGCTTCTCTGCAAGTGAAAGTTGAATTTTATCTGTGTTTCTACAGGTTTACAAAAGCCTTTCTGGTTTTAGTAAACATGAATTAAATCATTTTAAAAAGATTAACTTTTATTGTCTCATTATCATAATCCATCTTGAAATAATTGGAACTTGAAATGGTAAGTACAATGTTCTCTACTAGTGAGTTAATACAATATGAAGTAATACCAATGTCATAACAATTCATAATCTCTGCTTCCATTTCTATTACTTTATAAATATATAAAGTGGTCTTTTAAATGTTGTTTTAAATGTTCATCTTTTAGCTTAATAGTAATGTGTTGACTAAATGATCATGTACACCGAGGTTGTTGAATTCTGAAAACAATGTAGTTTACATGATTTTTCAAACTGAATATAGTTATGTCTTGCAAATAATTTGTGAGAAATGTAAGCAGGTATCTTTAGAATAAGTGACAGAGGTGTGTAAGTTTTTGAGTAGCAAAAGTGAGTTTAATGCTTGTGATAGTATTAAACAAATTGTTGGAATGTTTGTGGAAAAAACCTGGTTGTCTTCAATTCTAATTTTATGTAATTTAGGTCTATAAAACTCCACTACTTTTGTTGTTGTCAAACTTAGCTTTGATGCAAGATCTTTTTCAAATATGTGGACTCTTGTCCCTCCTAATTATGAAAGGGTTAACAATGTTTAACCTCATTTAAGTTTTTTCATGTTCAAAACATAAAACATTTTCCTTGGTTTAAAAAAAATACTGATATAGACATTTAAATCACTTTAGACACAGTTGCATATATCTTAACTATTAATTATTTATTTTACAAGGAACTCTGTGGTATGGAATCCAAAACCAAACAAAGTGCACCAGCACCTCGGATCAAAAAACAAGGAACTGAATCTCCACCAATAAACCACTCTGTGTGTTCTGCAGCTACTACTAAAAATACAGGAAATGGAAATTCTTTCAATGGAAACGTTAAGTGAGTTTGTATTTAACATGTACTCTGGTTGATGAGTAATTGTCCTAAACTTTGTACTTTGTATGTTTTCTACCACTTCCATCTATCCTTGCTCATAACATTTTCCGATTATGATTAGAAGTCATGAAAGATTGTTTCTGCCGGCACGTATTTCATGTGAAATGTAAGGCACTGCAGATGCTTGTTTACAAAATAAGACGGAGTGCTGAAGTAACTCTGGATCAAGCAGAGTTTCTTTTCATTTCTAGCCTCTGTCCAAACATAACCTATTAAAACCTCTCTCACCTAAGTCAACCTATTATCTGTCAACATTTGTCCTGTCTCTCTTCCAGATTTCCTTCCCCCCCTCTCCCACCCACAACCAATCTGAAGAAGTGCACCGATCCATGTTCTCCAGAGATGCTGTTGGACATTCTGAGTTACTCAAGCACTCTTTTTCCACAGCATTTTAATTTTACCTTTTCTTCTTGTGCCGCTGTAATATAGAAATATTCTGAATCTTCTCATGTTGACAAATGTTTCATATTATAGGCAGTTGTAAGAAACAGCCAAAGAAGAATAAGCACATTATTCAATTTTTTCTTGAATAGGCAAGAAACTCCAACTTCAAATCCATTGGAGTGTCCAACAGACAGAAGTGAGAAAAAGGTTGACTTCCGTATTAGTTCCCCTTCTGCTTTTTCTAAGTTGTCAATTTCAAGACATAATACACCACCTATTATGTGCCATGGTTCCTGGTCTGCAAGGTAACTTTCAATTTTACCCATCCTTTAAAAGAGAAAAATATTTGAAATTAATGGGTAATAATAAATGGGAATGTTACTGCATTTACAAAGTTTTGATGTTTAGTTTGCTAAATCTTTAGTGTTACTTTTTTAAAAATGTGATAATGTTTGACTTTTGATATCCTAGGAGTCTATCTCCAAGCCTCTCAAACCGTTCCTCACCTTTAAGCACAACTCAAAACCATTATTCTGATGCCCAGACTGACCCATTTGCAAACGGAGCAGATGTGCAGGTCAGCAACTTGGATTACAGAATGTCCAGAAAGGAACTACATCAAATATTGCATGATATTTTCTTCAGGCATGGCAAGGTAACTGACATAATGCTTGAATAGAGGAATGCTTGACAATGAATATTGTTTTGCAGCTAAGATAGCAGAGTTGTAACGAAAAGTTTATCGTATGTGTGTAACCTTTGTCATGTTCATTTTCGTATTTCCTCCCTCCCTTCTTAATGAATTAGGAGTCTGGTAGAAGTATATACCTCTCTTGGCTGTGAGCTGTACTAAGTTTAATAATGAGACGATCTCAATCTTCATACCTTTTTTAAGCTGTACGAAAGAATGTTATTTTTCAGAGTTTGCATTGTGCTTTATTCTTATTTAAAATGTTTGCGTTTAAATCTATTGTCGGTACACTATATAATGCTCTTGCTCTGCAGTAATTGGTTCAAAGATTGGCTCAATCCTCTTTTTTTATATTCTTGCATTTGATCTCTGAACAATTTCAGATTTAAACTTTAAATATTTCCTGTGGTGTGACATATTTCAACAAGAAAAACTTTATTCTGTTTGATAAAAATACATCTATTGATGCTCTTGAACACATCAGTGATGTAACCTGGGGTCAATGGGTGTTTCGGGTCTTTCAACATCACCCAGGTGACCAAGCCGTGGTTGATCAGACCACGACTTGTGTTGATTTAATAGATTTGCCTCTGAATAAATTTAATGGGTACACTTGTTACCAGCTAATCATCCAAAGGGCCAATGTGGAATTATTAAATTCAGTAAATCTGTAACTTAAAAACAAGTCATTAATATTGATCACAAGGTTTTCTAGTTTTCTTATGCTCTTCGGAGGAGGAAATCTACCATTCCTACCTGGTCTACTCTATCTGACTCGAGACCCACTCTCGAGTAACTGCTGAAATAGTGTATGAAGCTGCTCAGTATATTGTAAACGGTGTTAAAGACTAAAATCAATGTAGCCAGCAATCCCAAGTTGATGATCCCCTTTGCTTTATTCTTGAGATCCACACAGTTGATCTTCAGCCAATTTAATTTGCAGCGTGATCACAAAAATAGGACAAAACCATATATAACCATATAACCATATAACAATTACAGCACGGAAACAGGCCCTCTCGGCCCTTCCAGTCCGTGCCGACCATTTGTTTTCCCCTAGTCCCATCTACCTGCACTCAGACCATACCCCTCCATTCCCTTCACGTCCATATACCTATCCACTTTACTCTTAAATGTTAAAATCGATCCTGCCTCCACCACTTCTGCTGGAAGCTGATTCCACACAGCCACCACCCTCTGAGTAAAGAAGTTCCCCCTCACGTTACCCCGAATCCTCTGTCCCTTGATTCTCATGTCATGCCTTGTTTGAATCTTCCCTACCCTCAATGGGAAAAACGTATCCACGTCAACTCTGTCTATCCCTTTCATCATTTTAAAGACCTCAATCAAGTCCCCCCTTAACCTTCTGCGCTCCAAAGAATAAAGACCTAACTTGTTCAACCTTTCTCTGTAACATAGTTGCTGGAACCCTGGCAACATTCTAGTAAATCTCCTCTGTACTCTCTCTATTTTGTTGACATCCTTCCTATAACTAGGCGACCAAAATTGTACAACATACTCCAGAATTGGTCTAACCAAAGCCTTGTACAATTTTAACATTACTTCCCTACTCCTATATTCAATGGTACACAAAAAGCTGGAGAAACTCAGCGGGTGCAGCAGCATCTAAGGAGCGAAGGAGATAGGCGACGTTTCGGGTCGAGACCCTTCTAAATAAATTTAAGTCTTGAACATAGGTGGGGAGGGATTTAACAAAGGGGGATAGGATGGCGTCAAGGTATGTGGAAATGTGTTCGGTGGGGCACGAACAGGCAGAGACAATGGGTCTGCCAGGGCAGTCGGGTTTGTGGATTTTGGGGAGAAGGTAAAATCGGGCCGTGCGGGGCTGGGAAGCGATGAGGTCGGAGGCTCGGGAGGGTAGGGAGCCCGAGCTGATGAAGTCGGTTATGGTGCTCGAGATGGTGGCCTGGTGTTCGTCAGTGGGGTCATGGTCCAGGGGTAAGTAGGAGGAGGTGTCCGAGAGTTGGCGCGCGGCCTCCGCTTTGTAGAGATCGACGCGCCAGACTACCACGGCACCTCCTTGTCGGCGGGTTTGATAACTCAGTCTGGGTTGTTACGGAGTGAGTCGATGGCAGGACGTTCGGGGCTGGATGATTGGAGTGAGACAGGGGGGTGGAGAAGTCGAGGCGGTTGATGTCCCGACGGCAGTTCTGGATAAATAGTTCTAGAGCCGGAAGGCTACGAGGGGGGGTCCAGGTGGAGGGGGTACGTGGGAGACAGGAAAAGGGATCATCAGTGGGGGGCGAGGGCTTCTTCCCGTGGAAGAACGCTGTGAGGCGGAGGCGACGGTAGAAGAGCTCCAAGTCGTGGTGGGCGCGGAACTCATTGAGGTGGGGACGGAGGGGGACAAAGGTAAGACCTCTGCTGAGGACAGACCGTTCGATGTCGGAGAGGGGGAGGTCCGGGGGGATGGTGAACACGCAGCAAGGATTCAATATATTCAATGCTCTGATTTATAAAGGCCAGCACACCAAAGGCTTTCTTTACCACCCTATCTACATGCGATTCCACCTTCAGGGAACTATGCACAGTTATTCCTAGATCCCTCTGTTCCACAGCATTCCTCAATTCTCTACCATTTACCATGTACGTCCTATTTTGATTTGTCCTGCCAAGATGTAGCACTTCACACTTATCAGCATTAAACTCCATCTGCCATCTTTCAGCCCACTTTTCCAAATGGCCCAAATCTCTCTGTAGACTTAGAAAATCTACTTCATTATCCACAACACCACCTATCTTAGTATCATCTGCATACTTACTTATCCAATTTTCCACCCCATCATCCAGATCATTGATGTACATGACAAACAACAGTGGACCCAACACAGATCCCTGAGGCACCCCACTGGTCACCGGCTTCCAACCTGATAAACAGACATCCACCATTACTCTCTGACATCTCCCATTCAGCCACTGTTGAATCCATCTTGCTACTCCGCCATTAACACCCAAAGATTGAACCTTCTTAACCAACCTTCCATGGGGAACCTTGTCAAAGGCCTTACTGAAATCCATATAGACAACATCCACTGCTTTACCCTCATCAATTTCCCTAGTTACCGCTTCAAAAAATTCAAGAAGGTTTGTCAAACATGACCTTCCAGGCACAAATCCATGTTGACTGTTCCTGATCAGACCCTGTTTATCCAGATGCTTATATATATTATCTCTAAGTATCCTTTCCATTAATTTGCCCACCACTGACGTCAAACTAATAGGTCTAGAATTGCTAGGTTTATTCTTTGAACCCTTTTTAAACAATGGAACAACATGCGCAGTACGCCAATCCTCTGGCACTGTTCCCGTTTCTAATGACATTTGATGTCCAAAACCAATCCATTTAATCACCATCTTATCGGTTTATGATCAATTAGCAACAAAATGACAGAAGGTGATACTTAGTCACAACTGATGTTCCATTAGGGTTTGCTATGGCTCATTGGCTCCACTCCTCATTTACATACTTGGTACAAATAAAGATCTGAATCCCAGAGGTGACGTGCAAGTGACTGCCCTTGACAACAAGGCAGCATTTGACAAAGTGATGTCAAGGAGTTGTGGTTAAAATTTAAATTAATGTGCTTCAAGGGGAAAAACTCCAATGGTTGGATTTGTACAGTGCTCCAAGGAGGAAGTTTGTGATAGCTGGAGGATATTATCCAACCTCCAAGGACATCACTGCAAGAGTTACATAGAAACATAGAAAATAGGAAGGAGGAGGCCATTCGGCCCTTCGAGCCAGCTCTGCCATTCATTGTAATCATGGCTGATTGTCCACTATCAATAACCCGTGCCTGCCTTCTCCCCATATCCCTTGACTCCACTCGCCCCTAGAGCTCTATCCAACTCGCTCTTAAATCTATCCAGTGATTTGGCCTCCACTGCCCTCTGTGGCGGGGAATTCCATAAATTTGCAACTCTCTGGGTAAAAAAGTTTTTTCTCATCTCAGTCTTAAATGACCTCCCCTTTTTTTCTAAAACCGTGGCCCCTGGTTCTGGACTCGCCCAACATTGGGAACATTTTTCCTGCATCTAGCTTGTCCAGTCCTTTCATAATTTTATATGTTTGTATAAGATTCCCCCTCATCCTATTAAACTCCAGTGAATACAAGCCTAGTCTTTTCAATCTTTCCTAATATGACAGTCCCGCCATCCCAGGGGTCAATCTCGTGAACCTGCGCTGCATTGCCTCAATCACAAGGATGTTCTTCCTCAAATTAGGAGACCAAAACTGTACACAATACTCCAGATGTGGTCTCACCAGAGCCCTATACAACTGCAGATGAATCTCTTTACTCCTGTACTGAAATCCTCTGTTATGAAGGCCAACATTCCATTAGCTTTCTTCACTGCCTGCTGTACCTGCACGCCAACTTCCAAATACTGGTGTACAAGGACACCCAGGTCTCGCTGTACCTCCCCCTTACCTAACCTAACCCCATTGAGATAATAATCTGCCCCCTTGTTTTATAGAATAGAATAGTTTGTTTATTGTCATTGTAACATGGACCATGTACAACAAAATTTAAAAAATGTCAGCCAGTCAGTGCACCCTTCAAACATTTCTAAAAGCTAACGATACATACAAGGTAAATATTAAAAAAGATAAACAACTAAAATAAATATGAAAATAGCACGCATAAATACCCAGCCCTACATCCTTCTGTCGATTTCACAGTGTACCAACCACAGTCCCCTAGTCCCTGCGTTCCTTGGCGGCTACATTTAGTGCCTTTATAGCAGTGGGGTATCAACTGTTTTTAAGTCTGCTTGTCCTTGTACATCTGTACCGTCTGCCTGACGGCAACAGTTCAAACAGGGAGTGATGGAGATGGGAAATGTCCTTTATAGTATTCTGGGATTTTTTGATGCAGCGGGAACTGTGTAGGTCTTCCAAGGTAGGGAGAGGGCAGCCGACAATCCTCTGGGCGTTGTCAATGGTCCTCTGGAGCGCTTTCCTCTGAGCCGCTGTGCAGCTGGTGTACCACACGCATACACAGTATGTTAGGATGCTCTCAATGGAGCACCGATAAAAGGACAGCAGCAGTCTCTGAATGATGTTATTCTTTCTGAGCAGTCTCTGCTGGATCTTTTTCAGCAGCGCAGAAGTGTTCAGGCTCCACGTCAGGTCCTCCTCAATATGGATTCCCAGGAAACGGAAATCCGCCACCCTCTCCACACAGTCCCCTCTGATCAGTGGCACCATGTCCAAAGTGGATAACCTCCCATTTATCTATATTACGCTGCATCTACCACGTATCTGCCCACTCGCTCAACCTGTCCAGGTCCCCCTGCAACCTCCTAACATCCTCTTCACAGTTCACACTGCCACCCAACTTGTGTCATCCGCAAACTTGCTAGTGTTGCTCCTAACTCCCTCTTCCAAATCATTAATATATATGGTAAACAGTTGCGGCCCCAACACCGAGCCTTGCGGCACTCCACTCGCTACTGCCTGCCATTCTGAAAAGGACCCGTTCACTCCTACTCTTTGCTTCCGGTCTGCTAACCAATTTTCTATCCATGTCAACACCCTACCCCCAATACCATGTGCTCTAATTTTAGACACCAGTCTCCTGTGCGGGACCTTACCAAAGGCGTTCTGAAAGTCTAGATACACTACATCCCTTCATCCATTTTGCTTGTCACATCCTCAAAAAATTTCAGAAGATTAGTCAAGCGTGACTTCCCTTTCATAAATCCATGTTGACTTGGACTAATCCTTTTACTGCTATCCAAATGCTCCATTATTACCTCTTTAATAATTGACTCCAGTATCTTTCCCACCACCGAAGTCAGGCTAACTGGTCTGTAAATCCCCATTTTCTCTCTCGCTCCTTTCTTGAAAAGTGGGATAACATTAGCTATCCTCCAATCCACAGGAACTGATCCTGAATCTATTGAACATTGGAAAATGATCACCAATGCAACCACTATTTCTAGAGCCACCTCCCTGAGGACCCTGGGATGCAGACCATCAGACCCAGTGGATTTATCATCCTTCAGTCCCATTAGCCTACCCAATACTATTTTTCGCCTAATGAAATTTATTTCAGTTCCTCTACCCCCTTAGATCTTCTACCCTCCAGTACATCTGGGAGATTGTTTGTGTCCTCCTTAGTGAAGACAGATCCGAAGTACCTATTCAACTCTTCTGCCATTTCCTTGTTGCCCATAATTATTTCACCCGTGTCTACCTTCAAGGGACCCAAATTTGACTTTCCTATCCTTTTTCCCTTAACATATCTAAAGAAGCTTTTATTGTCCTTCTTTATATTCCTAGCCAGTTTCCCCTCATACTTCATCTTTTCAGCACGTATTGCCTGTTTTGTTTCCTTCTGTTGTCCTATGAAAGTTTCCCAATTCTCTGGCTTCCGGCTACTCTTTGCTGTGTTATACATCTTTTCTGTTAGTTTTATTCTATCCCTAACTTCTCTTGTCAGCCACAGTTGCCTCCTACTCCCCTTAGAATCTTTCTTCCTTTTTGGAATGAAATGATTCTGCGTCTTCTGGATTATGTCCAGAAATTCCTGCCATTGCTGTTCCACCATCATTCCTGCTATGATCCCTTTTCAGTCTACTTTGGCCAGCTCCCCTCTCATGCCTTCATAGTCCCCTTTGTTCAACTGCATCACTGCCACTTCCGATTTAACCTTCTCCTTCTCAAATTGCAGATTAAAACTAAACATATTATGATCACTACCTCCAAGCAGTTCCTTTACCTCGAGTTCTCTTATCATATCTGGTTCATTGGACAACACTAAATCCAGAATTGCCTTTTCTCTGGTCGGCTCCATTACAAGCTGCTCAAAGAAACCATCTCGGAGGCATTCTACAAACTCTCTTTCTTGGGGTCCTGAACCAACCTGATTTTCCCAGTCTACCTGCATTTTGAAACTCCCCATCACCACAGTGGCATTACCTTTGTTACATGCCAGTTTTAACTCCTGCTGCAACTTACACCCTATATCCGGGCTACTATTTGGGGGTCTATAAATAACACCAATTAGTGTATTTTTGCCTTTACAATTCCTCAACTCAATCCACCGTGACTCTACCTTCTCAGTCCGTATGTCTTCCCTCGCAAGGGACTGAATTCCATCCCTCACCAGCAGAGCTACCTCCCCTCCTCTGCCCACCTGCCTGTCCTTTCTATAGGATGTATAGCCCTGAATATTAAGTTCCCAGGCCCGATCCTCCTGCAGCCAAGTCTCAGTAATCCCCACGATGCAGGCACGTGCCGTGAGCAATTACTCAGGGTAGGCAGTCAGTCGGCTTTAAAAAAAAATGAAACCGCGCATGCGCAGATTGTTCTCTCCGTAAAAATTAAAATAAAGACAGTAACAATTCAATTTGCCCAAGGCTTCCAAGTCTCCTTTATTCTGAATTACTGAATCGGTGGGGGGTGATGGCAGGTGGAGCGATGATGGGGGGAAAAGAGAGTACAGGAAAAGTTGAACCAGTTGTCATCTTAATTGAATGACAAGGGACCAATTGGGTGGGGGAGAGTTCCTTTCACAGCGTGTGCCAGGGGTAAAGTTGCGGGGAGGGCAGGAGTGTTGGGTCGGGGATAATGCCAGTAACTCACTCACCGCTGCCGCACTGAAGCCGGGGATAGAAGCAGCTTGGTAGCTGCGAGCGGCCGCTGGGACCCGACAGCAGAATTGGCCACCACTTCAGCGCCTTCTGCCGGCCCGCTCACCTCTGGCAGTGCTCTCCGTCTGAACACCTCTCACCTGCCGCTCGCTTATGTCAGCGGCTTCCTGCAAATCCTTAAATTCCCGCAGCCGAGTAACCTCAACCTGACACGAGTGAGGCCAGCAAGCGGCAGGAGAGGTTTTTAGACGGAGAGCTGTCAGAGGTGAGCGGGGACCGGCAGAAGGAGCAAACGTGGCGGCTGGTTCCGCTGTCCGGCACAGCCACCCGAGCTACATCTCCCCCCGGCCTCAATGCGGTGGCATTGCACGGCTCCATGCGACGAGCGTCGCAAGTGGCATGCTCCCGACCCCCTCCTTCACAACATTCGTGCCCTCCCCGCAACTTTACCCCGGGCCAGACTACCCAAACACTGAAAGGAACTCTCCCCACACCCCGGGAAGTACGGTATTTAAAAACATAAACACACAATGTACTTACCACATTATTGGTACACGAGCTCCATTCTTCTCTCCCGTTTCCTAACATACACTTAAAATATTGACAATCCGTATTTGAAATCCCCGCCAAGAAACCAGCGCTGCGCATGCGTGGCAGGCTGCTGCGTATGCGCAGTGCTGCAAAGGCAAAATTTCAGCTGCCTTCAGCCCCGCTTGAAATTGACGCTTGAAGGTGCGCTGATGGCACGTGGGCTGCACAGACCTTCAAGGGTTACAAGTGCTATGGATGATAGGCACAGATAATTATGCCTACCTAAGAGATTGATCTCTTAGATAGGCATAATTCTCCCATGCTTTATTATTTATATTTAGTAATTACTATGTTATAATTTTAGTCAGGTTAGGCAGTGCTCATATTCTTATACTTCGCGCATTCATATACAATACTTTTAATTCGTACGCATCTCACCTTTCACATCGATCCCTGTTACTCTTGGCCATACTCTCCTATCCCTTTGTGAGCTTCCTTTCCCGTTAATTCTGGGGTCATTAACCATCCCTTTACTCTCTTTCCCATTAACTCCATCGTCAACTATCTCATTTGACACCCCACCCCCTTTATTCAGTTTAAAACCACCCGTGTGGCAGTGGCAAACCTGCCTGCTGGAATGCTGGTCCCCCACCAGTTAAGATGCAATCCGTCCCTTTTATACAGTTCCTTGTGGCATTTTCCCAGGCCTAACAATTTTCAACCGTTCAATGACATTCTTTCCATCATAAGGTCATGCGCGGAAATGTCTGCTGCTAACTGCAATGTTCAATTCTATTCACAATTATGTAAATGTGACGAGTAACATTTGTGCCACAAGTGCCAGGTAATGAGCCTTACAATGAGAGAATGATTGCCTACACTTGACAACAAATGGCATTACGATAACTGTGTACCCCATCATTAATAACCTGGGCATCACCATTGACCAGCAAGGTAAAATCTTCAGTGTCTGAACAAGTCAGAATAACATCCCAAAGCCTTTCCACGATCTGTAAGGCACAAGTCAGGAATGTGATTCTTTTTAATCTGTCCATTTGTCTGGATGATTGTAGCTCTGGCACTGATTAATTATCTTGACATATCCAGCACAACACACCTGCCTTATTGATACCCTATCCTCCAGTATATACCATTTGCTCTGTATTTACTTGCCGAGACTAAATCAACAATATTACCCACTCCCCATCATCGCAAAGGACAAGGGTTTCGGGCATTTGCAACTGCCACGTGCCAGCCTCCCTCCAAATGGCAGAGCATTCTGACTTGGATACATTTTGTAATTCTTTTATCCGGCATCATCCAATGGAAGATGGTGATACTTGTAAAGTTCTTACAATGTTACTTTATAAATAATCGAAATTGATGTTTTTGCATATTATCTGAATGATTTTTGTACTTTAGAAATAAGATGAACATTTATTTTCTCTTCTTAAATCTTGGATATATAGGTGAAGAATGTGGAACTAAGTCCTCACACTGACTATCAATTGAAGGCAACAGTACAGATGGAGAGTCTCCAGGAAGCGATTTCAGCTGTCAATAGTTTACACAGATACCGAATAGGATGCAAGAGAATCCAAGTATCATTAGCCACTGGAAATGTCAATAAATCTTTGGCTTTACTTAGGTAAAATTGTTTCTGCCTCTACTATATGTAAAATCACTTGTTTTTGCAAATAACCATTAATTCTATTGAAAGAACATAGTGTTGGAGTAACTCAGCAGGTGAAGCAGCATCTCTAGAGAACATGGAAGGGTGATGTTTCAGGTTGGGACCTTTCTTCAGAAGAAGGGATTTAACCCAAAACTGATCTATGCATATTCTCCAGCTTTGCTGTATGACTGAGTTACTCCACTCAGTTTGTCCTATTTCAGAAGTAATGCTGATGGGCTGAGTATGGAAGCAGGGATTTTGCACCCCTGCTGCAGGGATTTCTCTTACCATATTTGTATTGAAGCAATGATGATCTGCACCTACCCCTTTATACTCTCTATTTCGAAGCCAAACTAATTAATAGCTCAGAAACATAGAAAATAGGTGCAGGAGCAGGCCATTCGGCCCTTCGAGCCTGCACCGCCATTCAATATGATCATGGCTGATCACTCAACTCAGTATCCTGTACCTGCCTTCTCTCCATACCTCCTGATCCCTTTAGCCACAAGGGCCACATCTAACTTCCCCTTAAATATAGCCAATGAACTGACCTCAACTACCTTCTGTGGCAGAGAAATCCAGAGACTCACCACTCTCTGTGTGAAAAATGTTCTCATCTCTGCCCTAAAGGAACTCTTTCCCCCCCCATCCCCAAACTGCGACCCCTTGTTCTGGACCTCCCCAACATCGGGAACAATCCTCCTGTATCTAGCCTGTCCAACCCCCCAAGAATTTTGTAAGTTTCTATAAGATCCCCCCTCAATCTTCCAAATTCTAGCGAGTACAAGCTGAGTCTATCTAGTCTTTCCTCATATGAAAGTCCTGCCATCCCAGGAATCAGTCTGGTGAACCTTCTCTGTACCCCCTCGATGGCAAGAATGTCTTTCCTCAGATTTGGAGACCAAAACTGTACGCAATACTCCAGGTGTGGTCCCTCCAAAACCCTGTACAACTGCAGCAGAACCTCACTGCTCCTATACTCAAAGTATTTGCTTATTGATTTAGAACATGTTGCCTAAATTGATTTGTTGAAAATCTTAGATAACTATATAGGTCTTTCATAAAATTAATAGTTGCAATAGTTTTTTGTTTTTGAGAACAATTATCAGCAAAAATCGTAATGGTACATAATTGCTTTTTTGATCTGACAAAAAGTGCATTCTTTATTCCCGCCAAACCATTGTGTTGTGTTTGATCAGTGGTGGAAATCCAACTCAACAGCATGGCTGCACTGGCATGTTTTTTGCCAACTGGTTTTAAGAATTATTTCCTTTTCATTTTAACTACAAAGTGACTTAAAAGCAAAAGTTGTAACTTTATTTCAAATGAAAAGACTGTTATACCAATTATGATTAAACAATTATCTTAAAGCTCAATGTACAGTAGATGATGTTTACATAAACTTAATACAGGCTTTTTAACAGGGTTAGGCATGGTAGATGGTCCAGAAGTGTAGAGCAAGGCATCTGAGGGGCTTTGGCAAACTGGATCCAAAATTAGCTTGGTGACATGTACGGCGGGTACTCGTGGATGGGTGTTTTTCTGATTGAACACTGGCGCTGGGACCTTTGTATAATGACTTTGATGGGAATACAGTTTGTCTGATTAGTAAGTTTGTAGATTACATGAAAACTGGTGGAGTCGTAGATAATCAAGAAGATTGTCTAGGGGACAGTGGGACATAAATCAATTGGAAGGTTGGGTGAAATGGTGGGAAATGGAATTTAATCCAGATGAGTGTAAGATGGTCGAGTTTCAGAGCACACAATCTGGTTAAGATATATAGAGTAAATGGTGGAACTTTGGGAGTGTTGCTGTACAGAAAAACCTTGGTCTACACGTCCATAGCTCCCTGAAAATGGAGACACTGGCGAAGAAAACATTTAGTATGCTTGCCTTCATAGGTCGAGGCACTGTATATAAGTTGGAACTTCATCTTGCAGCTGTACAAAATGTTCTTTGCCCACACTTGGAAAATTATTGTGTGCTGTTCTGGTTGCCACACTACAGAACAGATGTATCAATGGAGATAGTGCAGAAGAAAATTACCTGGGATGGAGAGCTACGAGTAGAGATTGGATAAGCTGTATTTATTCTTACAGGATTGTAGAAGGTTTATGGGGTGGACCTTTATACAGGTTTATAAAATTATGAGGGCATAAATAGGATATACAGATTTCTCCCAGAGCACGGGAGTCCAGAATTAGAGGGCACAGATTTAAGGTTGGGGGGTGGGGGGGGGGGGGATATACTTGGAGGAAACTAGAATGGCATGTTTTTCAACGTAGACGGTGGTAGCCGGGAGCAAACTGCATGAAGAGATAGTAGACGCAGATACAATTACAATGTTTGGACAGATGCTTGGATGTGAAAGGCATGAGTGAGATATGGGCCCAATGTAGGGAAATGGGATTGGCACTTGGTCTTCATCGTGGGCCAGAAGAGTCGCTTTATGTGTTATACCGTTCGTTCTATGATTCTGAAACATTTTGAAGACCTTCAGCTTTGAAGCATGCTTTATGAAACATTAAATAGTGGTATCAAATTTCTAACATATACTCTGGACAAATTTATTTAAGACTGTTTGGATGTTTGAAATAAGATATTAAATGCAAAAATTGGCACTTCCACCTGGATCTTTGGAATCTCAGCATGTCTACTTTACTCCAAGAAGAAATATTGCAGATCAACTTGTCTTAATAAACTATACAATGTTTAGAAATATCATGAATTAATGTCTTTTTATTATTATAGCCCTGAGGCCATTTTGATCCTGCAAGATGCTCCAGCATGTTGTCTGCCATTGCTAAAATTCACCGAACTCTATGAGAAAAGGTACAAATTTTAGATCTGTGGGTTATTAGTGCACTATCTGTTAATAAAGTCCTGTACTTTTGTGCCTCTGAATTCTGATGTGTAAAGGAATTGAATATATGCGGTAGATGCAAATTAAATGTTGAATTGATATTGTAGCGGCACCATACGTAGTGAATAAAAGTGACATCAGGCGGGTTCAAAGTGTTGTTTATTCAGTGGTGACACGTTAAGTGGGTGCGCTAACCATATTACAATGTTGCTGTAGCTGAGCGAGGTTGTACTCTTGGGCTCAGCTACCTGTTGACTCACCTAGGTCTCGAGGTAAGAGACCTTAAGTACCAGGACACTCCCTCTAGCCCATGACGTCATGTGCCCGCCCTCGTATCTCCATACGAGGGTTTGAGCATAAGTGGCCCGAGTTTAGGCTGACGCCACAATATTTTGATTCTTTCTTTTAGTCAATTCTAATAAAGTGTTTTAATTCGACTGATGCTATTGTACATATTTTCCTTTTTTTTGTAGTTATATCAAAAAATTACCTATCTTTGGTCACATTTCCAAATATACTTTTGGTCAGTTCAGCAGTATTTGTACCATCAAGTAGTGGCATGATAGTTTTGCTTGTAACATGTAACCTGATCACAGAATTCAGAAAATGCCATAGCTTTTCTTAAGTAACTTTTTTTAAATTTGTCTCCAGATTTGTACACAAATTGATTGTGTCTGATTTGTACAAATTAACTGACACAGTAGCTATCCGTGACCAAGTAAACGGACGAATGGTTTGTCTCCTGCCCAGCAGTCAGGCAAGACAGAGTCCGTTGTCTTCTGTATTGTCATATGATGGTTCATCAGCCAATTGTAGTCCAGTGATATTTGAAGAACTGGAATATCACGAACCAATCTGCAAACTTCATTGTTCAGATAAAGGTTACAGGTAGGAATCCTGTTTCTATCGGTTCTTGCATCTATAAATGTAGCATATTGCTGTTAAACTGTAAAGAATAAGAATCAATGTGCTTTATTCTCTCGCTTGGCATCAACTCTAATTTTAGACAGTTTCAGTGGTGAATGTCTCCATTATGGTTGTCTGTGTAATTGCACATGACGTCTGCTTGTGAAATATTTGTTTTTCATTCCAAAAGATAGGTCTGTAGATTCCCTTGGACGTGGATGTGTTTCTCTTAACATCTTCAATCAATGTAGAGCAGTGGTTCTTAACCTGGGGATCGATTGGGGTTTTTCCGGGAGTCATGAACGGGACACATCACATATCAATTTGTTGAGCCCATTTTTAGGAACCTAACAAAGGTACAAACCAAAAGAAGCCGCACTCAAGGGTCCTGCATCGATTCGACGGGTCACTGCACTCATCAATATGAAGTAGTGTTGGAGGCTTCATACCGGATTGCTTATCGGTGAAGAGCTTATCAAGCCTTGCCTTCTCGAAGCAATGAAGTTGGTGCTGGGGGAGCAGCAGTCAAACAAGCTCAGGCAGATTTCCCTTTCCCTTTCCCTTTCAAATGACACGGTCAAAAGTCGAATCTCGGATATGAGGAATGATATTCTGCTGCAAGTAGTGAGTGCTTTGAAGAGCCGTCCAGTGTATTCACTGCAACTGGACAAGTCAACAGATGTTGCCTCGTGTTCCCAACTGCTAGTTTATGTTCGTTACCTCGACGGAGAAGCCATGAAGGAGGAGTACCTGTTCTCGGAGCCATTGGCCACTACCACTCGGGGAGAAGATGATTTCAGAATGCTGGAAGCCTTCCTCATCAAACATGAGCTTGGCTGGGAATGACTTGTCGGGGTGTGTACAGATGGGGCACCTTCCATGGTCAGATGCCGATCCGGCTTCAAAGCTTTCGTGAAGGATGTTGCTCCCCATGTCTCCTTCACCCACTGCATGATACATTGCCATACTTTAGCGATGAAGACTCTCCCTCCTGGTCTTCGAGAAGTGCTTTCAGATGTGATGAAGATTGTGAACCACATCCGAGGGAACGCAACAAACTCCAGAATCTTCAAAGAGATGTGTGAAGAAATGGACGCCTGACGTCACTGTTCTGATGTTCCACACAGAGGTGTGCTGGCTTTCACGTGGTAAAGTTCTCAATCGTGTGTTTTAACTTCGAGATAAATAGCGCTGTTCTTGGAGAGGGTGTACTGAGAATGCTTCATGAAAAGATGCAGGATGACCTGTTCGTGATGAAGGTTGCTTACTTGGCTGACTTTGTCGCTGAGGTGAATCCCTTGAACCTGTTATTTCAAGGAAACCTCCCAATGTTACACACTGCTCGTGACAAGTGGCACCTTTCACCAGATTCGCATTTACTAGAGAAGAGTTTAGGATGATGACGCGACTATCTTGCCTGCATGGGTGGAAATCACTTTTAAAACAATAGGGGGGGGGGCACAATGAGGCACAACATCTAGGCCGGGTGGGCAACCTACGGCCCGTGGGTCGGATTCCACCCGTAACCCAAAATCATCCGGCCCGCAGGCATATGTATATATATATTTATTTTTTTTTCAACTAGTTTTCGCGACCTGGGAACTGCAGCTATTCCCGGGTCAGGCGAGCCGACCTGGGAACTGCAGCTAGTCCAGGGCTGCTAGACTCTAGGAGCTGGCGGCTTCCAACTGGTATCGACCTCGAGGGCTCTGGTCGCAGAGTCTGTGGAACTGGCTGACGGGCTCTGGTGGCGGTTTTGCTGCAACATGTTTCACGAAAGATGGGGAGGGGGGGGGGGGGGGGTATTGTCCCCGCCTCTCAAAACATGGGGTGGGAGAGCCCCCCCGTCCCCTCCAGGATGTCTGCCCATGCGAGATGACAACTCTCCTGGATGCTATGGCAGATGCTGAATGCCACTTCCACAAGGAGATCTCAACCCACCTTCTGGCAATTAGTGAAGCCATCGAACATTACTTCCCCGGACTGGATGACCACTCCGTGATGAGTGGATCATCTGTCCCTTTTCCATTGAAGATGGTGCCATCAGCGATACTGACGTGGCTGCGAAGGTTGTTTTTTACCAAATTCGTGAAGATGCGCAGCTCGAGTGAATTAATGGAACAAGAGCTCGCCATGTTTTGGCTGAAAGTCTAGGAGTGTCCTGATCTTTCAACGAGGGCCCTGACCCTGTTGGTCCAGTCCCCCTCAACCTTTTGCTGTGAGGCTGGATTCTCAACCATGGTAATTCTGAAAATGAAGGCACGCAGTAGGCTTGTGGTCGACGCTGTCATGAGCATTCGTCTTCGTTTTGATCGCCTGATGGCTGCGAAACAATTTCAGTCATCCCATTGACTGAGTATTGGCAGACATGTTTTAATAAATCGGGCTGTTTTTTTTCAAGTTTTGCTTCGGGGGTCACGGTACTGACCAAGAATGTCTGATGGGGTCGTGGGGCCAAAAAGGTTAAGAACCACTAATGTAGAGGGTGAAAAGCAACATGATGTTTCACAAATCCTTAAATACTGCCAGGATGAATGTTCGTCAGTATAGGAGGCTCGACATAATATTTGGTTTCCTTTTTTTGTTTTGCAGCGAGAATGACTTTGATCCAGATTCTTACAAAATACCATTTATAATATTGTCGCTAAAAACATTTGCACCGCAGGTTCATAGTCTTTTGCATACACATGAAGGAACTGTGCCACTTCTCAGGTTAGTTTGAACTTCTTTTGGATATCTTGGGATAATAGTAGAATTAAAAAATATTTCCTTGAAGTTTCACTATTGCCATGTGTTTGCATGCAAGCTGTTCAGAATGTCTGCATTCTAGTCATCCTAAATTATTAAGCCTTCTGCAATACGGCAATTTGGCTCTATGCCACAATTTTAAAGTTTCTAATTTTATACTCGTACAATGTTACTATTAATTTGATCCTTCACTCAGTCACAAACACGCACTTCAAAGGCGATGTGTTGGCTAGAAACTTCCTGCTATTGGAGGAACTGAAGTTGACAGTTTGAAGTCATTTCACAAGGTTCACTACTAATCATTCTGATCAGGCGACTTTTGCAAATGTTCACTCTAGACAATGAGTCCTGCCCGAATAGGGAAGTGTCTTGCAAGGTAAATTCTGATAATCAAGAAGCATATTAAAGGGAGGCAAGAAATTGAAGGCTAGAAAAAGGAGAATACAGGCACTACCTGATGATGGAGGATGGCGATGGCTTCCTGTCCACTTTATAGATATTAAAGTGTTGACTGGGCCCGCTGCTCCTCCAGTTTCGGCCACTGTTGGTGCAACACTGGAAAGGTGAGCGAGAATGAGAGAGGTGGTGGAGAGCAACTCTAGACCGCGTTACCAACATCTCCTACGAGGTGCACACCTGAGCCCTTCTTCACAATGGTCAATAGGTGCAGTAGGCCATTCAGCCCTTCGAGCCAGCATCGCCATTCACTGTGATCGTGGCTGATCACCCACAATCAGTACCCCCATTCCTGCCTTCTCCCCATATCCCCTGACTCCGCTATCTTTAAGAGCTCTATCTAACTCTCTTGAAAGCATCCAGAGTATTGGCCTCCACTATCTTCTGAGGCAGAGAATTCCACAGATTCATAACACTCTGTGTGACAAGGTTTAAACTCGTCTCTGTTCTAAATGGCCGACCCCTTATTTGGCCCCTGGTTCTGGACTCCCCCAACATCGGGAACATGTTTCCTCAAGCGTATCCTTAATAATCTTAAATGTATCAATAAAATCCCCCCTCGTCCTTCTAGTAAACAAGCCCAGCCGCTCCATTCTATCAACATATGACAGTCCCGCCATCCCAGGAATTAACCTTGTGAACCTATGCTGCACTCCATCAATAGCACGAATGTCTTTCCACAAATTTGAAGACCAAAACTGCACACAATACTCCAGGTGCGGTCTCACTAGGGCCCTTTACAGGGACTTCGTTGGACCTATACTCAACTCTTGTTATGAAGGCCGACATGCCATTCGCTTTCTTCACTGCCTGCTGTACTTGCATGCTTACCTTCAGTGACTGATGCACAAGGACCCCAAGATCTCGTTGTACTTCCCCTTTTCCTAACTTGACACCATTCAGATAATCTTCCTTCCAGTTTTTGCCACCAAAGTGGATAACCTCACATTTATCCACATTAAACTGCATCCCACTCGCCCAACCTGTCCAAATCACCTTGCATCCTCCTCAGGATTCACACAGCCATGCAGGGTTGTATCATCTGCAAATTTGCTAATGTTACTTCCAATTCCTTCATCTAAATCATTAATGTATATTGGAAATAGCTGTGGTCCCAGCACCGAGCCTTGTGGTAACCCACTAGTCACTGCCTGCCATTCTGAAAGGGACCCGTCAATGCCTACTCTTTGTTTCCTGTCTGCCAACCAATTTTCTATCAATGTCAGTACCCTACCCCCAATACCATGTGCCCTAATTTTGCCCACGAATCTCCTCTGTGGGACCTTATCAAATGCTTTCTGAGAGTCCAGGTACACTACATCCACTGGCTCTCCCTTGTCCATTTTCCTAGTTACATCCTCAAATAATTCCAGAAGATTAGTCTACCATGATTTCCCCTTTGTAAATCCTTGCTGACTCGGACCGATCCTGTTACTGTTATCCAAATGTGCTGCTATTTCATCTTTTTATAATTGACTTCAGCATCTTTCCCCACCACCAATGTCAGGCTAACTGGTCTATAATTCCCTGTTTTCTCTCTCCCGTCTTTCTTAAAAGGTGGAATGACATTAGCTACTCTCCAATCCACAGGAACTAATCCTGAATCTATAGAACATTGGAAATTATCACCAATTCGTCCACAATTTCTAGAGTCACTTCTTTAAGTACCCTGGGACGCAGACCATCAGGCCCTGGGGATTTATCAGCCTTCAGTCCCATCAGTCTACCCAACACCATTTCCTGCCTAGTGTGAATTTCCTTCAGTTCCCGTTTCACCCTGGTCACTAGTACATCAGGGAGATTGTTTGTGTCCTCAGTGAGGATGGATCCATAGTACCTGTTCAACTCGTCTGCCATTTTTTTGTTCCCCATAAAAAATACACCAGTTTCAGTATTCAAGGGTCCAACTTTGGTATTAACTTTTTTTCTTCTTCACATACCTAAATAAGCTTTTACTATCCTCCTTTATATTCTTGGCTAGAATATCTTTCCTCATCTTTTCTCCCCGTATTGCATTTTTAGTGATCTTCTGTTGCTCTTTAAATTTTTCCCAATCCTCTGGCTTCCTGCTCATCTTTGCTATGTTTTTTTTAATACTGTCCCTGACTTCCCTTGTCAGCCATGTCCCTCCGCCCCCTTACTCCCCTTGGAATCTTTGTTCCTCTTTGGAATGAACTGTTCCTGCACCTTCTGAATTATTCCCCAAATACCTGCCATTTTTGTTCCACTGTCTTTCCAGTCAACTTTGGCCAGCTGCTCCCTCATGGCTCCATAATTTTTTATAATTGACTTCAGCATCTTTCCCCACCACCAATGTCAGGTTAACTGGTCTATAATTCCCTGTTATAAATAAAGTCCCCTTTATTCAACTGTAACACTGACACATCTGATTTACCGTTCTCCCTCTCAATTTGTAGATGAAATATCATATTATGGTCACTACCTCCTAATGGCTCCTTTACCTCGAGTTCGCTTATCAAATCAGGTCCATTACACAACACTAAATCCAGAATTGCCTTCTCCCTAGTAGGCGCCAGTACAAGCTGCTCTGAGAATCCATCACAGAGGCACTTCACAAACTCTCTTTCTTGGGGTCCAGTACCAACCTGATTTTCCCAGTCTACCTGCATGTTGAAATCTCCCATAACAACCGTAGCATCACCTTTGCGAAATACCAATTTTTACTATTGATTCAACTTGCACCCTATATCCAGGCTACTGTTTGGGGGCCTGTAGATAAGTCCCACTAGGATCTTTTTACCCTTACAATTCCTCAGTTCTATCCATACTGACTCTACACCTCCTGATTCTATGTCACCCCGTACCAGGGCCTGAATTTCATTCCTCACCAACAGAGCTACCACTCCCCCACTGCCCACCTGTCTGTCTTTTCGATAGGACGTATACCCTTGAATATTCAGCTCCCAGCCCTGGCCCTCTTGCAGCCATGTCTCTGTAATTCCCACAACATCATACTTGCCAATTTATAACTGAGCCTCAAACTCATCCACTTTATTTTTTATACTTTGTGCATTCATATACAACATTTTGACTTCGGTATTCACTCCCCTCCCACCGGTCACTATTGGCCCTGACCTTACTCTCTTATCCCTTGAACTTTCCTTCCCATTAATTTGAGTCTTTTTTAACTTTTCCTGTACTCGCTTCCCTTTTAATTCCATCTTTTTACTCCCAATTTGTCAATCCCTCCTCCTCCCTCCCCCCCCCCTCACACACTATTTAGTTTAAACTCACATGTGTAGCACTAACAAACCTGCCTGCCAGAACGTTGGTCCCCCTCCAGTTAAGGTGTAACCTGTCCCTTTTGTACAGGTTACCCCTATTCCAGAAGAGACCCCAGTGGTCTATAAATTTAAATCCTTGCTCCCTGCACCAACCCCCCAGCCACACATTAAGATCCCCTATCTCCTTGTTCCTGCCCTCACTAGCACGAGGTACTGGAAGCAATCCAGAGATAACCAGCCTAGAAGTCCTGCTTTTCAGTCCTCTTCCTAACTCTCTAAACTTGCATTGCAGAACCTCTTTCCTCTTCTTCCCGATGTGCACAACTGCTGTCGGTTGTTCACTTTTCCTCTTGCGGGTGCTCTGAAGTTGGCACCACAGAGGGAACGGACCATCATGAGTCTTGCCTGCCGCCACAGAATCCCCAGTCTGCACCTCGGACTATGCCACCACCATAGCTCTGCCTGACATTGGCCTCGCCAGTCGAGTCTCATCGCTAGGATTGGAGCCATCGACCTGTCCACTGCTCGGACTGGAAGCATCATTTGCCCTTACTGCGTACCTGTTTTCATCAGCCACAGCCGCCAGGGTCTCCTGTTCTCCACGTTTACTCCCCTTTCTCACAGTCGCCCATCTTTGCTCTTCCTGTATCCTTGGCGTGACTATCCTGATGTGGCAATAAGCGAGTTCGGTATTTCAACTGCGCATTCCCAGGTCATAGGTCATTCGCGATACACATTTTCGCCAGCTGAGCTGCTGCATGTGTACAGTCCTGCAGTTCATCCGTAGTCGGGATCGAACCCAGGTCTCCGGCACTGCAAGCGCTGTTGAATTGCTACTGGACCGCCCCGTCCCAACCCGAGTGTTCCATCCCCGCCTGGAGACATCCGAGGCAACCCCGGACCGACAGGGACACCGGCCCGGAGCAGCAGCGCCGCAAGCGCACAGCCAGTGCAGAGAAGAAGCGTCAACCCCAGCTCGACTCCGCTGGGCCGACCGACGGGACACCGTTTCGGAGCAGTGGCGCCCAAGCCCTCAGCCAGTGCAAAGAAGCGCCAACCCCCACTCAATTTCGCCTACCCCGCCGGGCCAACCGACAGCCCCGGACTGACGCACCAGCCCGGAGCTGCAGCGGCCCCAGGCCCGCGACCATGCGGGGAAGTGCAAACTCCAGCCCAACCCCGCTCCAACTCCCGAGGAACCTGCTCCCCAACCGGCCTGGGACTGCCAGCCCCACCCAGCAGCCGCCGGCCAACTCTCTTGTGAAAGCAGAGCACCAGCCATCAACGGGGATACACACAAAACGCTGTAGCAACTCAGCTGGTAAGGCAGCATCCCCGAAGAAAAGGAATGGGTGACGTTTCGGATCGAGACCCTTCTCCAGAGATGTTGCCTGTCCCGCCGAGCCACCGCAGCATCCCGTGTACATCCCCGCCGATGACCGGCGCTCGGCCCCCGCCAGCACCGAGGAGGCCAACCAACAGCCACTGGATAAGGAGAGAGACGCAGCCAACGGTCGCCAGCCTGCCCACACCACCCCCCCCCCCCCCCGGAGCCAGCGCGGTTTCTCCCCCCCCCCCCCCCCCCCCCCCCCGCCAGCCCAGTGCCATCTCGGACATCTCCGGCCACCCTCGGACAGGGATGGCACACCCCGGAGAGGACGGGGACGGCCCAGCAGGAACACAACAGCGCCGGAGACCCGTGCCTGACCACGGATGAAACACGCCAATGCAGCAGCACGATCTCGCTCACTCACCGAAGCATAAAGCAATAAAAACGACAAAATCATTGTAGCTTTATACAAAGGAACAATAAATACAACACATTCATAGTTAGAAAGCAGTATTTTCTTGTCTAGAAAAATCAAAGCTGGAAAATAATGGTTAAATGAAGGTCTGATAACATACAGCAGCTCAGCTCCCGCCAATGTTTATAGCGAGTGACCTATGACCTGGCATGCGCAGTCGGAATACTGAACTCGCTTATTCTTCGCTTCAATTCCACTCTGTCTACAGTTTTGAGATTTGTTGCTTGAAACATTTTTGATTTAGTGTGAGGAATTCTGCGAATGACCAGTAGGCCATTTTAATCAAATTGGCGATGTGCTGAATTAAGTAAAACAATAGAAAATGAACAATTTATTTCATACCCATAGGTGCGGAAAAATAATTCAGCATTTCTAATCAGCCCAGTTATAATATCTGTTCTATTGATCTGTGCATTTATCAATGTAGGCAATCACTCAATCAAGTAAGGAAATAAAAGCCTGCCGAATCTTGCCCATCATCCTTTTCCCAGGAATGAGACAATTTTAGTACAGTATTGCAACACTAATTGAAACTGGTTAACTACACAGTAGTTATAAAATTCTTGTTTAATAGCTCATCAAACCATCGAATGGATAGAAGAGTGCCATTTGCCCCATGTTTATGCAGTTTAACCAGCACAGCAGTTCTGATCTCCCCTGCAGTACATTCCATATTACAACCACATTCTTTTTACGCATCTTATTCCTCGTTTTGTTCCCCTTGTGGCTGTGACTTCAGTCTTTACTCCCTCCACCAAAGTGAGCAGGCTTCCATTGCACATTCCAGAAACCTGATTATTTTAAACCTATCAAATCTCACCCCGACCGCTTTCTCTCCTGCAATTAAAATAACTTGGAACACAAAACCACTTTACCCATTACATATATACACATTTCTTGAGCAAGCCAGCGTTCTCCATGTTGCCTTTTATATGACTTTGTTTGACAATGCTTTTTGCCTTCAAGAAAAAGTTACATTGGTGTCTCCATTGATTATTGCAAATTGTAGTGCATTTTCTGCTTCAATGAGCCTTGAGGAAAAGATTTATCTTGCCTCTCTCTAATCAAGTGACAGCTTTGTAGTTGATGACTTCCCCTTACTTCCTAGATCAGTTACAACCTGTGATGTTTTTGAGCTGGTCTTAAAAATAATCAAAATTGCCAAGAAATTACTTGCCGATCTATTCAGCAAGACCCTCAGTTGTTATGCCTTCTGCTTCACAATTTGTGCAGTTCATGGAATGCCAGATGTTTGAAGTTTTCCTTGAATCCTGGACTCTCAAACACTATTTTGAAAATTCCTGTTTCAAACTGCTTTTGAATAAGGAAGAGGGCTTTATTGTATGAGAAATGTAACCAAGATTTGCATAAGTATTGTTCCAATTTTGATTTTTCTCACAGAAATTCTGATTTTTTTTTTCTTGCAGCTTTTTAGATTGCTATGCTTCTGAGTTCACAGTTCTGAAGACGGTGGAAGAAGGAGAAGGCGGGGTTCCTTTGGAGCACCTCATAACCTGTGTTCCTGGTGTTAACATTGTCTCAACACAAAATGGTATTAAGGTTGTAAAATGGGTTCATAACAATCCACCACCACCTAATGCTGGTAAGGTGACATGTTCTCCATTTAAAGCAAATTAATGGAAAATGTCGATTAATCTGGCCTAGAAAATATAGTTTTGTATATTAGCGCTGGTTGGCCTAATTTTAATTATAATTTTCATTTTGTAAGTACTTGTACAAGTTATAGATTATTATACCTGAGTTTATCAATAGTGGCTAATGGACAGGGCTGGGGTGTAGTACTGACTGTCTAGATGCTGTGATGAATGGGAGGGGCAGGAGCTCATTACCAAATGTTTGAAATAGATCTTTCCCTTATGAACCAGGGAGCCAGGTTGCATCTATGCAATCGGATTGCTGAGTGAGGTTGGAATTCTGAAACATAATGATGGAACTTGTCTTTGAGTCCATTGTGGCGAGGTGCTAATAAAATGCCATTGTCCTCGGCATATCCAATTATGATTGCCTCTGGAATAGCATGCACAAGGCTCTTGTGTAAATCAAATCAGGTGCACAACGATTTGACCAAATATCTGTCCAGTTGCACTTCCAGAGTGACACCAAACAGCTCAAGTGTTCATTGGGCGAATTTTTTATTTTGTGTGGCTGTCAATTCTACAGAGACTATCTGACTAATTTGAGTGCATATATAGGTCGGATGATCTGTAATGTACCAAGCCCAGGGGCTAGATACATTTTGTCAAGGCATCATACAGCATGGAAACGGAACTTTCGGCACAACTTACCTATGTTGACACATCTTTGGCATTATGCCAGCCCTTGTGGGAACCAGATCAATGATCATTGAAAAGATAAATTATGCCAACTTTTTTTTCCTCAAATTAATATCTGTTAAAATTTAATTTAAAAGACACTTGACGTGAATGTTATCTAATTTTACATTTATTGAATTAAATGTATTTTGGTTATTTCTGAATGTCTCCAATCATTGAAAACATTGAGACGGTGAAAACGATCTTTGAAGCAGAACAGTCAGAAAGCCTTGTTTGTTCAGGAGTGTGTCCTCAGACTAAATGACTGCTGTAACGCCTTAAGGGCATTGCAATTGCACTGCTGCAGAAGGTTCATGTGGCCGTGGGAATTGCACGCAAGTCATGACAAGCACACTGGCCGTTTGTTTTTGTATCAAACAAGTCTTATTTTCAATCTGATTACAGTATGCAATCAGATTTCTAGTCAAAGTAAAGAGATTGTGTGTATTAATGCATAAAAGATAAATGGATATAAATCAGTCCCAAGCATAACCCTCCATTGTATTCTTGTACACTTCTATAAATATTCTGCATCCACCTTTATCACCAAAACTAGCTTGGGAAACAGACATTGCATTGGCAGAATTCTGCTAGTGGTCTATGATAAGTTGTTCTATGGTAACATTTCTTAAATGTCAAAACAGTAATTTAAAATTGACTGGAGTATAAAACACAAAACTGGGCCATTCAGACCAACTGATCCACACGAGCCTTTGCCATTCTATTTATCTTTGTTAACACTTTTCTGAAACAGTGGGAGGTTCTGTTAATTTAAAGGTACCGTGTAAATGATGTGACAGTGCATCAAGGAAATTGCACAGAAATTATATTAATTTAAAATGATGTTGGTTTGTTAAAGTTAAGCAGATTCTGGTAAAATCTGGAATTTGTTTCGTATTGTATTGCTCCTGATAATATAAATTGTGGATTAATGCTATGCCATTTCACGCTCGCTTACTATTGGCGTTGAGTAACTGTTCACCTGTTTTTTCACTTTAGATCATTGTTTGCCGCGCTGCAAGAGTCCAGTCGGAAATCCTCAGCTCATTCAGTTGAGTAGAGAAATAATTGATCTTATGAAGAACCAAGCTCACTGCCTCATATCTCAACATAAATTTATTCCAACCTATCATCATCACTTTGGGAAACAGTGCAGAGTTTCAGACTATGGCTATTCCAAGTTAATGGAATTATTGGAAGCAGTGCCTCATGTTTTGCAGGTGAATTTTATGACAAGAAAATAATTTACACTTATGACTCGCCGTACTATTTTCCTTTCAGTAAATACAGTTGTAGAAATGTTAACTGGATTAATACCTAGATGTGTCTTTTTTTAGTTATGATTTTCTACTTGTGATACGATTCAAAAGTATAGCAATTGTGCAAGTTCCAGTTTCAAAAACAAGTTATAGGGCGTGTGGGCAAAAATTGTAGTTTGGGTTGCCCAATTCAAGTTGGTGGGGATAACAAAGTTTCCAAGCTCAATTTGAACACTTTTTCAAGATTTATTTTGAAAGAACTAATTGGTTGTATTGAGGATGCAAATGTTGGTTATGTCCTGAATTTGCCCTTGCTGTTCATCATATCCTACTCCCTTTGTAACAATCTTTGGATGGGTGTGATCTGGACATTATTGTTGCCCACCACTGCCTATTCTGAGGAAATAATATCACTCTTGTCAATAGCCTTAGCTCAATGGTATTCCTATTTTATTCCGGTGCATCAACAAACATTTTTTATTCCCACTTTCTTTATGGCATTTCCTATTCTTATTTTTTAAATCCTGCATAGTATTATTAATACCCTTTCCAGCTCTCCCAGTTTTTGTCCATTAGTTTTGGTCTAATTCTGCTCCTCTCTCACCATCACATGTGTTTTTGTGCTTAACCCATTAGGACAAGAGCTGGTTAGGAAAAAAGCCTAGAATTTGTTACTCATGACTTCAAACATGAAGCATGGAAATTAATTAGCATAGGGATAATATAATTCATTATGAAATAGAACCAAATTGTTTTAAAGATTAATAAGGAAGATGTAGAACATGGAGTGAAACTTAAGAATGTGCATAAAACATCAAAGGGCAAGAGTGAAACAAATCAAAGAAAATGTCATCGAATGCTTTTGGGCATATGCAGAAGATAAAGACCACAACATATTTTAGATGTGCTGCGATTTAAAACAAAATCAAATTGAAAAATACAGCATTGAAAAAGACACTTCATCTTATTGAGTCCTTGTTGAACGTGCATCACCCATTCACATTAGGTCTGTTATCCTACTTAGCCCTGCTCTCGCACCCACTTCCTGTACACCGGCAAGGCACAGCATAGACTCGGCGACCATTTTTCCGAACACTTGCACTCTGTCACCAAGGCCTGCTGGATCTCTCTGTTGCTAACCATTTTAACTTCTCTTCCCATTTGCACACTGACAAAATGTGTCCTGGACCTTCTCCATTGTCAGAATGAAGCCTCTAGCAAACTGGAGAAACAACCCAATGGTATGAACATAGAATCCTCCATTTTTGGGTAACTACATAATGCTCCCCTCCCCGTGCCCCAGCTGGACACGCACCAATTTCCCCGTCCCCTTCCGCTTGCATTCCTTCTCCCGGCTTCACAATTTATAACTCTTCGACCTTTTTGTCTCTCACCTTCTGTCTTTTATTCTCAAGGCATCTGCCGATTATTTCTCCTCCCCCCCCCCCCCCCCGTCTGTAACAAAGCCCAACATATTGGCCGTTGGGCTTTGTTCTTCCCTTCCAACTTTCTCTCTCCCGCTACAATGTCTGAAGAAGGGTCCCGGCCCGAAAGGTCACCTATCCATGTTTTCTAGAGGTGCTGCCTGACGCACTGAATTACTCCAGCACTGAGTCTCCTTTTGTATACTAGCATCTACAGTGCCCTCCATAATGTTTGGGACAAAGAGCCATCATATATTTATTTGCCTCTGTACTCCACAATTTAAGATTTTTAATAGAAATAAAGCACATGTGGTTAAAGTGCACATTGTCAGATTTTAATAGAGTATTTTTAAACATTTTGGTTTCACCATGTAGAAATTACAGCTGTGTTTATACATAGTCGCTTCCCCCCCCAACCATCATAATGTTTGGGACACATGGCTTCACAGGTGTTAGTAATTGCTCAGGTGTGTTTAATTGCCTTCTTGAGGCAGTTATAAGAGAGCTCTCAGCACCTAGTCTTTCCTCCAGTGTTTCCATCACATTTGCAAACGTTTATTGCTGTTTATCAACATGAAATTAGTTCTGCCAATGAAAGTCAAAGAAGCCATTATGAGACTGAGAAACAAGAATAAAACTGTTAGAGACATCAGCTTACCAAAATCAACTGTTTGGAACATTAAGAAGAAAGAGCACTGGAGAGCTTGCTAATCACAACTGGACTGGCAGGCCACGAAAGATCTCCACAGGTGATGACAGAAGAATTCTCTCTGTAAAAGAGAAAAATCCCCAAATACCTGTCCGACAGATCAGAAACACTCCTGGAGTCGGGTATGGATTTGCCAATGACCGCTGTCCGCAGAAGACTTGATGAACAGAAATACAGGGGCTGCACTGCAAGATGTAAACCACTGGTTTGCCGCAAAAATAGGATGGCCAGGTTACAGTTTGCCAAGAAGAACTTAAAGGTAAAGATCACAGAGCGGAGCAAGATAGTCCACTCGACGAAAAAGCCGTGGTAGGTCATGGATAATCTTACATAATATTACATAGTGTTTAAGCAAAGATACTATAAACATAGTAAACACAAACTGTTCCCCTGCAACGCTGATTACACTGAGTGAGGCAAAGTATGGAGGAGAGAAAGAACTGCTCAAAATCTAAAGCATACCACCTCATCTGTGAAACACAGTGGTGGGGGTGTTATGGCCTGGGCATGTATGGCTGCTGAAGGTACTGGCTCACTTATCTTCATTGATGATACAATTGCTGATGCTAGTAGCATAATGAATTCTGAAGTTTATAGGCACATCCTATCTTCTCAAGTTCAAACAAATGCCTCAAAACTCATTGGTCGGCAGTTCATTCTACATCAAGACAATGATCCCAAACGTCCTGCTAAAGTAACAAAGGATTTTTTTCAAAGCTAAAAATTGGACAAAAAAGTTTTGATTTTTTTTAAATGTGGGAATTCCTCCTGCAGGGTCATCTCCAGGTTGCTCAACATCTTGTAATACCATTTAACTGTTTTTGTATTTAGATCCTTGGGTTGGGCACCAAACGCCTACTTACATTAACTCATCGTGCACAAGTAAAGCGTTTTACGCAAGATATGCTTAAACTTCTTAAATCTCAGGCCAGCAAACAGGTGTTCATAAGAGAATTTGGACAAGCATACCACTGGTAAGTATCATTTACATGCCAAAATTCAATATGATTATTTAGACTTTCTTTCTCTATCTCTAACCTGAGCAGATAATCCAAACACAATTTCCTCCATAGCCATTCCACTAACTTCTAAGTTCCAAACTTGCATATTATTGTCTTTCTAATAGTAGGACAACAGAAGCATTTTTTATATGTATATATATGTGTGTGTGTGTGTGTAAAAAAAAAAAAAATTGTGAAGATACAGACCATATTCCAAATAACGGCTAAAGTTTCTGCATTATTCGGTTATGTTAGGTGTTTTTCGAAGGATTGGGATGTTACAGACTACGGTGTGTGCGAACTGGCTGATCTGCTTTCAGAAATACCAGATACTACAATCTGCATTTCAAAACAAGATGAAGACACGGTGATTTCTATCCCTAAGAGAGGTATCTTGTTTTTAATTTTATCTTGCTGCAGTGAGTGTAACGTGGGGTAATACTGTGACATTATTAATCAAAAATGAATTGCCTTTCTCCCAAATCAGCAATGCTACCATCTTTGTCACTAAAGTAAAATGTATAAATATATAAAATGATAAATCCCCAGGTAAGTTGATTTCCCTCTTCTGAGATGCTTTTCTGAAAATGTGGAGAAGCCTTAAATAGATTTAAGCCTCTGAACATTGGATGACTGGATTGGCATTTCCTTGATTTGTAAATTTTGGTAATTAATACATGATCTTGGAATACAAATTGATGGTGCAATATAGTGTAATTCCACATTTTAAAAATGTCCCTCTACAAGGGTACCTCGAGTCCTGTTTGAGCAGACATCATTCCCTGGAGCAAGGAGGGAACTATTGTTGAGGCGCACATTTTTATTGCCATTATTATTATTTTTCTCTATCTTGGCAAAGAAAATGTAATTCTTTCTGATTTCGGATACAATGAAAGGAAATGGATCACCAATTATTTTAATTTTTTCAGCAAAATTGTTTTAAGTATGAAGGTAGAGCTATCTCAACATAGCCCCCTTTGTGATCTTTCCTGCCCCCACCCCACCCTTGCTGTCTTTCCCACCCACACACGACACAAAGCATTGATTTGTTTTTATTGTTATATGAATGTTTTGGGGTTGTGGAGGAAGTGGAGCTGGATCCAGGCTTATGTCTGCACGTTTTGTTCTCCTTTCTGTTATTACTTTTTTTATTCTTGGATTTGGTGGTTTTCCCAGTTACTCAAACTAGAAAGTCATTGGTGTGTGACTGTTGCCTGGTATTGGGCAGATTTGGTATATTGTGTCAGTTTCCATTTCCAGAAGAACATTTTTAAGATCATCCAGCACTTATTTGTTCATTGAGTTCCATTTCATAATCTGCCTGGGTTGAAGTTGAATTTAGGTTTGTGTTCATTAATCCAGTACCATGTGAGCAAACTGCTGTACTTGTGCATTTGATTATTGTATGGACATTTTAGAATGAAAATCTCCTGTGCAAAGTTACCAACAACTAGCAGATGCTTGGTTGTACATAGTTAGTTTACAAAACCTTGTGTGATCGCACCATCTTGCACATCGTTAGATAAAAGTTAACATTTGGAACTATTCTAAATTATTTCTGCCATTTCATTTAACATGTGATTTGTTTTTTGCATCAACTTTTAACTTTGGAAGCTGCAAAACCTGTTCAATCTTAATACATTTTAATTTAGATCGTACGCCAGAGGAAATTGAGAGGACAAAGCAATTTGCAAAAGAGGTAGTGGACCTATTGCGACATCAGTCTCATTGCCGTATGCCCTTTAGTAAATTTATACCTACATACCATCACCATTTTGGACGCCAGTGCAAACTTGCATATTATGGCTTTAACAAGCTCATGGAACTGTTTGAATCAATACCAGAAGTGTTGCAGGTAAGTATAAGGACATGCAACTGAAATTAGACTTCACTATGACATTGGTATTTCAAATAAATTGAGCTGTATCTGGAAATTCAAGCCATGTTCTTTCACTGCTGAAAAATTAAAATTGAATCTGCACTGTTTGGTTTTGTCAGTTTATATTTAACAGTATTATGTAAAGAAAACATAAAATTTGAGTTACAATTAAATGTATTGCTTGTATTTATAATTTTGCCGGTAAAGTGGACGCACCAAACAAAGTAGTTAAATCTAGAGTTAAGTGTTTAAAACACCCATTTTCCAGTTTGACCTGGTCCAGCTCATTTGAATTTTCCATTAATTTGGCACAAGTTGCATTGTTCATAATTCTATATTATTCAATGGTACAAATAAATAGCAATACGTAATTAAGGTTTTTTAGCCCAATAGCAAAATTCATACATTGCAAGGTGTTTTCAAATGGTTGTTCTATTAGAGAAGTTAATATTTTTAACAAATCTAAGTGCAGCTGTCTTTCACAATGTATCCACTTCAACTAAGAATTTATTGACATTGCAGTAAGCTTTTTATTGTATTCTCATTTATTCTATTTGCAAAATACTGATTTTTGTTTTTTTTGCTCCATTTGATACTTTTACAACTGAGATGCCCAACAGTAATCATGCCGATGCTGGTTCAAACCAAAGATAGACACAAAATGTTGGACTAATTTGGACATACAGCATCTCTGGAGAGAAGGACCAGTTGATGTTTTGGGTGAGACGCGTCTTCAAAAGGAGAAGGGTCTCGACCCGAAATATCACCCATTCCATCACTCGAGAGATGCCGCCTGTCCCACTGAATTACTCCAGGATTTTGTGTATCTCAAAAGTCATCATTTGGAAAGTACATTCCGTTTATATATGTTTAAAGGTCAAAGTGGTCATGATGCATTTGTGAATATTCTCCGCAGGTCCTAGAGTGTGGAGAGGAAAAAATTCTTGTTTTAACAGAAAATGAGCAAATAAAGGCACTGACAGCCCAACTTGTTAAATTGCTGAGGTCACAGAAGGACAATTGTATGAAATTATCAGATTTCCTTATGGAGTATAACACCATTTATGGATATAGTCTGCGACTCCAAGACTATGATGTCAATACTATTGGTGAACTTATGCAAAAGTTCTGCCATGTTGCAAAGGTATATTGTATGGCTAGTCTGATACACATTCTCCTTTCCAGTTTTTATTTGTGTTAATAAGTGTTTTTTTCTTTAAAGGTTAGTAACACACCATCGGGTAAGCAGCTCCAACTGATAAACAGGAAGTCTCTTCGCACCCTAACTGCACAACTTCTTGTGCTGTTGATGTCTCTGGATGACACTTCACAATTGGCAATTGATGAACTTAAAAAACATTTTGATTCCACTTATGGGAGTCCTCTAGTCCCATCTGAATATGGTTTTGTATCTATGGCAGAGCTGTTGAAGAGCGTGCCGTACTTGGTTGAGGTATGAATTCTGGAATTATCTAGCATTGTTTCTTATGATGTATGAAAGTCAGTTTTGTTCTAGTGCAATCTCTAGACCAACATGGAAATTGTTGTATGTTCCCCTGTGTTTAAGAAATTCTCATAATTTTAACTTAACACCATCGTAATATGATGCACAATCATTATCGTCCTGCAAGAAAACTCTTTTACTGCCCTCTAGAAATTGATATCAATAATTGATAAATTAGGATTAGGGCTGCACGATGGCGTAGCAGTAGAGCTACTGCCTTCCAGAGACCTGGATTTGATCCCACCTACGGAGTCTGTACGGAGTTTGGTCGTTCTCCCTGCGACCTGCATGGGTTTTCTCCTCATGCTCGGGTTTCCTCCTACACTCCAAAGACAAAGATTTGTAGGTTAATTGGTTTGGTATAAATGTAAATTGTCCCTGGTGTGTGTTGGTGAGATAGTCTTAGTGTGTGAGGATCGCTGGACAGTGCGGACTCACTTGCCTGAAACGCCTGCGTCTCAAAACTAAACTAACCAATTATTTGAAGTCATAAGAATAGTAGAATTAGGCCATTCAGCCTATCGAGTCTATTACGGCATTCAATCGCACCTAACCCCATTCTCCTGCCTTTACCCCATAACCTATGACACCTGTACTAATCAAGTATGTCATTTGTGTGCTGTGTACAACTTTGGTGAGAGTTCAAAGCTATCATTGCTTCTCAGTTGTTCAAATAACATTTAGTTGCTAATGTTGGAGCTGCCCTGTTGTAAAATGTGACCTTTTATAACCCATCCTATAGAGTTCACATTCAGTTTGTATTATAAGAAACCCCTGACAAACTGGCACACTCGGGCCTTAGCAGCTTTCCCAACGCATGAATGTTATTCATACTGATGCCGCAATATGTTTAATTCACCTTTTTAGCGGGCTACGTGGTATTTCTTTCCCAGCGAACCTGATAAAGGTAAAGAATATGGGAGCAGAGGCACTGGCAAGGCAATGTAACAAGTATTATCTGGTGATGTCAGGTTGCAAATTTCAGGCCTTTTCAAATGCAGTCTTCAGTTGAAAGAAAAATTCAAACAAAGGTGGAATTTGTCTTGAGGGCAAAGTAATTTTCGATATTGTATTGTCTCTTATTTTAGATCACAAAACATAGAATAGTACAGGTAGACACAAGGCTGGAGTACCTCAGCGGTACAGGCAGCATCTCTGGAGAGAAGGAATGGGATGTTTCAGGTTGAGACCCTTCTTCAGATCTGCAGTTATTTCCTACACATAGAATAGTACAGCACAGGAATGAGCCCCTATGGTTCACAATGTCTATGCCGGATGAATGCCAATTTACATTGAACTCTGCCTGCATGTGACACATATCCCTACATTCCCTGCATATCCATATGCCTATCTAAAAGCTGCTTAAATGCCGCTATCGTATCTGCCTCAACCACCACCCCTGACAGTGCATTCCAGCCATCCACTACTGTCTTTCTGCCTTAAACTTGCCACTCTCACCATAAATTTATGCTCTCTAGTCTTTTAACATTTCCAGCCTGGAAAAAAAGATTCTGACTTTACTCTGACTGTGCCACTCATAATAGTTTATTTCCATCGGGCCTCCCCTCAACCTCAGTTCCAGAAAACAAAAATCCAAGTTTGACCAACCTCCTCTTATGGCAAAAAATCCAGGCAGAGTTCTGGTAAACCTCTGCACCCTCTCCAAAGCCTCCACACTCTTCCTGCAGTGGGACAACCAGAGCTGTGCGCAATACTTCAAAAACGGCCTGACCTATAAAGTTACGACATTACTTTCCAACTTGTATATTCAATACCCTGAATGAAGAAGGCAAGCACACCATATGCCTTCTTTACTACTCTATCTGTGTTGCCACTTTCAGGAAGTTATGCACTGGGAGACTGAAATCTCTCTACATACAGTGGCTTGCAAAGGTTTTCATACCCCTTGAACTTTTCCTCATTTTGTCACGTTACGAACACAAACGTAAATATTTTATTGGGATTTTATGTGATAGACCAACACAAAGTGGTGCATAATTGTGAAGTGGAAGGAAAAATGACACATGGTTTCCAAATTTTATAATAAATAAAAAACTGAAAAGTGTGGCGTGCAAAAGTATTCTGCCCCCCTGAGTCAATATTTTGTAGAACCACCTTTCGCTGCAATTACAGCTGTAAGTCTTTTGGGGTATGTCTCTACCAGCTTTGCACATGTAGAGAGTGAAATTCTTGCCCATTCTTCTTTGCAAAATAGCTCAAGCTCAGTCAGATTGGATGGTGAGCGTCTGTGAACAGCAATTTTCAAGTCTTGCCAGAGATTCTCAATTGGATTTAGGTCTGGACTTTGACTGGGCCATTCTAACACATGAATATGCTTTGATCTAAACCATTCCATTGTGGCTGTATATTTATGGCTGTTGTCCTGCGGGAAGGTGAACCTTCGCCCCAGTCTCGAGTCTTTTGCAGACTCCAACAGGTTTTCTTACAAGATTGCCCTGTATTTGGCTCCATCCATCTTCCCATCAACTCTGCCCAGCTTCCCTGTCCCTGCTGAAGAAAAGCATCCCCACAGCATGATGCTGCCACCACCATGTTTCACTGTGGGGATGGTGTGTTCAGGGTGATGTGCAGTGTCTGGTGTGTTCCTTGGGCTTCATGATGCTGTTTGTTCACTAATGTTCTCTAACAAACCTCTGAGGCCTTCACAGAACAGCTGTATTTATACTGAGATTAGATTACACACAAGTGGACTCTATTTACTAATTAGGTGACTTCTGAAGGCAATTGGTTGCACTGGATTTTATTTAGGGGTATCAGAGTAAAGGGGGCTGAATACTTTTGCACGCCACACTTTTCAGTTTTTTATTTGTAAAACAAATTGAAAACCATGTATCATTTTCCTTCCAGTTCACAATGATGTGCCACTTTGTGTTGGTCTATCACATAAAATACATTTACGTTTGTGGTTGTAACGTGACAAAATGTGGAAAAGTTCAAGGGGTATGAAAACTTTTGCAAGCCACTGTAAGTGCTGTTCAGGGTTTTGCCATTAATTGTATACATATTTAATTTGACCTCAAAGTGCAGCACTTCACACTAGTTTGAATTAAACCAACTGCCATTCCTCTGAACATTTCTACAGCTGATCTATATTCCTTTACCTTGACAGCCTTCTCGCTGTCTACAATGCCACCGGTTTGCACACTTCAATTTTGATGTTTGCTTTTTAACTAGATGTTGCAATGGCGAAAAAATATATGGTTTCCTAAATTTTGGGGCCGTCAATCTATTACAGGTATTCACTGATGACAAGGGAGAAGAATATGTGAAACTCACCAAAGTGTACCAGTTTGCTAAGAATGTGCGAGCCTTGTTACGCACTTATCACTATCAACAAGTTTTTCTGACCGAATTTCCCTCTGCTTACCATAAGTACTCTGGTGAGGTTCTACAGCCTAAAATGTATGGGTATGCAAGCATTGAGGATCTACTTGTTGCTATTCCACAGGTAGGGTGTGCCTCTTTTTGATTTTAAACCATGAATTTTTTTAATTTTTTGTCATTTAATCACTTGCTATTTCCATTCACCTGTGAGCAATAGTTATATATTTTAGAAAAGTTTTTTGATTTATTATATTGTTCCACCCTCTTCCCCCCCCCCCCCCCCCCCACGAAAATGCAACCCTTTTTTTCTGTTGGCTCATGTAACATTATAAAGGGGATTAAATGATGTGCTTTTCAAATGAACATTTTTATTAGTCATACAGTACCCTCCGTAATGTTTAGGACAGACCCATCATTTTATTTGCCTCTGTACTCCATTATTTGAGATTTGTAATAGAAAAAAAAATCACATGTGGTTCAAGTGCACATTGTCAGATTTTATTAAAGGGAAATTTTATACATTTTGGTTTCACCATGTAGAAATTACAACAGTCCCGTCCTTCCCCCACCCCCCCATTTCAGGGCACCTTAATGTTTGGGGCACATGGCTTCGCCGGTGTTTGTAATTGCTCAGGAGGGTTTAAATACCTCTAGTGCAGGTATAAGAGCTCTCAGCACCTAGCCTTTCCTCCAGTCTTTCCTTCACCTTTGGAATCTCTTATTGCTGTTTATCAACATGAAGACCAACGTTGTGCCAATGAAAGTCAAAGAACTCATTAAGAGACTGAGAAACAAGAATAAAAGTTAGAGATATCGGGCAAAACCTAGGCTTACCAAAATAAAATTTGGAACATCATTAAGAAGAAAGAGCGCTGGTGAGCTTGCTAATCGCAGTGGGACTGGCAAGCCAAGTAAGACCTCCACAGCTGATGACAGAGGAATTCTCTATAATAAAGCAAAATCCCCAAACACCTGTCCAACAGATCAGAAACACTCTTCAGGAGTTGGGTGTGGATTTGTCAATGACCACTGTCCACAGAAGACTTCATGAACAGAAATACAGAGGCTACACTGCAAGATGCAAACCACTGGTTAGCTGCAAAAATAGGATGGCCAGGTTATAGGTTGCCAAGAAGTACTTAAAAGAGCGACCACAGTTCTGGAAGAATGTTTGTGGACAGATGAAATGAAGATTAACTTATATCAGAGTGATGGCAAGAGCAAAGTATGGAGGAAAGATAGAACCGCCCAAGATCCAAAGCATACCACCTCATCTGTAAAACACAGTGGTGGGGGTGTTCTGGCCTGGGCATGTATGGCTGCAGGCTAACATCTTCATTGATGATACAACTGCTGATGGTAGTCAAATTCTGAAGTGTATAGACATATCCTATCTGCTCAAGTTTAAACGAATGCTTCAAAACTCATTGGCCGGCGGTTCATTCTCCAGCAAGACAAGGATCCCAAACATACTGTTAAAGCACCAAAGGAGTTTTTCAAAGCTAAAAAATGGTCAATTCTTGAGTGGCCAAGTCAATCACCCGATCGGAACCCAATTGAGCATGTCTTTTGTGTGCTGAAGAGAAAACTGAAGGGGACTAGCCCCCAAAACGAGCATAAGTTAAAGATGGATGCAATACAGGCCTGGCAGAGCATCACCAGAGAAGATGCCCAGCAACTGGTGATGTCCATGAATCACAGTCATTGCATGCAAAGGATATGCAACAAAATACTAAACATGACTACTTTCATTTACATGACATTGCTGTGTCCCAAACGTTATGGTGCCCTGAAATGGGGGTACTATGTATAAACACTTCTGTAATTTCTACATGGTGATTTATTAAAATCAGACAATGTGCACTTTAACCACATGTGATTTTTTTTTCTATTACAAATCTCAAATTGTGGAGTACAAAGGCAAATAAATAAATGATAGGTGAGAAAGAACTGCAGATGCTGGATAAAATAGAAGATAGACACAAAATGCTGGAAAAACTCAGCGAGTGAGGCAGCATCTATGGAGAGAAGGAATGGGTGACGTTTTGGGTCGAGACCCTTCTTCAGACTGACTTTGTGGAGGGCACTGTATAAAATTTCTCAATAGGAAATGTTCTGAAGACAAATTCAATAGAAGCAATGTAGTGCAGTGAGTTCGACAAGTAAATTGGTCTCTGCTTCTAAGTATTAGTGGTTGATTTTAAGGGATTTGTCATTGTCCTATTGTTCATTATTGCACTGCAATAACTATATTAAATGATTCGGTAGATTACTTTTATGTGAGCAAAATGAGCAATTCAATGATTTAACTGGGTAAACTACAAGGACATGGATCACTCTTGTGATGTATAACACTGAGCATCTGAGTAAAAGCATTGTAATGCAGAAATGTAAAGTCAGATTAGGAAGTTAGTTTTAACATGGTAATGCTTTACTCCAACCATCAACCATTGTAAATAAATGGACTTGTGGATTTGAAATCATACTGCTGACAGGTTTGATCAGATCTATGTTGAACTGCTTTTCAATCCTAGATGAAAACATTTTCCTGTGATGGGTTAGAATGAGTTTCCACAGGATATGGATTCAAAATTGAAATTAAAATCTTGTTCCTTGCTGCTCACTGAAGTGGCCGTACATTTGTGAGATATTTGTCATGGGTTTTTGAAGGATTCTTTAAACATAGTCAATTTTATTTTAACCCATAAAATGATCAAACCAGAATAGAATACGGTAAATATTTAGCAGCTCAGACAGCGTCGCATTTCAGTTGAGTATTCCCAGCATTTTCTGTTTTAGATCATGTTGACCAAACTACAGTTGCAAATTTTGCCATTTGTGTTACATGAGACGGAGATGTCATTGACAGATGATTGATACGTTTGATCAATGCATTGGAATATTTCATTTCCTTTAAAGAAAAGCTTTTCATACAAACTATTGTGAGGAGCTTGACTGTTTAAACTTGGCAACAGCTGGAAATGAAGGGGACAATGATGACTGTGATGGTTGGAACTTTAAATCATTTAAATTCACTGATCATAATATGCATGATTTTGAACAAGATATTGACCCTGAAAATAATTTTCTTAACAATATAAATAACTGGTGTTATTACTCTGAAGATCAATTCAACATGAACATAAAACCAGGTCATGGAATGTCAATAATTCATTTCAATAGCAGAAGTTTATATACAAATTTTCACAACATCAAAGATTACTTAAGTCATCTAAACAAACCATTCAATGTGATAGCCATATCTGGCAGAATAAATCGATAATCCAGTCAGAAGAAGGCAAGGGGAACGTTGTGGATTTGTTAGACAGCAACCCAAACTCAATGTTTTTGAAAGCAGCTGATGAAAAGGAGATTATTGACATTGTTAGTAATTGTAAGAATAAAAGGTCTACAGACTGGAATGGCATTGATATGGCTTTAATCAAGGTAGTCATTGGTGTAATTGTAAAACCCTTAACTTATATTTGCAATTTATCTTTCAAAACTGGTGTATTTCCATGTAAAATGAAAACTGCCAAAGTCATCCCACTATACAAAGCTGGAGACAGAAATCAATTTACAACTTACAGGCCGGTGTCATTACTCTCTCAGTTCTCAAAAATATTAGAAAAACTGTATGTAAGTAGATTAGAAAATTTTGTCGAGAAGCATGAATTGCTAGTTGATAGTCAATATGGATTCAGGTCAAACAGATCGACATCCAAGGCATTAATGGAGTTAATTGAAGATATTACCAGTTCTATAGATAACAAGAAATATGCAGTGGGTGTATTTATAGATTTGAAAAAAGCATTTGATACAATTGTTCATTTGCTAATCAAAAAACTGGAAAAGTATGGAATCAGAGGGGTTGTACTAGAGTGGATGAGAAGCTACATAAGTAAAATACATCAGTTTGTGCAACTAGGGGACTGTAAATCAACATGCTTAGAAATAACTTGTGGAGTCCCACAGGGGTCGGTATTGGGTCCTAAATTATTTATTTTGTATTAATTTTGTATATTAATGATATATGTAGGGTGCCAAACCTCTTGAAATTTGTGTTATTTGCAGATGACACTAATATTTTCTGTGAAGGGGACAATTTGCAGCAGCTTTTTATTTTGGAGGTGGTCACAGTAGAAATGAGTAAACTAAAAACATGGTTTGATTTGAATAAATTATCATTAAATTTAAACAAAACCAAACTCATGCTGTTAGGAAAACGCAAAATAAATACACGTAAAAGTAATGATAAATAATGTTGAAATAAAGAGTGTATGAAAATAAATTTCTGGGTGTGTTTCTTGATCACAAAATCTGCTGGAAACCCCATATAAACATGTGAGAGCAAAAGCAGCACGGAGTATTGGAGTGATGGGGAAAGCAAGGCATGTTTTGAATGAGAGAGCACTGTATATTCTGTACAGCTCACTTGTGTTACTGTATTTCGATTACTGTGTTGAAGTATGGGGCAACACCAACAAAACCACCTTACAATCACTAAGCACACTACAAAAAAGAGCTATTCATATAGTAAACAATGTAGGATATCATGACCACACCAAAATTACACACCTTAAAGATTAAGGATCTGGTAGAATTTAAGACTGCACAAATAATTTATAAAGCAAAAAATAAACTGCTACCTGTAAACATACAAAAACTGTTCAAAGACAGAGAGGGGGGTTATAACTTTAGCGGGAAACTAAACTTGAAACCGTATTATGCTCGGACCCATTTAAAAAGTATGTGTATTTCCATTTGTGGGGTGGTTTTGTGGAATGGTCTTGACGAAGCAATTAAACAAAATATGAATATAATGCAATTTTAAAAAATATACAAAAGTATATCTAGGGGAAAACAAATGGTCGGCACGGACTGGAAGGGCCGAGAGGGCCTGTCTCCGTGCTGTAATTGTTATATGGTTATATGTTATATGGTTATATCCTTGAAAAGTACAGTAATGTAAATCTCGCAGATGTTAATGGTGCTTGTTCTTTTGTTGTTTTGTTCTTTTTTATTAATAGCTTGATTGGAGTAGTGTTATTTGAATTGTCTGTTTAGTTTAGTTTGAATTTTGCATTTGTTAATGGTGAAGAATGGGGGTAGGACTTGACAAGCATAGGCTTCTTCCTATCCCTTTTCGAACGAGTCTAATGTGTATTATGTTGAAATTGGCTTTTGATTTTTTAATTTATGTATGTTATGTGTGTGTATGTATATGTATGTATGTGTGCATGTGTTTATGTGTGTGTGTATATGTATATATATATATGTGTGTGTATATATGTATATGTGTGTGTATATCTCTCTCTCTCTCTCTCGCTCTCTCTCTCTCGCTCTCTCGCTCTCTCTCTCTCTCTCGCTCTCTCTCTCTCTCTCTCTCTCTCTCTCTCGCTCTCTCTCTCGCGCTCTCTCTCTCTCTCTCTCTCTCGCTCTCTCTCTCTCGCTCTCTCTCTCTCTCTCTCTCTCTCGCTCTCTCTCTCGCTCTCTCTCTCGCTCTCTCTCTCGCTCTCTCTCTCGCTCTCTCTCTCTCTCTCTCTCTCTCTCTCTCTCTCGCTCTCGCGCTCGCTCTCTCGCGCTCTCTCTGTGTATGTATATTTTTCCTTTATTTATTCATTTTAATCTTTTCTTCTCTTTTTTAATCGTTCGAGATAAAGATAGATAGATTCAAACTTTTCAACGTTTTCCATTTGAAACAGGTCATCTGGATAAAAGGTCATGGACAGAAAAGAATAGTGGTTTTAAAAAACGATATGAAAGGTAAAATAACTTAGTACCTGTTCCACATTACGTTTGTTAATAATATAATTGTGTTGGGAATTAATGCTGTTTATTAATATATGACGGTGTAGTACAGGGACGGGCTCTTTAGCCCAAAATGTTTGTGCTGTACAGGATGCCTAGCAGAACTAAGCTCATCTGCCTGCAAGTGATCTACATCTCTCCATTCCCTGCAAATTCAAGTGCCTATCTAAAAGCTACTTGCATGACATTATTGTATCTGCCTTCACCACCACCCCGGCAATGTGTTCTAGGCCCTCACCACCCTCCATGTTTAAAAATAAAACTTGCTACACAGATCTCCATGAATATTAACTTATATTTTCCCCTTCTCATCTAATAGTTATGCCCTTTAGTGTTGGACATTTCCATCCTGCAAAGTAGGTTCTGACTTTATCCTATCTATGTCTCTCATAATTTATATACCATCAAGTCATTCCTCAACCTCTGACATTCCAGAGAAAATAATCTGTCTATGTGACCTGAGACCCTCTAATCCAGGCAGCATTCTGATAAACCACCCCGCACCCTCTCCAAAGCTTCCACGTCTTTCCTGTAATGAGGCAAACAGAACTGCACACAATGCTCCAAATAGGGCCTAACAAAAGTCCTTTTGAGCTGCATCAAGACTTACTACCCCATCTGCTTGTGCTGCCACCTTTAGTGAGCAATGAAAGTTGACTCCAAGATCCCTCTGCACATCAATCCAGTAATTGTATACTTCCATTCAACTTCCCAAAATGCGCCTCACATTTGCTCAGGTTTAACTCTGAACGATCATGATAAAACAAGTTTTGCTTTTAATTGCCTTAATGACTGATTTGGAATTGAATTGCATTCTTTATAACTATTATTATAATGCTACATATTTACCTTTCTGTTGAGCTTTTAGGCTGGGTTTTGTGATTTTAATAACCAAGAAACGGCTGGTATATTTCATTATTATACAGGCAACTTGGATTTCCATGTATTGCAGTTTAAAGTGAAAAATCCTGAAACTGCTATTTATTTTATTCTATCAGCTTCACTGTCGTCCAGCCTTGGCTGTTGTACTCAATTCAATTAATTGAAGAAAACAACTGCCTTGCTGGAAATTATACTGTAAATGGAGATCTTGCATGAGCTGAAGTGAGGATACATTAAACTAAAATTAATTTGTTGTGCAAAAAACATTTTTTAATTTTTCAAGTATCTTTCATTTAATTTAAACTTGGTACTTCAATCAAATATCCATTTCGATCTTTATTTTGCACCATAAAAAATTTAAATTATTAGCTTTGAATTGTGATTTTTCTTTTAGTTGTTCACTACGTGAATTGGTTGCTCGGTATTTTTGATAATGTCATTGTTGCTGGGTGCCAGCAGTTACTTCTGAACTGATGTCCAACAGCAAACATTATCAAACAAGTAGAATACTACAGCGGGCACTACATATTTACGGAAAACTTTACTCACGGTCATTGCTGACTCCACAGCAATTGCTCCGCCATTTCACTGCAAAGCTGAGGCCAATTTTTCCTCCGAAAGCAACTGCATTGCCAATAATTTGTTCTTCGTTCCCAAAGTTCGAAACAATTCTACCAATTGTTCTCCTGCACTTATGTTTGAAGAACCTGAGCAGATAGAAGAAAACCCAAAACGACCAGTAAACTTGGTTTTGGAGAACTCGAGTGAAAAGGAGACAAAAGAGTTTGAAATGTCTGACTCCTGTAAGTAGTAGATTTTTTTTGTAAATCGATTATTACAACAAGTGGTCCTCTGGACCTTGAATAGAATATTTTCGAACCTTTCAAACCAACAGTGCCATCCATTCAGAAGGATAGAGGTAATAGGTGCATTGAAATATCACCTGATTTTTCTTTCCACTACCTGATTTGGAAAAATACTGCTTCCTTCATGGTATCGACTCAATATTCTGGAACTTGCTTGCATTCTAAAAGCTATTTCTGATACTTTAACATATCTTGATTTTTTTTTTAGAATGGAAGGACTGTTTGTGGATGGGTATTAAACTAATGTTTTAAAACGTACTGTGATATCTTGCACATTAATGAAGTACGATGCGGTGTGTAATTTTACACAATCTTTCATGGAGTATTTGTTCCAAAAGTCATGTCATAAGGAATCGGAGTAGAATTAGGCCATTCGACCCATGAAGTCTACTCCGCCATTCAATCATGGCTGATCTATCTCTCCCTCCTAACCCCATTCTCCTGCCTTCTCCCCATAATCTGTACTAATCAGGAATCTATCTCTGCCTTAAAAATATCCACTGACTTGGCCTCCACAAGGATTCTTTGCTTCTTGGCAAAGAATTCCATAAATTCACCACCCTCTGACTAAAGAAATTTCTCCTCGTCTCCTTCCTAAAATTAATTCTGAGGCTATGACCTCCAGTTCCAGATTCTCCCACTAGTGGAAACATTCTCTCCACATCCACTCTATCCAAGCCTTTCACTATTGTGTATGTTTCAATGAGGTCCCCCCATCATTCTTCTAAACTCCATTGAGTACAGGGCCAATGCTGACAACGCTACTCATTGCTGGGATCATTCTTGTAAACCTCCTCTGTACCCTCTCCTGAGCCAGCACATCCTTGCTCAGATATGGTGCTCAACATTGCTCACAATATTCCAAAAGCAGCCTTACCAGCGCCATATAGAGCATCAACATTACATCCCTGTTTTTGCATACAAGTCCTCTTGAAATAAATGCTAGCATTGAGTTTGCTTTCTTTACTACCGATTCGACTTGCAGATTAACTTTTTGGGAATCATGCACCAGCACTCCCAAGTCCCTGTGCACCACCATTTTCTGGATTCTCGCACCATTTAGAAAATAGTCTACATTCAATATAGAGCGTTTTTATGATAAATTAATGCATAGAATATTGGACTGTGGTCAGTAATTTTGTACAATTTTGAAACTTGCATCTCCTTCATAGGTGTAAACCAGATTGAACAGGAGCTTCTCAGCCTTCGTAACCCTTCTCCGATCGACTTGCTGTGTGGACCCGTGCCATCCTGCTTGCCATCCCCACAACTCAGACCTGACCCAGTTATTCCTGACTTCGCTGATCTGATTCAGTTTGAGGAACCTAATGTTGCAGGTTAAAACTTTTTTTATTGTTTAACATGTATATGATTAAAGCTGGATCCCACGATATGACAGGATGAGACATTTCTACCATTGACAGAATTCCAACCCGATCTGTTATTAAAGTCTGTCCTTGCAAATATTTTCCCACTTCCTTTACAGCCATGGTGCGCATAGGCAGCTCTTTGGTGCATCTGTACCCAAAACGTTTGCCATCCCCACCAGGTCCACTCTTATGTAGACACAAGAAATTGAGATGTTAGAATCTTGAGCAGAAGATCAAATTGCTGGAGGAACTTGGCAGGTTAGGCAGTATCTGTGAAGGAAATGGACAGATGATGTTTTGGGTCAGGGTCATTCAGGTCTACTTTCATCATGACTGCAAGCTTACAGTGCTGGCTGAACCAGGCTGTATGCTTCTAGTTTCCCAGAAATCCCCCGTTGTACAGTTACCTCAAGCAAATAAATGTGTTGCTATTTAATTATTTTTTTTAAAGTAGTAATGTCCATCTAATTGTTAACCATATAACCATATAACGATTACAGCACGGAAACAGGCCCTCTCAGCCCTTCCCGTCCGTGCCGACCATTTGTTTTCCCCTAGTCCCATCTACCTGCACTCGGACCATACCCCTCCATTCCCTTCACGTCCATATACCTATCCACTTTACTTTTAAATGTTAAAATCGATCCTGCCACCACCACCTGCTGGAAGCTCATTCCACACAACCACCACCCTCTGAGTAAAGAAGTTCCCCCTCACGCTACCCCTAAACTTCTGTCCCTTAATTCTCATGTCATGCCCTCTTGTTTGAATCTTCCCTACCCTCAATGGGAAAAACGTATCCACGTCAACTCTGTCTATCCCTTTCATCATTTTAAAGACCTCAATCAAGTCCCCCCCCTTAACCTTCTGCGCTCCAAAGAATAAAGATCTAACTTGTTCAACCTTTCTCTGTAACATAGTTGCTGGAACCCTGGCAACATTCTAGTAAATCTCCTCTGTACTCTCTCTATTTTGTTGACATCCTTCCTATAATTAGGCGACCAAAATTGTACACCATACTCCAGAATTGGTCTTACCAATGCCTTGTACAATTTTAGCATTGCTTCCCTACTCCTATATTCAATGCTCTGATTTATAAAGGCCAGCACACCAAAGGCTTTCTTTACCACCCTATCTACATGCGATTCCACCTTCAGGGAACTATGCACAGTTATTCCTAGATCCCTCTGTTCCACAGCATTCCTCAATTCCCTACCATTTACCATGTAGTTCCTATTTTGATTTGTCCTGCCAAGATGTAGCACTTCACACTTAACATCATTAAACTCCATCTGCTATCTTTCAGCCCACTTTTCCAAATGGCCCAAATCTCTCTGTAGACTTTGAAAATCTACATTATTCACAACACCACCTATCTTAGTATCATCTGCATACTTACTTATCCAATTTTCCACCCCATCATCCAGATCATTGATGTACATGACAAACAACAGTGGACCCAACACAGATCCCTGAGGCACCCCACTGGTCACCGGCTTCCAACCTGACAAACAGCCATCCACCATTACTCTCTGACATCTCCCATTCAGCCACTGTTGAATCCATCATGCTACTCCGCCATTAACACCCAAAGATTGAACCTTCTTAACTAACCTTCCATGGGGAACCTTGTCAAAGGCCTTACTGAAATCCATATAGACAACATCCACTGCTTTACCCTCATAAATTTCCCTAGTTACCGCTTCAAAATTTTCAAGAAGGTTTGTCAAACATGACCTTCCAGGCACAAATCCATGTTGACTGTTCCTGATCAGACCCTGTTTATTCAGATGTTTATATATATTATCTCTAAGTATCCTTTCCATTAATTTGCCCACCACTGACGTCAAATTAACAAGTCTATAATTGCTAGGTTTATTCTTTGAACCCTTTTTAAACAATGGAACAACATGCGCAGTACGCCAAGCCTCCGGCACTATTCCCGTTTCTAATGACATTTGAAATATTTCTGTCATAGCTCCTGCTATTTCTACACTAACTTCCCTCAATGTCCTAGGGAATATCCTGTCAGGACCTGGAGACTTATCCACTTTTATATTTTTCAAAAGTGTCAGTAGTTCCTCCTCTTTGAATCTCATAGTTTCCATAGCTACTCTACTTTTTTCCCTTACCTCAGAGAGTTCAATATCCTTCTCCTTGGTGAATACCGAAGAAAATAAATTTTCAATATCTCCCCCATCTCTTTTGGCTCTGCAGATAGCTGTCCATTCTGGTTCTCTAATGGTCCAATTTTATCCCTCGTTATCCTTTTGCTATTAATATAGCTGTAGAAACCATTTGGATTTACTTTCACCTATCTTGCCAAAGCAACCTCATATGTTCTTTTAGCCTTCCTAATTTCTTTCGTAAGATTCTTTTTGCATTCTTTATACTCCTCTAGCACCTCATTTACTCCATGCCTCCTATAATTAGTGTAGATATCTCTCTTTTTTCGAAACAAGTGTCCAATTGAAAACCATGGCTATTTCCAATTTTTACTATTTCCTTTCAACCTAACAGGGACATAAAGATTCTGTACTCTTACAATTTCCCCTTTAAATGTCCTCCATTTCTCTTCTACATCCTTCCCATGAAACAAAGTGTCCCAATTCACTCCTTTAAAATCCTTACGCATACCCTCAAAGTTAGCCTTTCTCCAATCAAAAATCTCCACCCTAGGTCCGGTTCTGAATCTCTCCATAATTATATTGAAACTAATGGTATTGTGATCACTGGTCCCGAAGTGCTCACCAACGCATACCTGCGTCACCTGACCTGCCTCATTTCCTAACAGGAGGTCCAGCACTGCCCCTTCTCTGGTCGATACCTCTATGTACTGCTGCAAAAAACTATCCTGCACACATTTTACAAACTCCAAACCATCCAGCCCATTTACAGAATGTGTTTCCCAGTCTATTTTTGGAAAATTGAAATCTCCCACAATCACTACCTTGTGCGTACTACTAATATCTGCTATCTCCTTGCATATTTGCTCTTCCAATTCTCGCTCCGCATTTGGCAGTCTATAGTACACCCCTAAAAGTGTTGCTACTCCGTTCCCACTTCTCAGTTCCACCCAAATAGCCTCCCTAGACGAGCCCTCTAATCTATCCTGCCAAAGCACTGCTGTAATATCTTCTCTGACAAGCAATGCAACACCTCCCCCTCTGGTCCCTCCAATTCTATCGCACCTGAAGCAACAAAATCCTGGAATATTTAGTTTCCAATCACAGCCCTCCTGCAACCATGTTTCACAGATTGCCACAACATCATATTTCCAGGTGTCAATCCAGGCTCTAAGTTCATCCACCTTACTTACAATGCTCCTAGCATTAAAATATACACATTTTAGAAACCCACCATCCCTTATTCTCTGTCTATTATCTTTTTCATCTTTCTCGCCTACATTTTGGGTCCGAGTGCTTCCCTTCTCTGCCTCTTGCCCCACACCCTGACCCCTAGCCCCCTCTACCTGAGTCCCTCCCCCCAGCCTTTCTAGTTTAAAGTCTCCCCTTGCAAATCTCCCTGCCAGGATATTGGTCCCCCTCGGGTTCAAGTGCAACCCGTCCTTTGTGTACAGATCATGCCTTCCCCAAAAGAGGTCCCAGTGATCAAGAAACTTTAATCCCTGCCCACTGCACCAGTCCCTCAGCCACGCATTTATCCTCCACCTCATTTCATTCCTACTCTCACTGTCATGCGGCACAGGCAGTAATCCTGAAATCGTTACCCTTTTGGTCCTTCTCCTTAACTTTCCCCCCAACTCCCTAAATTCTCCCTTCAGGACCTCGTCACTTTTTCTGCCTATGTCATTGGTACCTATGTGTACCACAACATCAGGTTTCTCTCCCTCCCTTATCAGAATCTTTTGGACACGTTCGGACACATGCGAGACCCTGTCACCAGGGAGGCAAACTACCATCCGGGTCTCCCGGCAGCGTCCACAGAATCGCCTATCCGACCCCCTAACTATAGAGTCCCCTATTACAATTGCCCTCTTTTTGCTACCCTTCTGAGCATCAGGGCCGGTCTCTGTTCCGGAGGCCCGGCCGCTGTTGCTGCCCCCAGCTAGGCTGTCCCCTCCAATCGTACTCAAACCCGATTACCTATTTTGCAGGTGTATGCTCACAGGGGTACTCTCTAGCCCCTGCCCCTTGCCCTTCCTAACTGTGACCCACTTGTCTGTCGCCTGTGGTCTGGGAGTGACTACCTCCCTGTAGCTTCTCTCTATGACCTCCTCACTCTCCCTGACCAGACGGAGGTCATCGAGCTGCTGCTCCAGGTTCCTAACACAGTCCTTTAGGAGCCCCATCTCGACACACCTGGCGCAGATGTGGACGTCTGGAGGGCTATCAGATTCCCTGACCTCCCACATCTGACATCCAGAACAGTACACTGCCCTTGCCTTCATACTCCCCCCTTACACAGGATACAATATCAACACAATATAAAATCACTACAAACTGCTGAAATCTGACTGTAAATCAGCTGTTTACCCAGGTCCACTTCCCACCAATCAGCTGCTTACCCTAGTCCACTTCCCACCAATCAGCGGCTTCCTCAAAAAAACCCACTTCTCCAAATGGAACGTTATGGATTTAGGTAAAAACAAGTCCCGCGCTTGATTTTAAACCTTACCGGTCGGTGTCACTCCTCCCCCTCCTTCTCTCCTGTGGGCCATATTTGTTGTATACAATTGTTGTATAAGTTATGTCATAGGAGCAGAATTAGGCCATTCAGCTCAGTAGTCTACTCCGCCATTCAATCATGGCTGATCTATCTCTCCCTGTCAACCCCATTCTCCTGCTTTCTCCCCCTAACATTTGACGCCCTTACTAAACAATCTGTCGAGCTCCGCTTGAAAAAAACCTAATGACTTGGCCTCTACCACTGTATGTGGCAATGGATTTGCCCTGCCTCTGGCTAAAGAAATTCCTCCTTATCTCCTCTCTAAAGGTTATTAATCAAGTATGAACTTGTTAAATCCACAGTAATGATAGAGAGGGGGAAATAGTTTTATGAAGTAATAATTTGTAATGCTGTACAATTTTCTGAACAGACATGTTGATCTTGACAGAGGAGGAGAAAACTATCCTTCCTGCAGCTATGACTGAAGAGGTATTTACCAGTGGTGGCGTTAACAACCAGATGGAAGAGAATGTTCCCAGTGTATCTCAAGATGTCCATGAATCCAGGTCACCGCATGTGGAAGTGACTAACAGCCCTGTTAAGAAGCCCAGGAATAAAGTGAAGTTGGCAGCAAACTTCTCAATGGCATCTTCCAGTAATATTTAAATGAGTTTAAGAAAAGCCTTGTCCCTGTAGTTTTTATTACTCAAAGCATAAAAATGGATTCTGAAGTGCTAAATCCAAAGAATTGGACACCCCTTTTTATGTCTGCTAATGTCTAACGTTTAAAAAGAACCACAGAAGTAAAGCCTGTAGAAAACAAACATAATTTGTATTTGGAGCTTGACCCAAACAATTTGTTCAATTTACAGCAGTCCATATGCTTTCTTGGCTTCAACCTAAGATTCCAAGATTTGTATATAGTTTGTTATAATTTAGTTATTTGTCCTGTTCGACCAATCTTTTTCAAAGGTCAAAGAAAGGTATATTTTTCATGTATTAAAATGCCAATTCACGTACTTTCTCTCCAACTTCTGTGGAAATATTGACAGCTCAATCTTGTTAAGGTTATTTGATCCACTACCTACAGAACAACAGTAGGTCTTGTATAATTTAATAGTACAAGTGTATTTGAAATGATTAGAATGTCACTTGAATGGCTTGTAATTGCAAATGAGCTTCCAGTTTTGTTTGTGTCTGTAGAAAGAATAGAATCCTGCTCACTGATGAGTGTTAGTGTCCTGTAGTTAAAGAATGAATCTAAAAATTTCCCAGTATTACAAATTGTGCTGGGGTATGCTTGTGTCCCATAAGAGTTTGGGTTGAGTATTTTACTGCAAGTTGGTTTAATCAGTTATCTCGAAGCCTGACCTTGTGAATTACATCAACAACCTGTAGTCACCATTGCTTTAGCAGTTTGCTACTCTTATGGTGTGTCTCTAGTCTGATGCCAGTGGCACTGGTTCAGAAGTGAATTTAATGTGAAATATGCATTCATTGCATAAATCACAGGTCATGGGTCAGGTATGGAAAACTGTTTAAAAGTTATCATTTCCACTTGACAGTTAAATGTAATTGAATCTCCCCTGAAAGTGGAAATGTCAAGGTTTTGTTGCTAAACCTTTTTTTAAAGCCATGTTTCATTGGGGAGCTTTGTTTAAAGTCGCGGAAGGTTGTCTTTTTATTGTGGAGTGCTTTTATTCCATTGTTTTGTCAGTAGTTGCAGTTGGGAAGTTTTATGTCTATGATAGCAGTGTCGGTGTGAGGACATTAGACAAGTATGGAAGGATTGAAACTGTGTGGCAGTGGGTTCATTAGGCCTTCTGCATAAAAACCTGACTTTTACAATGGATTGTATTTGCCAGAACACATGTTTTCAAGGTAACCTATTTTCTTTTTATATAAGAGAGGTTCTCCACTGGTGTCAAATTGTTGTTGTAAAAGGTGTATTTACTGAAATGAACTCTTTCTATGGGCATGTACCAGTGACTGCAGGTTTATAACATGCATAAACACTGAAATATTAACTTCAGAAATATTGCAAAATAGAATTTAACACTTTTATAGAGATCGGTTCCATGTTAAGTTTGGAATCCAAATGCTGAAGGTAAATTTGAACAATGTTTGTGCATCAGTACATATGTAGATTTTTAAAGAAAAATCTTGCTGAAAGCAGCAGTTTAGATATTACTAGGGAGGCTGCTTTGCAGGAACTATTGCTGAATACCTTTTCACGGTCTCTGTTTGGAATATAATCAAAAAGGAACATAATTATCTTAATTACAAGCCACTCAAGTCACATGATGCTAGGTTTCTGGTTTGTGATATCTACACTCCACAGTGTCCAGGGTTCGTGTTCTGACGTGGTTTATTTATGCAGTTTTGCATAAATTTGTCTTGATATTCACTAGATTGATTTTGAGTAATAAACTTTGTACCACTTATGTAAACTGGTAGAAACAGATTGATTTGACAACTTCAAACATTATTATGTTGGCTAAGTATTGGATATTTCTGAAAATATGAGAGGCTTCTGCTTTGTTTCATTTCTATGAATGTCCAACTAAATTAAAACCAGTCCAAAATAAATTATCATGCTGGATGCTTTTGTTTTGGACCAAATTAATTTTGCCATAAATAAAAAAAATTACAGCAAGCATATTTTTGTGTTTGGATTGTCCTATATTTTGATTGAAAGATACTGCATGGAAATAGGCCCCACAGCCCACTGAGTCCATGCCAACCATCGATCACTCGTTCATGCTCGTTCTATTATCTCAATTTCACACTCACTCGCTACATACCTGGGACAATTTTCCAGAGTGTCAATCAACCTACAAGCTCACACACTTTGGTATATGGGTGGAAACCAGAACACCAGGAGAAAGCGCTTGTGATCATGAAGTATGGAAATGGGTCCTTCAGCCCAGCTTGCTCATGGCAACAAACATGCTGATCTTGGGGAGAACTCACACTGATAGCACCCGAGGATAATCTGGGTCTCCAGTGTTGTGAAGCAGCAGCTCTACCAGCTGCTCCACGGTGCTGCTTTGTTGGTGTAACGTTTCTACATTATATTTTGGTTGGAATTGGGGGAGTCGGGGCATGTCATATATAATTGTCTGGGATCTCTAGGAACTAGCTATGAGGACATCTGGAGTTCTATATTGACTTCTACTTTTAATCAAACTTTTTTTTAAGTAAATTGTTTATTTCTGTGGACATTGTAAGAATTTGCAAAAATTATGAGCAAATCCAAGAGGAAATAATCAAAAATGTTGGAAACCAACATCTATGAAAAGGGAAATGGTGATATAATTTTAGATTGAAAAACTCTTTGCCCAAGTTATTTCAGAAAGAGGATGTCTTGTATCTTAAACTTTAATGACACTTATCAGAGTTCCAAGTCACTTGTATGTTCTCCATTAGTTTTTAATATTTAAACAGTGGGTTGATATTGGGGATACAATTTGTCAATAATATTGCGTCCAGGTCTGCACTGTGGACTAATTTGTTTCTCTGAATCATGCAAATGTGTAAATAAAAGGGAAACCTGTTCATCAACCTAAATAGGTTAGAAATGTTTTCCTGTAGGGGAAGAAATTGAATGGCAGGGAAATGTAGAAAGTCTACAGCAAATCAGATTATTCATTTTCAATAGTAATGCAAAAAATCTTCCAATGCCTTGTTCTAAACAATGGGGCATTGCTACCATGCGACCAACACAGTTGATGCTAAGTAGACTGGTTCACCTTGCCATCTTTGGAAAAACCTGAAGAGCAGGGGAGTTGGAAGCAGAGTGGAAGGACAGCAAATGGAAAGACTGATGGGAAGGTAAAGTTTAGAGCCTATAACGCTCAAAGGAAGGACAGGCGAGGAGAGGTTAAGTAACATGGTGAAGCTGATGGGCTAAAGTGCACTTATTTGAATGCAAGGAGAGTTGTGGGTAAAGCCAGTGAACTTAAAGCCTGGATTGGTATTTGGAGCTATGATGGTGTGGCGAGGTCTTTGTTGCAAGAGGGACATGACTGGCAACTCAATGTTCCAGGGTATTGATGCTTCAGATGTGAAGGGGAGGTAAATGAGATGAAGGAGTTGCTCTTCTAATCGGGAAGAATGTCATGGAGCCACTCAGGACAAGGGTAGAGCTCCAAAATAAGAAAAGTGCAGTCATTCCAATTAATTTCAACTTACCATCTTTCATTCCAAAGGAATTGTGCTAGAGGCCCCCAACAATAGGTGCAGGAGTAGGCTATTCCGCCCTTTGAGCCAGCACCGCCATTCAATGTGATCATGGCTGATCATCCACAATCAGTACCATGTTCCTGCCTTCTCCCTATATCCCCTGACTCTGCTATCTTTAAGAGCCCTATCTAGCTCTCTCTTGCAGAGGTGCCAAGTGTCCCGGATTCGCCGTATTTTGTCCCGGCGAAATAACCATATTACGGTGTTCCGGCAGCCAAACATGTTGTTACGGAACACCGCCGCGCCGGTGTTCGTCCCGTGGTGAACGCCGGCGCCATGTGCCCCTGGTTTGCCAGCCCGGCAGCTCGCAGCCACGCCCGGCCCAGAGCCCGGGCGGCGCCGGCCCGCGTGATCAGCGACACGGCGACATTTCTTGCCGCCAGCCGGCCGCTCGCGGCAGCCCCATCACCGGGCCTCCCCCCCCACCCCCACCCCCACCCAGTGCGCAGGCGCAGACCCGCCGGCAACCTTGCCAAGTGCGCATGTGCCGCACCCGCCCGCCCGCCGGCAGCCCGCTGATCTGCACCAGTGCGCAGGCGCATAGCCGCCGGCAACAACCCCAAGTGAGTAGTATGTTACTGAGAGAAATGCATTTACCCCCATTTGTTACGGACAAATGGGTTGAATGTTACTGTGAACTAAATTTAGGGTTGGCATCTCTGCTCTTGAAAGTATCCGGAGAGCTGGTCTCCACCGCCCTCAGAGGCAGAGAATTCCACAGACTTACAACTCTATGTGTGATAAAGTGTTTCCTCATCTCCCTTCTAAATGGTTTACTCCTTATTCTTAAACTGACTCCCCCAACATCGGGAACATGTTTCCTGCCTCTAGCGTGTCCAAACCTTTAATAATCTTATATATTTCAATAAGATCCCCTCTCATCCTTCTAAGTTCCAGAGTATACAAGCCCAGCCACTCCATTCTCTCAGCATGAGTCCCGCCATCCCGGAAATTAACCTTGTAAACCCATGCTGCACTCCCTCAATAGCAAGAATGTCCTTCCTCAAATTAGGAGACCAAAACTGCACACAATATTTCCAGGTGTGGTCTCACTAGGGCCCTGTACAACTGCAGGTCCTCTTTGCTCCTATACTCAACTCCTCTTGTTATGACGGCCAACATGCTATTCGCTTTCTTCACTGCCTGCTGTACCTGCATGCTTACTTTAATTGACTGATGAACAAGGATCCCCAGATCCCATTGTACTTACCCTTTTCCCACATTGTCACCAACGTCCAGTGAGAAATAGAGGAACAGGTATATAGACAGATGACTGAAAATTCGTCTGCTTTACCCACAATATTCCTATTATTGCAAATCAATTGGCACCTAAGACATGGAAGTCATTTAAAGGCCAGTTGATAATGTTTAGTTCCGGCTTCCGGGTTGGACATGGGGTGAACAAGTGTGTGTGTGTGTGTGTGAGCGTGGCTCCCGATTTCTGCTTAAAATCTACCTGTTCATCTTTGTCATATGCTTGAGGTAACCCACTTTTGAACATTGTGTACAACTCGAGGCATTGGTAGACACCAAAAAGGCAAATAAAATGAATCGCCGAGCTAAAACTGGGGGAAAAGACGGCGACGTCTCAAACAAGAATGCTGCAACCATGGCGCTGCTGCCTGGTGTTGGACCTGAGCTACCAGAGGATCTCGAGAGGCTTCGTTCAGTACTCCTTGCCGATATGGCACAAGCGATTAACTCTGCCCTAAAAAGAGAACTTGAAGATGCTTTGTCCCGGTGAACACCACCCTGGAGCAAGTTAAGTCCTGCTACGAAACACATGATGAACGCATTTGCGAGGTTGAAGACTACCTGAATGACCACAGTGACAGACTGGTGAGCGCCGAAGCCGCCATAGCTACATTACAGAGTGAAAACTCACTTCTGAAAGGGAAGGTAGATGACCTCGAGAATCGGTCGCAGAGATCCAACCTAAGGGTGGTTGGATTCCCGAAAATTTGGAAGGTTTGGACCCGGTCAAATCTATGACTGAGTTTTTTGAAGAAATGCTGGGGGTTGATTTCTCAAGACCACGTGCCCACCGAGTTGGATCCGCACCAACGAATGTCTGGAATACCGGGCCATCTAGTCCAAGAGTGTTCCTGGTTCTCTTTCAATACTTTCAGGACAAACATCGCATCATCACCAGGCGGAGGCATGAACTGTCCTTCCGTGGGCACCGGGTGTTTTTTCATGAGGATTTCAGCGCGGAGCTGGGGAGAAATCGTGCAGCTTTTAGCGTGATCAAATCCCTGCTCTACGAGAAAGGGGTTCAGTTTGGCCTCCTGCTTGACCTGTGTTATCTTTAGCCTATACACCTTAAAGGTAGAACAAACGACCTTACAATTTTCGAAGAAGGGAGCCACCCTCAATTGGATTTAAAGTTTTAGTTGGGGAGCACTGGAAATGTTTTGTTTTGTAATGCCTACTGGATCATCAGTTGTGGAAGATGATCTAGATTTTGTGGGTTAAATGTTCTTTCTTGGTATTGTAAGGGGATAAGGGAAATGTTTTGGGTAATGGCAGCTTATTCTTTGAATGTCACAAATGCACTAGACTTTTTTTTCCATTGTGTTTTCTCACATGCAGCCTTTGCGTTGTTTCGGATGGCAGGCCCTGTATGTATTTTAACATATGGCTAATGGTGACATTGATGGAGGCCATCCTGTGAGGTTTATATCTTGGAACGTAAAGGGTCCTGTTAAAAGAGCTAAAGTTTTTTTCTCATCTGAAACAATTAAAAACAGATATACTACTTCTACAAGAAACTCATTTCAGATTGGAAAATCATAACAGACTGCGTAATGCGTGGGATAGTCAGATTTTTCATTCTAGATTTAATAGCCGGTCCAGTGGTGTGGCAATATTAATCACCAAAAGTATACAGTTTACACCATCTGACATAAACCGACCATTAGGGTCACTGACTATTATAGTTTCCAGTCTCTTTTTCAAAAACCTGTCGTCTTAGTGAATGTTGTGCCCCTAATTGGGATGATGTCTACTTTGCAAATAAGGTTTTGTCATTAAAAACTGATCTGAACAAGCACCAGCTAATATTCAGGAGACCTGAACTATGCTATTGATCCACTGCTTGATAGGTCTAGTTCTAAGGGGATATCTTCTGGTATAGCAAAGACCTTCTCACTGTTTATGCAACAAAATGGTTATGTGGACCCCTGGCGATTCTTGAACCCAACGGCTACACTACTTCTTTATAGACAGCTGCTTTATTCCCATAGTTACGAAAATTGAATATACTGCTACAGTAATATCAGATCACTCGCCTGTGATACTGGACCTAGGTTTTCCTTTAAACATTAGATCCTGCAAAGATAACGTTTTTTTGAGAATTGCAATGAGGAGGAACGGGATGAATTAGGCGCAAAGATAACAACAAAATACATCGTAGAGACAATTAAATAATTGAAAAGTGGAAAAACTCTTGGCCCGGATGGGTTTAGTAACGAATTTTATTAAAAAAAATTAATGATTTAATTTCTCCACAGTTACAAGCCCATTATATTCAACCATTTAAAAAAAGAGTTTACCACAAACTCTTTCTGAATCATCTATTACATTAATTCCAAAAAAAGATCAAAAATCTCGAGCCTGGATCCTATAGGGCAATAGCCCTTTTTAAATACGTTCAGAAGATACTAGCTAAGACTGGCTCGTGAATTAAGCCTAGTTATTGGTAAACTAATACATCCAGATCAAACTGGGTTTATACCTAAACAACACTCGTTTTATAATTTGAGATGTTTGTTTAACATAATATATTTGCAGAGAATGCCAAATGAAGATCTAACAATTATTTCTTTAGATGCAGAAAAAGCTTTCGACCAAGTGGAATGGTCTTATCTTTTCAGTGTTGGAAAATTTCCAATTGGGAGAAAACGTTACTTTATGGGTGAAGCTTTTATACACTAATGCGACAGCTAGAATACTGACAAATCAAATGCTCTCACCTAAATTTTATTTATCCAGGGGTAACAGACAAGGATGTGCTCTTTCTCCAATGTTATTTGCTTTAGCCATAGAACCCCTTGCCGAGAGTATCTGGTCCCGTTCAGGGATTTATGGATATAATACCAAATATACCACCAATAAAATCTCATTATATGCAGATGTACTTTTATACATTACTAATCCCCAAGTTAGTATTCCAAATGTTCTAAACATTATAGAACAATTTGGTTCTTTCTCTGGATACAGAATAAATTAGAATAAAAGTGAAATCATGCCAATAAAAGAACAAGACCCTTCTCAACTCCAACAATTTCCTTTCAGAATCGTTACTGAAAAGTTCATATCTTGGAATTACGTGACTAGAAAGTATTCCTCTCTGTTTAAAATAAACCTCCCACCATTAATCACTAAACTGTATGCCTACATTCAATTTTGGAAAACACTTCCTATCTCCCTTATTGATAGATTAAATGCCATAAAGATGATCTTCCTTCTGCAACTTTTATATTTATTTCAATCAATATATCTCCCTAAAAGCGCTTTTTAAAAAATTGATTCTATTGTCACTAACTTTACTTGGGACTACAAAACACATAGAATACACAAAATAATTTGTGCAAATCCAAAGAAAATGGAGGATTAGCTCTACCTAGTTTTCTTTTTTACTACTGGGCAACTAATATCCAACTTTCTGGTTGGACGATACATATCAACATGTAAATTGGTTTACATTCTAAATATGTCAAATATTGACACCCCACCCTCTGAGATTTACAGGCGAGCATGGGAGGACGAACTGGGTTTACCCATTTCAAAAGATATATGGGAGGAAAGCCTAATATACATACACTACTGTTCTTTAAATGCCAGGCATTGTCTGATACAATTTAAAGTATTGCATAGGTTATTCTACTCAAAGACCAACTTGAACAAGATCTTCCTAACTGTCTCTACTCTCTGTGATAAATGTCACTTCCAAGAAGCCACCCTAACTCATTATTTTGTATCCTGTATAAAAATACAAAACTTCTGGATGGGAATATTCAATATCATTTCTAAAACACTTAAAATTCAATTGGAATCAGAATCAAAATTAATAATATTAGGAATGTCAGAGGGCTGCCCTAATTTGACGATATCCCAAAGATGCTTCCTTGACTATGGTTTAATAACTGCGAAAAAACTTATACTTTTTCTTTTTTTACTTTATTCTGGAAAAAGATAACAGTCCCCACAGTGAAGATGTGGATCACAGAAATGACCGAGACACTACAGTTAGAAAAATAAGGCCGGCAATAAGACTGACAAACCAGATCAATTTTCCAAAATATGGTCTCCTTTGATTGAATTTTTTCAACAACAGCACAAATTCAAAACCTACGCTAGGGTGGGGTGAGCAGGCGTAGGGAAGGGCAGTGGGATATATCTCTGCTTCTTTCACTTCTTCGTTAGCTCAGGGGTTTTCCTTTTTTCTCTTTCGTGTCTTTTTCGAAATTATTTCTTTTTCTTTTCTATCTTTCCCTTTTTTCCTTTTTTTTTCAGATTTAGTTATTAGTTTATAAAATGTTATAATTGAAGCTGTACGAAAATTGTATAATTGTTATGTCGATTACTTTCTCCTTGTACAATTGCTTCTAATAAAATAAATATTATGAAAAAAACATTAGAAAACCACCTCTTTGGCGACTCAATCCCCTTTTGCTTTCCAATGAGAAATTCTGCAGATTTGTATCAGCTAACATAGACACATTCCTCGAGACTAATAAAACCGAGTTGGTATCATGCTCATTACTTTGGGGAACTTTAAAAGCTTACTTGAGAGGTCAAATCATATCTTATACCTCATACGCCAATAAAGAACGTAAGAAGGAAATGCAAACCCTGTCACAATCCATCTTGGTTCTGGACAGGCAATACTCTGAGGCACCCACTGCTGAATTATATAAAAGCCATGCTGATTCACAAGCAAAATTCAATCTTCTATCTACTAACCAAACAGAACAACTAATTCTCAGGACTTGTGTCTTTATTATGAATATGGTGATAAGGCGATCCGGCTTATGGCTCATCAGCTGAAGCGTCAAGCTGCATCATGGCTTATTCCTCAGATAAGAGACCCACACCAAGACATAACAAGTAATCCAATAGAAATCAACAATACTTTCACAGCCCTTTATTCTTCTCTTTACACCTCAGACTTCCCCTTAAGTACAACGAATATGGAAAGTTTTTTAGATGATTTGGAAATACCCACTTTGGGACCAGAAAAGGCAGAAGATCTAGTTCAGGCTCTTGGGCAGGAAGAGATTAATAAAGCCGTTTTGGCGATGCAGAGTGGTAAGACCCTGGGCCCTGATGGCTACCCATTACAATTTTATAAGAAATTTAAGGATAAGCTCACACCAGTTCGCCTAGAAATGTTTCAAGAATCTTTGGGAAATGGTCCCTTACCCCCCACCCTTTCACAGGCATCTATTTCACTTCTTCTCAAAAAAGAAAAGGATCCGACTCAAATGTGGATCATACCGCCCCATCTCACTTTTGAATGTAGATGTAAAGATTTTGGCTAAGGAGCTGGCTTGCCGTTTGGAATGCCAACTTCGCAAAATAATCTCAGAAGATCAAACAGGTTTCATTAAAAATCGTCATTCATTTTCTAATATCCGTCGACTGGCCAGTGTGGTTTATTCGCCCAGTGCTTCTCCGCATCTGGAGGTTGTTATCTCTTTGGACGCGGAGTAGGCGTTTGATCGAAGTGAAGTGGCCATATTTGTTCAGAGTCTTGGAGAGATTTGGATTTGGCAAAAAATTTGCATCCTGGGTTAAGCTATTATATCATTCACCTTTAACATGTATACAGACAAATTAATCGCGATCTGATTGTTTTTCATTAACGCCAGGCACTAGCCAAGGCTGCCCATTGTCTCCGCTTCTTTTCGCGATTGCAATTGAGCCTCTTTCTATTGCACTTGGGTCAACCACACTATTCCAGGGCATTAGGAGAGAAAACATGGAACATCGTGTGTGTCTATACGCCGATGACCTCCTTTATGTGAGCGACCCCACAGCTAGCGGCCCTGCAATTGTGTCCTTGTTAGATCAGTTTGGAACTTTCTCTGGCTATGAACTAAACCTCCAAAAAAGCGAATGCTTTCCCATCAACCTAACCCTGCAGGTCCGACAGGAACCCTTGCCTTTTCCCTTATCTCAAGCTGGTTTTGTATATCTAGGAATACGCATTACCCGCTCTTTCACATCTCTGAAGCTAATTATACACCTCAAGTTAGACGAATGAAGGCTGACTTTGAGAGATGGCGTAGTCTACCCCTTACTGGGAGAGTGCAGTCGGTGAAGATGACTGTACTCCCGGATTTCTTTATGTATTCCAGTGCATGCCGGTCTTCCGCTCCAAGTCATTTTTGAACTCAGTTAACCAATCTATAACCTTTATATGGGGTAACAAGGTTCCAAGGGTTAATAAGTGCACTCTCTAAAGAGGTCGTGAAGTAGGTGGACTGGGCCTTCCTAGCTTTATTCATTATTAATGGGCATCCAATATTCACAAGATATTATACTGGCTCCTCCGACCAGTTCCAGATTGGTGTCTGCTTGAGTCACAGTCTTGTTAGTCCTTGTCTCTCCCAGCTTCAGTATATTCCTCCCTGCCATTCAAACCCTCACGATTTGCATCCAACCCTGCCGTACTATTCAACATCAACATTTTTAATCAATTTCGCTGCCACTATAATTGTACATCAGCTTCAGTTCTGGGTCCCATTCACAGTAACCATTTATCCCCCCCCCCCTACACTTGACTCAACCTTTAGACAATGGGGTTTGAATGGTCTTATGTGCATTAAGGATTTATACACCGACAACATATTTGATAGTTTCGATAACCTGTACAGAAAATATGGCCTCCCACATATTCATTTCTTTAAATATCTTCAGATCCGCCACTTTGTCATGAAAATGTTTCCCTTTTTTCCTGATCACCCGCCTGTCACAATGTTGGATAAACTCACTCTTACCTTTGCAAATACTGATGATACCTTTGACTGATCCATGTATTATATTCTCAACTGATGTCTTTAGGAGATCAAAACCTGAACAAAGTTAAAACTAGGTTGGAGGACGACCTTGGTATCGATCTGCCTGAGGAATGCTGGACAGAAGCACTGAAAAGAGTCCATTCCTCGTCATCATGTGCTAGATTGGGGTCCATACAATTCAAAGTTTTACACAGGGTTCATTGAAGCAAAGCCAGGTTTGCTGACATATATCCGTGGACAGACGCTGGCTGTGACAGGAGCTCCTCCTCTCCAGCCAATCCTGCTCATGCATTCTGGTCCTGCCTCAAATTTGGTGACTACTGGGCAGTGGCTTTTAAAACCACCAGTGAAGTCCTTGGGGTGACAGTGAGGCTTTGCCAGCTTGTAGCTGTATTCGGTGTAGCAGATGAAACTTTGGGTTACAATGCAAACCAGTCTGACATCATTGCATTCACATCGCTTTTGGCCTGTAGGAGAATTTTGCTGGACTGGAAATCTACCACTCCTCCATCTGCTGCCGCATGGCTGGAGGACGTGAAGTTTTTTTTCTAAAGCTAGAAAAGATTAAATTTACACTGAGGGGGTCTGTGAAAAAGTTTTATTCGAAATGGAAACCTTTTTTGTCATACTTTGAGAGTCTAAAAGAACTACCCACTGACTGAGGGCACTTGATTGTAGTTGTGGATCTGCCTTTGTTTTACTTTTATTTATTTACTTATTTTTGTTTACACAAATGTTGATTACCTCACAGGACAGCTGACACATAATTGAATAAGTGTATTCTGAACCATCTGACATGTTGTGGGTATGTATGGGGCTGCGCCTTGGAAGAATGTAGAGGTCTTTCTGTCAAAATGTGCATCTGTATTTGTGATATGTTGTATTGTGAACACATCAGCTGCCAAGGGGTGTTCAGCGAGGGTGGGTGAGGGTAACTTTGTTTTATGTATTGTATCTTTCCTTCAATAAAATAAACAACAACAAAAAACAAAAAAATCAGTTCCAAAGACATAGGGATAAGGATATCATGGTGCGGAAACCTTGGCTGACCAAATAGATAAATTTGGTCAAAAAGAAAATGGTGTGTGTAAGATGCAATAATATTAAATCATTCAGGCTGAATATCTGACCACTGGAGTTTTGCAGTGATCTGTGATGAACATAAATGTAGACACAAGGAACAGCAGATGCTGGAACCTAGAGTAAAACACAGTGTTGGAGTGACTCAAAGGGTCACGCAGCATCTCTGGAGGACATTAATAGGTGACATTTCGGGCCAGGATACTTCTAGCAGACCAGAAATGTCCATGTCCTCGAGATGCTACTTTACCCGCTGAGATACTCCAGTACTCATGACATAAATTTAGAAGGGTTGGTTAGTAAGTTTGTGGACAATTCCAAGAGTTGTGGATAGCGAGGCTGCAGGATAGAGATCAGTTACGGAATTGGGGAGAGAAATGGCAGATGGAGTTTAATTTGAACACGGGTCAGGAGCTGCACTTTGGGAGGTCGAATGCAAGAGGAAAGTACACAGTTAATGGCATGACCCTTAACAACTATGATGTACAGAGTGATCTTGGGGTTTGTGGGATATGAACACAGATTACAGAAGAAGTCAATGTCCTATCCACATTATTGAACATTCTTGATATTCTTTCATTGTCCTATCCATCTCTCCCCACCCTTTAGACTTAAGAATGTAGAGGTGTAGTGCAGATACAAGCTCTTTAGCCCAGCAGCAATGATCCTGTACACCAGTATTAAGAAGGGACTCCACCCAAAATGTCACCTATTCCTTTTCTCCAGAGATGCTGTCAGACCCACTGAGTTACTCCAGCTTTTTGTGTCTACCCTGTACACTAGCACTATCCTACACACACTGGGGACAATTTACAATTTTACCGCAGCCAATTAACCTACAAACCTGCACATCTTTGGAGTGTAGCACCCCAATAAAACCCAGAAGGTCACAGGGAGAACGTACAAACTCCATACAGACAGAACCCATAGTCAAGATCAGATCCTGGTCTTTGGCGCTGTAAGGCAGCAACTCTACTGCTGTGCCAAGTTGATTAGACTGCAATTTAAAATTATTTGTTTTCTCTTTCCCAGGTCTTTAACCAAAAACATGAACAAACATAGATGCTGCCTGACTGCTCAATGCATCCAACATTTTCTATTTTTATTTCAGATTTTCAACGTATGGGGCTTTTTTTTCACACAACCAACATGAACACTGCATTTCCCCCTGCGTAATGAAGAAACGTCTCATTCCCAAGCAAATAACTTTATTATATTCAAGATCTAAACACACAACTGTTTAATCACATTTCAATAATTGTACATTTCATTAAAATAGACCTTCTAAATGGATAAAGGATTCAACATTAAATAATGACGAATATTACAATTGATAGCATTTAAATACAAGGAGTACAATTAGTTGGGAGAGAGACAAAAGTTTACTTTCCACTAAGTTCAGATGAGTGCAAATATGCTTTAAACTTAGTTTTAGCATTGCCTGGTTATGTCACATTTCATTAGCCCACCATCTGCTTTCTTGCCTTCTACAGTTGGTGCACAAAGGAAGGAAACACACTTTTATTCAAACATAACCAACAAGAATATAAATGAGAAGTATAAATATTATTTGATCTAATTACGTACTTCAAAGAACATGGGGAAGAAATTCAACTTTAGCAGTGATCAACCTCCACCCATCTTTTGTCCCGCTCAAAGATGAATATCTTTTCCCCAAACCCCAACTCTTGAATTCTTAGATCTTTTTATTTCAGAACTAACTTGCAAAGTTCTATCAATGCTGCTGCTCTATGACAGGCACATCTCAATTTACCTTTAGAGTACATTAACAATCCCCTAGTTATTAATAAGGAAACACTTGATTGTAACACAATAAGAACATGTTTTAAAATATGATACATCACAATCTCTACTTGGTCTCTACAGAAGAGAATTTGTCTCCAACCATGTAAAGTCACTGAGTTTAAATTTGAAAAGTTGGTTACCTGACTTTCAGTAGTTGAATGTGCTCTTTCACGGCAAGTGTTGTAATTGTTTGGTGTCCCCAGCTGAAATAAATGCTGGCAGAATCTAGAGAATCATATGAAATAAGCCTCGAAGATTTGTTCCATGAAAGCCCTGTAACATCCTATCAGTGTAAGTAGGAAGTTTTAGACGTGGTGTGCATTGTGTCGTGTTTTTACCTCTGGAACAATTTCATAAACTACTTTGTTATCACACATGCCAGGTATAAAAAAAGTTCTTATTCTAGCACTGGAAACAAGATGCGTTTTCCTTTTCAGCATGCAGAGTTTGTGATCCATGCATGAAGGGCAGACTCACTTCAATGCAGTGTTGTACCGCAGTATGGTATGGTCAGCTGTTCATCCAGCTTGGGTGCCAATCTCTTTCACAAACACTGAGAGACGAGATGCAAACATAATTAGTGGGAACTACATAATATTGCATTGCGTAGTTCCACAGCAATCTTTTATTAAGGCCATTCCAGCTTTGGCGACTGATGGTTTGTTTGGAGGAGGTTCATTAACAGCCGATATCTCTTTTGGTGTGTCTGCAATATTAACATAATGAAAATAGTGGGATTTTATTTCAAGTACATAATCGGTTCCCATGTTTAAAAATAAAGTGAGCAACCTAAGTTCACTAAGATGAGTAAAGTTAATAACTTTGTAGATGGCATAAAAATTGACATTGTTCCAGGTAGTGAGAAAGGTAATCAGCTGGATATTGATCACTTCTGCCAGCACGCTCACCTGCTTGAAAGTACATTCTCATGTTGAACAATTTTTCCTTCACTCACTTTCTCCAGATTAAAGGTCCATTTAAATTGCATGGGCTTGAGCTCTGTCTGTCTCTTTCTGGAACACATGGAACGGTCTTCGTTTTACTCCTACTCAGGCCCGTCAACTCTTTTTCTGACATATTGACAGCTTCCGCCATTCATATTGAACTCAAAAATGCCATTATTTTTAATGCCAATTACCACCCTGCTTTCACTTTCACATTGTGCCCATCTGACACTTCCTTGAGCAAAACTTAAAATGCTAGAGTAAGTTAGTGAGTCAGGTAGGATTAAGGAGGACATGGGCACATGGCGTTTCGGATCTCGACCTTCTGACCTGAAATGGCACCTAACTATATCCTCCATACATGCTGCCTGATCCACTGAGTTACTCCAGTACTTGTGCTTTGCACAAGATTCCAGCATCTACAGTTCCGTGTGTTTTCCCATTTTTTCCCTATATTTCTCTGACCATCTCAGCGGATAGACTTCAAGCCAATTGCAAGCCGGCAGACAAAGCTATCTCAACTATATTCCCCCCGACCCTGCTCCCTGCAAGGATTCTCTTCCATTCTCCCAGGTCTTCTATCTCCATTTCATCTGTTTTGATGACGAGGCTTTCCACACTCGTTCCTCTGAGATTTCTTCCATTTCCCGTATCCTCCACCATAATTAGCAAGAGCCCTTGACAGTATTTCTTATATTTCTTGCACCTTTGTTCTCACCCCTCTTCTAGCAAAGCAAGAATAATGTTCCTCTTCACCTCACCATCCAGCCCACGCGTCAATTTCCTATCTTATTCTCCCGGTCACTATATGTCCATGGTCTTCTGTGCTACTCCAATGAAGTTCATTGTAAATTTGATATAGACTTCTGGCGGCGGCAAATTGACAGTTGCAGCCTTCAGAAATCAGTATTTACTCTCAATGTTTACACTAGAACTGCCCAGTTCAGTTATAAGGTTATCCACCTGTGATGTTAACTCAACATTTCTCTCTCCACAGACACTGTCCCCCCTGTTGGGCACTTCCTGCATTCTCCTTCTGGTTTCAGGTTCAGCAACAGCTCTGACCCGCATTTCATAATGTTATCATATCCCTTGCTTGTTATCCTTCTCTGCAGTTCTTCTCATTAATCTATTAACCAGCCAGCTCCATTAATATTGAAATCCCCAGAGCAATCCTGGCCTGACACTATCAGAGATTTTCCCTTTGCCCTGGCTTTCCTTCCAGAAATGCAGCTGCCCCATAAGAATAAAGGCCAGCTAGGACAATGTGCAGTTGAACCAGTGTTTAACTCAGCCATCCAGAAGTCGCTACGAACAGAGTTCCCACCCGGCAGAAGCTGCCCGCATCCCCGCAACATTGGCAAACCCATGCCACGGTCTCCTAAGAACCCAAGAGTAAATGACCTCTGCAACATAACACATTGGCAAACTGACTTTGCCGTATCCTTTGGCTTACTGAACCCTCCCCCACTTTCTCTACGACATAAAACTATTTTTCCCACTTGTGAAGCAGGGTCTTCAGCCTATAGAATTAACGCTGTTCCTCGCACCATAGGTGCTACCTGACCTGTTGCGTGTTTCCAACATATAGCAAGCAGCATGGTTCTGGCAGTTTGGGCAACGCAAAGATTGCCAGGCCCAGGTGGTGATGCCAAGATCCCTTTGTCATATGATGAAATGAGGAGGGGCGAGGGAGGAGGGCTTGGATGTCAGAAGAGCTTGCAATAACAATCAATCAAAGTGACAATCAAAGGGTTAAAGCTGTTTTCAAAGCTGACTTGTTTTAATCTTGACTTACCCAGAGGTGCTTTAGTTACATGTTTTAGTGGTCTTAACTTTGACTGGAGGAATTCTTCCATTTCCTTGTCTTCTTCTCTTTCTCTGTGAGAATAAATTCCCACAAAATAGAATTAGAAACATTTTCCAGTCTAAAATATCACACATGGGTCTTCCTTGATTTATGAATGTTTAATTTATTACATTTTGTCATATTACCATTGCACCTTCAGGATACACATCTTTTGATTTGCATCTATGATGGTCATGCAAGAAAAGGAACTGAGGAAAATGAGTGACAATGCATTGAGCCATAACTGAATTACAAAAGGGGTGATGCTAGCAGTCTGAAATAATAATAATAATAAATTTATTTGTATTGCACGTTTAAAAACAACTCACATTGACCAAAGTGCTTCACATCAGTGCGGGTACTAATTTGTTACAACGGTAGACAGACCCAACAATACATGCATAAACTGTTCACAGTGCCCCATCAGAGGGGCTCAAAAACGCTTGGGAGTAGAAATCGGTTTTTAGTCGGGACTTAAAGGAGTCAATGGTGGGGGCAGTTCTGATGAGGAGCGGGATGCTGTTCCACAGTCAAGGTGCTGCAACTGCAAACGCGCGGTCGCCCCTGAGCTTAAACCTAGACCGCGGGATAGTCAGGCCGACCTGAGGGAGCTGGAGGTAGAATGGTGGGTTAGAAGATTTTTGATTGGGGGGGGGGGGGGTGCGGTGCAAGCCCGTCAAGGGCTTTGTAAATGTATAAGAAGAGCTGGAAGTTGATTCTGTACCGTACTGGGAGCCAGTGGAGAGAGGCCAGGATCGGAGTGATGTAGTCCCTTTTACGTGTACCCGTCAGAAGTCTTGCTGCAATGTTTTGGACCAATTGCAGGCGGGACAGGGATGATTGGCTGATGCCAGTGTATAGGCAGTTGCAGTAGTCAGTATTGCGGGAGAAGATGAATGCGTGGATGATTTTTTCAAGGTCGTCAAATTTGAGGAATAATTTGATTTTAGCTATTGCACGAAGCTGGAAGAAACTAGCTTTTACTACAGAGTTGACTTGCTTGTCAAACTTTAATGCGGAGTCAAGGTTTTTGACGTGCGGTTTGACTAAGGAGGTTGGGCTTCCAAGGCTGCCTGTTATCGGTTTGATGGAGTCGGAGGGGCCGAGTAGGATGACCTCAGACTTGCTCTCGTTAAGTTGGAGGAAGTTCTGAGCCAGTTGGAGGAAGTTGGAGGAAGTTGTGAGCCATCCAACATTTTAAGTCATCGAGGCAGTGCATGAGGCTGTTTAAATTAGACCGGTTGTTGGGTTTCGGGGCAGATAGAGCTGTGCATCATCTGCATAGCAGTGGAAAGAAACGCCATGCCTTTGAATGACTTGTACGAGGGGGAGCATATACAGAGAGAAGAGAATGGGGCCGAGGATGGAGCCTTGTGGAAGCCCGCAGAAAAGGCCAGCTGGGGAAGAGAAAGAGTTGCCTATGTTGGTAGAGAAACGAACCAGCTCAGGGCAGCGCCATCAACACCAACCCCGTACCGGAGACGGTCAATTAGGATGGTATGGTCCACTGCTGAGGTCGAGAAGGAGCAGGATTGCACAGTCGCCGGAGTCCATGGCGAGACGGAGGTTAAGGTGACATCCACTATAAACCCACTGACTCCCATGGCTATCTAGACTACACTTCTTCCCACCCTGTTTCCTGTAAGGACTCCATCCCCTACTCACAATTCCTCCGTCTACGCCGCATCTGCTTCCAGGTTGAGGGCATCGGAAATGTCCTCATTCTTCAAGGAACGGAGTTCCCCTCCCTACTATAGATGAGGCTCTTACATGGAAACATAGGAGCATAGAAAATAGGTGCAGGAGTAGGCCATTCGGCCCTTCGAGCCAGCACCGCCATTCAATATGATCATGGCTGATCATCCTACTCAGTATCCTGTACCTGCCCTCTCCATACCCCCTGATCCCTTTAGCCACAAGGGCCACATCTAAGTCCCTCTTAAATATAGCCAATGAACTACCATCTGTGGCAGCGAATTCCACAGATTCACCACTCTCTGTGTGAAAAATGATTTTCTCATCTCAGTCATAAAAGACTTCCCCCTTATCCTTAAACCGTGACCCCTTATTCTGGACGTCCCCAACATCGGGAACAATCTTCCTGCATCTAGCCTGTCCAACCCCTTCAGAATTTTGTAAGTCTCTATAAGACCCCCCCTCAATCTTCTAAATTCCAGCGAGTACAAGCCGAGTCTATCCAGTCTTTCTTCACATGGAAGTCCTGCCATCCCAGGAATCAGTCTGGTGAACCTTCTCTGTACTCCCTCTATGGCAAGAATGTATTTCCTCAGATTAGGAGACCAAAACTGTACGCAATACTCCAGGTGTGGCCTCACCTAGACCCTCTACAACTGCAGTAGAACCTCCCTGCTCTTGTACTCAAATCCTTTTGCTATGAATGCCAACATATCATTCACTTTCTTCACAGCCTGCTGCACCTGCATGCCTACTTTCAATGACTGGTGTACCATGACATCCAGGTCTTGTTGCATCTCCCCTTTTCCGAATCGGCCACCATTCAGATAATAATGACCACGGTCTCTTCCATATCCCATAACACAGCTCTCTCTTCCCATCCCCCCACTCGTAACAAGGCCAGAGTCCTCACCTTTCACCCCACTAGCCGTCACATACACCAAATAATCCTCCGTCATTTTCGCCACCTCCAACGTGACCCCACCACTCGCCACATCTTCCCATCTCCCCCCCCCCCCCTGTCTGCTTTCCTCCATAACTCCCTCCATAACAAGACAGCTCCCTCCATAACTCCCTGGTCAATTCTTCCCTTCCGTACCACCCCCTCCCCGGGCACTTTCCCTTGCAACCGCAAGGTATGCTACACTTGTCGCTTTACCTCCCACCTCGACTCCATTCAAGGACCCAAGCAGTTGTTCCAGGTGCGACAGAGGTTCACCTGCACCTCCTCCAACCTCATCTATTGCATCCGCTGCTCTAGATGTCAGCTGATCTACATCCGTGAGACCAAGTGTAGGCTTAGCGATCGCTTCGCCGAACACCTCTGCTCGGTCCGCATTAACTAACCTGATCTCCCGGTGGCTCAGCACTTCAACTCCCCCTCCCATTCTGAATCTGACCTTCCTGTCGTGGGCCTCCTCCATGGCCAGAGTGAGCACCACTGGAAATTGGAGGAGCAGCACCTCATATTCCTCTCATATTCAGCATATCCCTTGCTGTCTCACCCCCCCCCCCTTCTCAGCTCTCTCTCAGCCCTTCGGTTTCCTCCTCTTCCTTTCTCCACCAGCGAGATGAACAAAGGCCTCTGTCACAACCAATAATGTTCACCAATCCTTCATTGTCTCTTTGTCCAGATCCTGGAACTCCCTCTCCCTCAACAGCACTGAGGGAGCATCTTCAACAAAGCAACTGCAGTGGCTCACAAGGATGCCACCACAAGGTTAATTATGCATTGATAATAGACTCTGGCATTGTTCAGATCACATTTATTTTAATTGATTACTGCTAGTACTACAAATAAATTGGGCAATAATGAATGATATTAAAGGAGGTGCAGGAAGAGTCTCGACCCGAAACATCACCTATCCCTTTTCTCCAGTGATACTGTCTGACCCACTGAGTTACTCCAGCTTTTTGCGTCTATCTTTAGAATTAAAGGAGTCTCATTACCAGCAGTGTTGTCAAGGAGACCAGTTCCATGCTCCTTTTATTCTACAAGTGGAGAATGAAATAGGTAGGAAAAAATGTCAGTGAAATGAGTGACCATCAAATTCAATATTTTACCGTAATCTCTCCACTTCCGCATCTTCAACCAGAAAGTCCCTTTTCTCCACCAATTTCTGGATTTTCTGGATCAGTACATCCTCCCTCTGTTTGTCCTCTTTGCCTTTATCCTTTTCTGTAAATAATATCGAAAGCAAGGTAATGTTAAGTAAAGACCAATCGATTTCACTCCAATTACACACACCCTCATCCTCAACAACTTCTCCTTTGACTTCCCTCCATGTTAAGGGTGTAGCTGTGGACACTCGCATGGGCCCCAGTTATGCCTGACCCTTTACCGGTTCCGTGGAACAGTCCTTGTTTCAGGCGAACATCAGTCCTCTCCCCGAACCCTTTCTCCACTACGTTGACAACTGCATCGGGGGCTGCCTCCGACACCCATGCAGATCTCGTAGATTTCATTAACTTCATCACTAACTTCCACCCTGTCCTCAAATTCATCTGGACTATCTCCGACACCTCTCTCCCATTTCTTGATCTCTATGTCTCCATCACAGGGGACTGACTATCGACTAATCTTCTATCCATACATAACTAAAACTCTGATCTTTTGGTTTTGCATTTATTTCTAATTGCGCAAAAACGGTACACGATAGTGCTGCGATTTTTCGCCACCATACTCACTATTCTCCTGTGCTACAAGGGCAACAGGTTTTGTTCCGATGGTATATATTTAAAGTTATTAAGGTTTAAAAATCTTTAAAACCGTGCTTGCACAGATTGGTCTCTTCTCCTGTCAGTCGCCGGGACGGTGACGCCCCTTCCTGCACCATCGCCATGCTGAATGGCCGGGTCCGTTGTCAGTCACGGGTGGCGCTCGGCGACGAGAATATAAAGCTCATCCGGCTAGAGTTGCGTCTGCGGGCACCTCCTTGGTGCCAAGCGGGCGAGCGGCCAAGCCTATTTCGCGGCCTCCGTGGGGGCCAGCTGCGAGCGCTGTTCGCTGCTTCATCCGACCTGGGCTTCTACCCACGAGGCCCCGGCCGGGGTTCTACGCGAGACCGCGGTGGTGAGGCATCGCGACGATGGAGCCGTGGCAGCGGTGGGGCCTCATGGCCGAATTTCAAAATCTGTGGGGAAATCTATCTCTTCCTCTTTTTTCAGTGTTTTCCTGTCGTCCGGTGGGGGAGCAGGAGGAATAGAGGAAGAGGAAGGGGGAGTGAGGGAGGTAGGGAGTGGGGAATAGACGGAGATGAGGGCAGTGGGAGAGGTGAGGAGAGATAGTGGGGGGGATAGGAGGATGTGAGGATTGGGGAGGTAGGGGATAGAAGGATAGGATCGGGGTAGGGGGTGGGGAGGAGTTATGGAGGGAGGGAGTGACTGATGGTAGGGAAAAGGAGAGGGATGGAGAGGTGGTGGAGGGATTGGGGAGGCGAGGAGGAGAGGGAAAAGATGAGGGAGGGTGTAGAGGTGGGGAAGGGCATGCCGGGAGATGAAGGGAAATGAGCCACACGCAGTTGGGGGCTATGCATGCGTGGTGGAATATTGCATTGGGGGAACGAGTGAGTAATGGAATATTGCATTGGGGAAGCAGATCCGACGGGTCTGCGATTAGTCTAGCCTGTACTATAAATCTACCAGCTCCCACAGTTTTCTGGACCACGCTCCCTCCCACCCTGCCTCTTGCAAAGACGCTATTCCCTACTCACTATTCCACCCTCTTCAGGTAGAAACTTTCCGTTCTAAGACATCAGAGATGTCCTTCTTTCTTTAGTAAATGTGGGTTTTCCCCTTCTGTCATAGATGGACCTCCCACCTGTGTCTCCTCTTCCACTCGTAGTCCTGCCCTCGCTCCCCCTACCCCCGGACGGAACAGGGATAGAGTTCCCCTGGTCCTCATCTTTCACCCCACTGGCCTCCGCATCCAACACATCATCCTCCAACATTTCCATCACCTCCAACACAATTCCACCTCCAGTCACATCCCCACCCCATTTCTGCCTTCCACGAAGACTGCTCCCTTGGTTCACTCGTCCCTTCCCACCAAAACCACCCACATCCCAGGTACTTTCCCCTGCAACCGCAGGAGATGTAACACCTGTCTCTCAACTTCCCCCTACCTCACCTCCATCCAGGAACCACAGCAGTCCTTCCAGGTGAGACAGAGGTTCAGGTGCACCTCCCCTAACCTCATCTACTGCATCAGGTGTTCGATATGCGGGCTCCAGTACATCGGCGAGATCAAGTGTAGAATCAATGACTATTTCGCTGGAGCATTATACTTGGTCCTCCAAGGCCTACTGGATCTCCCATTTTCTAACTATTTGAACTCCCCTACCCATAACCATACTGACCTTTCTGTCCTGGGCCTCCTCCATTGCCAGAGTGAAGCCACACGTGTACCAGTGGAACAGCACCTCATATTCTGCTTGGGTAGCTTACAACTCAATGATATGAACAATTAATTCTCCAATTTTAGGTTAGTACCATCACTCCCCCCCCCACTCCCACCCACCTTGTCTTTTACTCCCCCTCCCCTGCACTCCACCTGGACTCGCACCTATTTTTCCTCTCCCCCTCCCCTACATTCCTTACTCTAGCTTTACAATTCACAATTCAATTGTTTTGTCTTTTCATCCTTGGCCTTTGTCGAAATCCCCCTTCACCTGCATCTACCTATTACTTGCCAGGCTTTGTCCTGCCCCTCCTCTCTGCCAGCTTTCTCTCCTCCCCCCACCCCCCCCCCCCCCCCAGCACAATCAGTCTCAAGATAGATCCTGACCCAAAACGTCACCTATCGACGTTCCGCAGAGATGCTGTCTGACACGCTGAGTTACTCCAGCACTTTGTGTCTTTTTTTGTAAACCAGCATCTGCAGTTCCTTTTGTCTCTATTCCTGTGCTGTACTGTTCTATATTCTAACTAATTAATACAAGCGTGCTGAATCAGCAGGAAGCTGAAGTCCAGGGCCCGTTTTGCATGCACGGCAGAAGTTGACTAAGTTATGCCTGGAGCTGAATGGAACCCATCACCAACCAATTTATTAAGGTCAATGCCTGCATACTTTATATACTGCAATTTGCATTACCAATCATCTACAATTCCTGCTTTGTTTTTATTTATATTTTGAATTTAAAACCTTATTTTCTAACATTCCTTTCAGGTGTTTGTAAGTATGGACGTGTTTTGAAATTTAAAAAGCTGGTACACGGTCTGCTTCTATTATTTTTATAAAATGTGCTTCATGCATCTACTGACTGAGAACACAATCACACACATTTGTTTCCCCTATTGGCTACATTATATAGCCTTTGGCACTTCTGGTTTTAAAATCAGAGCCTTTGGGAACTGCTTAGTTTACTGAAATAGTCTGTTTTTTGCTAGCTTTCTAGGATTTGTCCAATGCTCATAAGCATTGAAATTAAGTGAAAAGAACAAGGATATCAGTGGAACAGCCCAGCTATTAATAACTGTACTTGAAACATATCCCTGTTTTAAACACCCATTAGAAAAGAAAGGGAAAATATAATCACATTTGACATAATACAAAATGGAAAAATTAAACATTACTTTTGAGACTTTTATTTAGATTCTTTGAAACAAGGGTCAGAAAAAGGGTCTTGTCCCAAAGCATCACCTATTCTTTTTCTCCAGAGATGCTGCCTGTCCTGCTGAGTTACTCCAGCATTTTGTGTCAATCTTTGGTTCAAACCAGCATCTGCAGTTCCTTCCTACACTTTGAAAGCTCTGGTGCATAGACTGTGATATCACTGCATAAGTATTGTTTTGCTTCCAAATTGATTTAATGCATTTTACAGATGATAATTTATCCTTTACATAAACATGGCAACAATATCTACTTCTGCTTATTAGTTAAAATATTTGAGTTCCTGAAGTGGAAAGTATTACTAGACTGCTGGAAACCTGCAGATCCATTTTGTTATATTTAGATTTCCTGCGTAATCTTCTCTAGAGCGTTAACTTTAGTTTCCAAGAATTGTTGCGGACCCAGAAGTACAAAATGAGCCTCATGTACAGTATACTCCCTTTTAAGTGCAAACATTATATTTGAAGATTCCAGGATCCTGTAATAGGAACCATCTAGATGGTAAATAATGTGACTCCATTTATATCAGACCCTACAATGAATGCAGTACTTTTCTGTTTCTCTCTCCATGGATGCTGCCTGACCTGGTAAACATTGGCAGCATTTTGACTTACGTTTTGCCATTAATTATTCTATGATCACAAGGTCATGTTACAATTATGCACCTGAGAGTTTAGTTAACCCTTCCCACTTCATCCAAGTAAAGACAACCTTGTATCCATCCCCCCCTGACATCCAATTGTTTTGTTTAGTTTTGAGATACAGTGCAGAACAGGCCCTTTGGCCCACCGAGACTGCGCCAACCCTGTACACTTAGCACTATCCTGTACACCAGGGACAATTTACAATTTTACCGGAGCCAATTAACCTACTAATCTATATGCCTTTGTAGTGTGGGAAGAAACCGGAGTACCCGGAGAAAACCCACACGGTCACGGGGAGAAACTCTGTACAGACAGCACACGTAGTCAGGATCGAACCCAGGTTCCCGGCGCTCTAAGACAGTAACTTTACTGTTGCCCCACCATTCGTTGTTCAAATAATTTAAAGATTTCTGCTCTTTTACTTTATCTGGAAGCTGACTGAAAATAGTGATCACCATCTATGAAAAAAATGGTGTAAGTCAGTTTCCCTCAGTTTCCCTGATAGTTTAGATGTCTTTTCGGTTAGGTCTCTCTGCATTTAATAGTTCTACACTCCGTATAGCATTTTATAGTTCCAAACCAAAGTCCACCTGGAGTTTTCACTTAAACAGAGTCTTTTCCTGTACTGCCCCGAACCCTTGAATATCTTATTCTTTGTTAGAGTCCAGATTTTAATTCTGCAATTTAGTTGTAATCTAATGAGAATACTGTAAAGTTTGACTGATACCTTTCCTGATTTAGAGTCCATGGGTTTGAACACATCATTCAATATCAGTCGGGTTTATTGATCCCTGCTGCACTTTAGTTGAACAGTATCAAGTCTACAATGAAGCCCAAGTCAGTTTCAGTTTCATTCAGGGTTATTTCAGCACCAATCATGGGCCTATCTTTAAAGCAAAACATGAAGTATTCACCTTGTATCATCAATTTTGTCTACTTTTTTTCTATACCCATTTAATTTTGTTTTTACTGATCTCCACAAACTCCCAAAAGGACTTTAGATTCTTGGTGCCATTCCAAAGCCCCCTTTGCCATTTTAAGCAATCATAGGCCAGAAATATCCCTGAACCCTTTTGCCAGGGCAGTATGTTAAATTACACCTGATATCTATCCACTCATCAATATCCTCAAATGTGTTTTCACCTGCCTGTGCCTTCTCTCCGTCACTGCACGCCTTTCACACATACTAATTATTATTTAGACACAAAGAACTGCAGTTGCTGAGGTATGTGTATTAAGGTATCCATTGCATGTAATCCTTGTTTCAGAAGGAAATAGGGCGATAGGGATCAATTGCTGCCCAGTAAACCAGAGGGTTACACCAGCTTTGAGTTCATGATCTTCAAACACTTCAGTTCTGACAGCCAAATATTGTGCTGCTATATTGAAGGCGATGTTGAATTTCAATACCACTAGCCAAGAACTGGCTGTTAAGATTTTTTTTAGGTCTCATCAGAGTCCTTTATAGTTGGGGTTTAAGTGAATGTGGGGTCAGTTAGTACAAGAGGAACAAACTGTATAGTATCTTGTTTTGCAGATGTTTAGTGTAGAACTTCAGTATGCTTGAGTTAACACACTGACAGTAACCTCAAATATATATCTGCACAAGCATTGTCTGTGCACCACAGGTTACTGAGTGAGGTTGGAGTGGCCAAGCTGATTCCAGAGTAGCTTCTCTATCATGTACTCAATATGTTGAGCAGCTTTTTTTATTTGTGTGTTACTTATTACATCAAATCCAACTCCTTTGAATTTAATGAGTAGAATGGGTCAAAATACTTTTGGCAATCAAGGTGATCAAGAGCATTGGAGTTACTGCAATCGATCTTACTCTGTCCTGGAAACTGGGCAGACAGTGACTTCCCCTTCCGTGTCCACAGGCCGCTGATAACAAGGCCTTCTTGCACACAGGTTCACTCTGAGATTCCATTACCTTCGATGGAATGAAACCAAAACAAATGAGAACGTTTTGGCCTGTAACTGCTCCCTTTTGCACTTGCCGTGCCCGTCAGTTGCGCCTGCGCAGTAATACCTGCGTGTTCTACATCACGATGGGAACCCAATGGGCGGGAATGGCTGCGCCACCAGAGAGCCGCTAAGAGTGGATGGGAGAGGTTGAGGGGGGATGGAGTGAGTGCGTGGGGGAGTGGGGAATGGCAAGGGGCGGAGTAATGGGGGGCGAGGGGAGGAGGGGGGATCATGGGCGTCACAACGGGAACCCATCAGCCGCGCCTGCGCAGTTGGGGGCTATGCGTGAGTGGTGGAATATTGCGTTAGGGGACCAGGCCTCCCATGTGATAATGGAACCCAATGGGTCCCACTTTATCTAGTGGTATATTAGAAATAGGAGCCTAGATAGTTAAATCCTGATCTGATAATGACAAGAAAGAGATATGAATAAGGAGTGGGATTGGGTACGGGGTAAGAGAATTTGAACACATTCTTATCCTCTGACATAAGTCGTTTGAATTCAGTGAAGAGAAGACTGTCTGGCTTGAAGATGCTGGGACCTAAGTAAAATAGCAGAGTTGCATGTCAGCAACCTAATAGTAATGTTACGATATAGGAATGTAAATGCATTAAACTCTTTTTCTGAAAGTTGGCTGCATTGAAAACATTGGAATTAAATTTGAGAACTGTGGTCCAGACGCACTGCCACGTTGCAACGTTAGTGCATACAAAGGATTTCTGCCATCTCCAGGTTCTGCATGCTGGCCACAGGTGGATTAGATAGGAAACCGCGTTTTCAATTTTCCATTGATTTCTCTTGTGCTTTAACTAACTCATTATATCCAATCCTCATAATGATCTCATGTTTATGAATCTTGCTCACAGCATCCCCAACATACACTCTGCCCCACGCACCCCTCTCCAAAACCACCAAACGTAATCACCCATCCACTGGAGGCAAACAGCAGTCAACATCTGACCAATGAAAGAAGCATGACGATAGTCCCAAAATGAAGGCGAGGAGCCAGGTGCTTCGGGAGGCATTTTTAATAGTGTCCTTGTTGTCACCAGAGGAGTTTGCAAGAGGAAGATGGCACCTAAACCCTTGCCTTTTATCCCTCTAGCTAAGGGCCGCCTCTGGACTGAACCATTCCCGTGCCGAGGGGTTTGATAGTGGGAAATGCCCGACCCTTGGGAGCCGCCACAGGAACCCTCCCAGAACCGGAGGCATGAAACGCACCGGTGGGTGCACAACCTGGCTGGACCGCGTACAGAAGTCAGCCGTCAGAGGGGCTGGCGGAAGCACAGGTCGAGGGACAGGTCAAGGGACGGCGGAAGGACGGGTGGAGTGACAGGCGGAGGGAGCCGTGAATGGGGGCGACCTTGCGACCGAGGTTGGGCAACCTGCACCGGCCGGTCAATGTCCAGGTGTGCTGACTTTAACCGGTCAATCGACACGGCCTCTGGCCGGCCGCCCATGTCCAACACAAATTCGTCTGTCCGTGCTCCAGCACCCGGAATGGGCCCTCATACGGCCTCTGGAGTGGCGTCCGTTGGGCATCACGGCGCAGGAAAACGTAGGGGCAGTCCCGGAGGGCCGGTGGCATGAGCGGGCGGAAGGTCCCGTCGTGGGACGTCGGGACGGGGGCGCAGACCTGCCAACTTGCTTGCGAAGGCACTTCAGAGTGGACGAGGTCGTTCCCTGCAGCCCCGGCGCCGACGGCACGAACTCCCCGGGCACCGTGAGTGGCGACCCGTAAACGAGCTCCGCCGATGATGAGGTCAAATCCTCTTTAGGAGCAGTCCAGATGCCCAGCAAGACCCACAGCAACTCGTCCATCCAGTCCGGGCCGGTGAGTCACGCCTTCAGTGCTGCCTTGAGCTGCCGGTAGAACCTCTCCACCCGTCCATTAGCTTGCGGGTGATAAGCTGTGGTGTGGTGCAGCCGTACCCCCAGCAAGTGAGCCATGGCCGACCACAGCTCGGAGGTGAACTGTGGCCCCCGGTCCGGGAAGATGTGCACCAGCACCCCAAAGCGAGCAATCCAGTGCGTGGACAATGCACAAGTGCATGTAGCCGTTGACGTATCGGCCAGTGGTATGGCGTCCGGCCACCGCGTGAAGTGATCCACCATCGTGAGGAGGTGGGTGATGCCCCGGGACGGCGGGAGAGGCCCCACAATGTCCACGTGGAGATGGTTGAAACTCTGGTGAGGCAGACTGAACACCTGGAGGTGCGCCCAGACATGGCGCTGGATCTTCACCGTCTGGCACGGAATGCAGGTGCAAGCCCAGTGGCCAACCTGCTTGCGCAGACCGTGCCTCATGAACCGAGCGGCCACTAGTGCCGTCGTCACTCAGATGGATGGGTGAGCCAGCCCGTGGATAACGTCGAAAACCCTCCGGTGCCAGGCGGCAGGGACGATGGGGCGCGACTGACCGAACGACACATCGCACAGGATGTTGCCCCTCCAGGACCGAGAGGGACCGGCAGTTGTTCCAGCACGGCACCAACCGCCGACCCCGAGGCATCCACCGTAAGGGCAGTCGGGGCATCATCAGTATGGCCCGAGCAAGGGCCTCCTTCGCGCTGTCAAATGCTGCCACCGCCTCGTTGGTCCGCTCGACGTCCTTACGCCCACCCGCCAGAAGTTGATACAGCGGCCGCATGATGTGGGGCGCGGATGGCACAAATCGATGATAAAACACCACCAAACAAACTCCTGCAGGCCGCGCACAGTGTATGGATGGGGAAACCGACAGAAGGCGTTGACCCTGTCCGGCAGGGGAACCGCGCCTTGCGAAGTCACGCGGTGGCTGAGGAAGTCGATGTTGGTTACCTCAAAACGGCACTTGGCGAGGTTGACAGCCAAACATGCTCACTGAGCCACTGACAGAGCTGCCGGAGGTGGCCACCAGGATGTTGTAGAGGTAGACAAAAACAAACTCGAGGCCGTGACACACCCCGTCCATTCAACCGTAGGAATGTGCGCAGCATTCTTAAGGCCGAACGGCATCCGCACGAACCGTACAGCCCGAACGGCGTGATGATTGCCGTCTTGGGTACATCCTCTGGGTGGATCGGGATCAGGTTATAACCCCGTACCAGATCCACTTTGGAGAAAATGGCTCCATGAAAATGAAGCCCCGGCCAAAAGGGCATTGAAGTCCTGGATGTGGGGTACGGGGTATCACTCTGCGGTTGTTGCGGCATTCAGCCGCCGATAATCCCCGCAATGTCGCCAGCCCCCGCTTGCCTTAGGGACCACGTGGAGTGGGGACGCCAATGGGCTGTTGGAAGGGCGGACGATCCCCAAGGACTCCATCGTGCGGAACTCCTGCCGTGCCAGACGTAGCTTATCCGGCGGCAGTCATCGTGCTCGTGCGTGGAGAGGTGGTCCGGTAGTCTGTATGAAATGAACGACCTCGTGTCTGGGGGTCAGTGACCGAAGGTGTGGGGCCAGGATGTCTGGGAACGCGCCCAAGACCCGAGCAAAGCAGGAATCCACGGACGACATGAGGTGTCCCACCAGCTCAACCAATCGCAGCGTGGACCAAGTGCAGACGCCTGACGTCCACCAGGAGGGACTGCGCCCGGAGGAAGTCGGAACTGAGCAACGGCTTGGGAGGCGTCAACAATGGTGAACCCCCACGAGAAATGGCAGGAGCCGAACACGATCGGGACCATGCGAACCCCATACGTGCGGATGGGGCTGCCATTCACCGCGGTGAGGACAGGCTCCCGCTTACGAATGTCTGCCAGCGAAGGGGGCAGGACGCTCAGCTCTGCCCCGGTATCCACGAGCAAGCGGCTCCCGGAGCGTCGATCCCAGGCGAAGAGGCGGTGAATCTGGCCGCCCGCCGCAGGGACTATTGGCAGCTGGCCCCGGCATTGCCCGGGAACGTACTTGGCTGACGGCATTGCCGTGCTGCAGCACCCCAGCGCTGGTGGTAATAGCACCGGCACCTCCTGCTGGTGGCACTTGGAGCTTGCTGCCGCTGGACTGCAGGTGCAGTCCCGCCATGGCCGTGAGGGGCAATCATACTGGCCTCCGGGATGCCGCTGTCACTCCTTCCACAGCTCCCCCGCCCCACCGGAGGAAATCGGGAGCTGCCGGAGTGACGTCATCAGGGCGCGCCGTCCACAGCACGTCAGCGTGCCTGCCGAGGGCGAAGGAGGCGTCCGTGAGCTGCAGACAGATGTAGGTCGGCAGCAGATGCAGGTAGGTGTACTCAAACATGAAACACGGCGTGTGCCCATCCACGAGCATGACCATCTCGTTCAGGAGGCTTGATGGCCGCCGGTCGCCTAGGCCCTCCACATGAAGGAGCCTGGCCGCACGCTCCATCCAGCTGAGCCCGTAAATCTGGAGCAGGAGCTACTTGAGGCTGCGGTATTTCTCGGTGGCCGGGGGGGGGGGGGGGGGGGGCTGCGAGGAACTGTGTGACCTCGCCGACTGTGTCCTGGTCGAGGGCCGCCACCAGGTAGTAGTAGCGGGTGTCATCTGCTGTAATGCCCCGCAGCTGGAATTGGGCCTCCGCCTGCTGAAACCAGATGTGTGGCTGGGCGGTCCAGAAGGTGGGTAACTTCACAGAGACCACGTCGAGAGACAGGGCCAAGCCCGCCTTTGAGGTGGAAGGACGGGCGGTTGTCTCCCTCATGACAATAATGGAGCGTCAGGGGTCATCAATGTGGGGCGATAGCAGGACTCTCGCTTAACTTTTTTTCCCTGTTGCCAGCCAGGCAACCTTGGCAGCTTTTTAAGTTGCCAAATGACAGTTTAGGTGGTCATTTAGACGGTTTGCATCATGCATGTGATTATGTGCTCGGACGAAGTGCGTAGTTACCAGTCAGAATTATGTTCAATGAAACATTCACATATTATTTCGGCTTCAAATAAGTCACAAACTAAACATATTCACCAATCAAGACTTGATATATACGCCAATGACATGCAGCAAAATTATAATACAGTATCTCATCTTTTTAATACACATTGCAATAAATGCAATTTCTATTATTTCTTTCCACTTCCAAACAAAAATTCAGCGTATGATCAACCTCGGTGAGACCAAGCGCAGGCTTGACGATCGCTTCATCCAACACCTACACTCAGTTCACAATAACCAACCTCATCCCCCGGTGGCTCAGCACTTCAACTCCCCCTCCCATTCCGAATCCGACCTTTCTGTCCTGGGCCTCCTCCACGGCCAGAGTGAGGCCCACCCGCAAATTGGAGGAACAGCACCTAATATTTCGCTTGGGTAGTTTTCACCCCAGTGGTATGAACATTGGCTTCTCCAATTTCAGGTGGTCCTTGATTTCTCCCTCCTTTCCCTCCCATTCCCAGCTGTCCCACAGCCTACTGTCTCCGCCTCTTTCTTTCTTTTTCCCGGCCCCCTCCTCCCGACATCAGTCTGAAGAAGAAACGTCGCCTATTTCCTTCGCTCCATAGATGCTGCCTCACCCGCTGAGTTTCTCCAGCATTTTTGTCTATCTAAAGATTATTGAATATCTAAAGGGTCAAAATGGCTCGGTACGAGAGCCTGACTGAAGCCTGAATAATTGAATAGATGAAGAATCATGTATAACAAATCATGGATATATCTCCAATGATGGATAACTTTTTTAATACTCCATTCATTTCTACTCTTACTTTATTTTTCTCTATCTTTTCTTACCTGTAAAAAAAAGTATAGAAATATACAAGACATAATTGTTAAATATTAATAAAATTACGAATGTATGTGAGAAGTATACTCTATTAATATGTATTTACGTCTAATAAAAATATTTAACAAAGCATTTTTGTCTACCCATTCACACAAGTTCTGTTATCCCACTTTCCTCACCCACTCCCTACACATTCGGGGCAATTTTACAGAGATAAAGCCAATGGGATGTGGGAGGAAACCCACACGCTGGCAGGGAGAATGTACAAATTCAACAGACACTGCCCGAGGACAGGATTGAACACAGATCGCTGGTGTGTCAGGCAGCAAGTCTACCTGCTGTGCAACTATATTTTGTTTTCCAACACACAAAAAATTATATGTTGATAACTTTGGTTAGTAAAAAAAAGAAACTATTCATTTTCAGTCTTAAATCTCTAAATGCCACAATGTCCCCCTTTACAGCTAATGTATGTTTTAATTCAGTTCAAGACTATGGGGCAGCACATTGGCCATAAGGTTGCTGCCTGAAATTGCCAGAGACCCGGAATTGATCCTGAATATGGGTGCTGTCTGTATGGTTTGCTGCTTTTCCCTTTGATCATATGGGTTTTCTCCGGGTGCTCGTTTCCTTCCACATTCCAATAGTTGTGCAGGAACTCTTTTCAGACCCAACAACCCATAACGTAATCATAGGAATCATGGAATCATAGAAAATAGGTGCAGGAGTAGGCCATTCAGCCCTTCGAGCCTGTACCGCCATTCAATATGATCATGGCTGATCATCCAACTCAGTATCCTGTACCTGCCTTCTCTCCATATCCCCTGATCCCTTTAGTCACAAGGGCCACATCTAACCCCCTCTTAAATCTAGCCAATGAACTGGCCTCAACTACCTTCTGTGGCAGAGAATTCCACAAACCCACCACTCTCTGTGTGAAAAATGATCTTCTCATCTTGGTCCTAAAAGACTTCCCCCTTATCCTTAAACTGTGACCCCTTGTCCTGGACTTCCCCAACATCGGGAACAATCTTCCTGCATCTAGCCTGTCCAAGCTCTTAAGAATTTTGTAAGTCTCTATAAGATCCCCCCTCAATCTCCTAAATTCCAGCGAGTACAAGCCGAGTCTATCCAGTCTTTCTTCATATGGAAGTCCTGCCATCCCAGGAATCAGTCTGGTGAACCTTCTCTGTACTCCCTCTATGGCAAGAATGTCTTTCCTCAGATTAGGAGACCAAAACTGTATGCAATACTCCAGGTGTCGCCTCACCAAGGCCCTGTACAACTGCAGTAGAACCTCCCTGCTCTTGTACTCAAATCCTTTTGCTATGAATTGCAACATACCATTCGCTCTCTTCACAGCCTGCTGCACCTGCATGCCTACTTTCAATGACTGGTGTACCATGACACCAAGGTCTCGTTGCATCTCCCCTTTTCCAAATCGGCCACCATTCAGATTATTATCTACCCTCCTGTTTTTGCCGCCAAAGAGGATAATCTCACATTTATCCACATTATACTGCATCTGCCATGCATTTGCCCACTCACCCAACCTATCCAAGTCACCTTCCAGCCTCCTAGCATCCTCCTCACAGCTAACACTGCCCCTCAGCTTTGTGTCATCCGCAAACTTGGAGATGTTGCATTCAATTCCCTCATCCAGATCATTAATATATATTGTAAATAGCTGGGGTCCCAGCACTGAGCCCTGCGGTACCCCACTAGTCACTGCCTGCCATTCTGAAAATGACCCATTTACTCCTGTCTTTGCCTCCTATCTTCCAGCCAGTTCTCTATCCACATCAATACTGAACCCCCAATACCGTGTGCTTTACGTTTGTATGCTAATCTCTTATGTGGGACCTTGTTGAAAGCCTTCTGAAAGTCCAGATATAACACATCCCCAGGTCCTCCCTTATCCACTCTACTAGTTACATTCTCGAAAATTCTATAAGATTCGTCAGACATGATTTACCTTTTCTAAATCCATGCTGACTTTGTCCAATGATTTCACCACTTTCCAAATGTGCTGCTATCCCATCTTTAAGAACTGACTCTAGCATTTTCCCCACTACCGATGTTAGACTAACTGGTCTGTAATTCCCCGTTTTCTCTCTCCTTCCCTTTTTAAAATGTGGGGTTACATTAGCTACCCTCCAATCCTGAGGAACTACTCCAGAATCTAAAGAGTTTTGAAAAATTATCACTAATGTATCCACTATTTCTGGAGCTACTTCCTTAAGTACTCTGGGATGCAGCTTATCTGGCCCAGGGGATTTGTCGGCCTTTAATCCATTCAATTTACCTAACACCACTTCCCGACTAACCTGGATTTCACTCAGTTACTCCATCTCATTTGACCCACGGTCTCCTGCAATTTCCGGCAGATTATTTATGTCTTCCTTAGTGAAGACAGAACCAAAGTAGTTATTCAATTGGTCTGCCATGTCCTTGTTCCCCATGATCAATTCAACAGTTTCTGACTGCAAGGGACCTACATTTGTTTTAACTAACCTTTTTCTCTTCACATATCTATAAAAACATTTGCAGTCTGTTTTTATGTTCCCTGCCAGTTTTCTTTCATAATCTATTTTCCCTTTCCTAATTAAGCACTTTGTCCTCCTCTCCTGGACTCTGAACTTCTCCCAGTTCTCTGGTAGGCTGCTTTTTCTGGCTAATTTTATGCTTCATCTTTAGTTTTGATACTATCCCTGATTTCCCTTGTTATCCATGGATGCACTACCTTCCCTGATTTATTATTTTGCCAAACTGGGATGAACAATTGTTGTAGTTCATCCATGCAGTCTTTAAATGCCTTCCATTGCATATCCACCGTCAACCCTTTAAGAATCACTTGCCAGTCTATCTTGGCCAATTCACGTCTCATACCCTCAAAGTTACCTTTCTTTAAGTTTAGAACCCTTGTTTCTGAATTAACAATGTCACTCTCCATCCTAATGAAGAACTCAACCATATTATGGTCACTCCTGTCCAAGGGGCCACGCACAACAAGACTGCTAACTAACCCTTCCTCATTACTCAGTACCCAGTCTAGAATAGCCTGCTCTCTCGTTGGTTCCTCTACATGTTGGTTTAGAAAACTATCACACGTACATTTCAAGAAATCCTCTTCCTCAGCACCCCTGCCAATTTGATTCACCCAATCTATATGTAGATTGAAGTCACCCATTATAACTGTTTTACCCTTGTTCCACACATTTTTAATTTCATGTTTGATGCCATCCCCAACTCCACTACTACTGTTAGGTGGCCTGTACACAACCCCCACTAGCGTTTTCTGCCCCTTAGTGTTTCGCAGCTCTACCCATATCGATTCCACATCCTCCAAGGTAATGTCCTTCCTTTCTATTGCGTTAATCTTCTCTCTAACCAGTAATGCTACTCCACCTCCTTTTCCTTTCTGTAATATTTTTCTTTTGTCCAGAGATTCTGTCTGACATGTTGAGTTACTCCAGTTTTTTGTGTCTATCTTCAGTTTAAACCAGCATCTGCGGTTCCTTCCTACACACACAATACTATACGATAGAACTTTATTAATCCCAGGAGGTAAATTCTATATATATATTTATATACTTATATATTCATTTATAAATATACACTGTTTTGTTTTCTCGTTTATAACATTGTTTACAGAGTACTATGTTTACATATTCTGTTGTGCTGCTGCAAGTAAGGATTTCATTGTTCCAACTGGGACGTGAGAGAATAAAACACTCTTAACTTACGTCGCTAAGGTGTGGGATAGAGCTAGTGTACAGGTGATCGGTGGTCGGCGTTGACCCGGTGGGCCAAAGGGCCTGTTTCCACACTCCATGGAGTTCCCCCGCACAATTAAAGCATGGAATAGTCTTCACCCCAACATAGTTACCCAACCAGACACAACTAAATTGAAGGTAACTCTTTTTTCCCAAGAACCCATTTTTGCTTAAGTCCAAGTCAAGTGTTAAGAGAGTTTTATTGTCATGTGTCCCAGATAGGACAATGAAATTCTTGCTTGCTGCAGCACAACAGAATATGTAAACATAACACAGAGCAGGAGATAAAGGTTCAGTGTGTTATATATTATATATATATATATATATATATACACAATACCAAGGCCAAATACCAATACCAAATATATATATACACCATAATACACAAGACCATATATATACATACACAATAAATAAACAGATAAAGTGCAATAGGCTATTATTTTTCAGAGTTTGGAGTTTGGTGGTGGTGGGTTAAATTCCAATTGGAATATTTTTGGAGGACCAGGAAACCAGAAGCAAGAGTTACTCCAGGGAGTTACTCCAGCTCCAGGGAGTGATTCTGCCTTGGTTTTCAGCGCTCACGGCAACCAGACAGCAATGGCGGTCAGATCTCCCACAATGCAAAGGGAGGGAGAAAGTGCCCAGTGCTGACCAGTTACCGTGGCAGTGCGCATATGCAGGGCGGCCGATGATGCTCGGACTGTGGCAGTGCGCATGTGCACGGGGGAGGATGATGCGCGGACTGTGGCAGTGCGCATGTGCAGGGCGGCTGGCCGTGCCGGCGGATGAGGAGCGGGCGGAAACGGGGAGTTACAGGGAGAGAGAGAGGGGCCGCTCAGAGTTGCTTGCCAGGCCGGGCAACACGGGATGGCATCCGGGCAACAGCTAATTTCAAGCCCTGGCGATAGTCTCGAAATGAAGGCGAGGAGCCAGATGTGTCGGGAGGTATTTGTAATAGTGCCCTTCTTGTCACCAGTGGCGTCTGCAAGAGGAAGATGGCACCTAAACCCTTGCCTTTAGTCCTGCCGCCTCTGGACTCAATCATTCCCGTGCCGAGGGGTTTGATAGTGGGAATGGCCCGACCCTGGGAGCCGCCGCAACCTCTTAATATTCAGCTGGACGTTTCATTAAGATGGCGGCGCGCATGGTCGCAGCGGCTCACGGCTCTCCGTCTCGGTGTCTTTTTTGTTGTTTTTGTACGTTTCACTGTTCGTGTACGTCTTCACTATCGGTTCTGCAAACATCCGCTACACCCGCCAGAGCCTCTTGGACATCGGTGACCAGCATCAGACAACACGCATAATATCCCGGACGACATAGTGAGACCTCCGGGCTCCCCGTGGATTGTTGTCGGGTCCAGGAGGCGGCGCAGTCGGAGGAGGGAGAGGAAGCAGCAGCGAGGCCGCAGGTCCGGTGTTTTGCTGAGGCTAAGGAAACAACCACATAAGCCACCTCTACCGAGCCTGTATCTTTCCAATGCCCGATCCCTGGTTCATAAAACGGATGACCTGGAATTACAACTCGCTGGAAACCGATATGTTCGTGACTGCTGTGTTTTGATCATCACTGAAACCTGGCTTCACCAGGGGATGCCTGATGCCAGCATGCAGCTAGCAGGACGCTTTCTGTTCCGTGGGGACAGGACTATGGACTCCGGTAAGAGCAGGGGAGGGGGCCTCTGTATCTACGTGCATGAGGACTGGTGCAACAACGGGACAATCATAGACAAACATTGTTCTCCTGGCCTCGAGTACATGTCTGTAAGATGTCGGCCCTTTTTTCTACCGAGAGAACTAACAGTAGTGATTGTCACATCTGTGTATATTCCACCCGACGCCAATGTAAACACGGCGCTCTCTCTCCTGCTGAACACCATTAACGAACAGCAGAGGGCACACCCCGAAGGTGTTCACATAATTGCAGGGGACTTTAATAAGGCCAACTTGAAGACTGTACTGCCGAAATGTTATCAACATGTCAAGTGTCCTACTAGAGGGGAGAACACGCTGGATCATGTCCATTCCAATATCAAGCACGCGTATAGAGCCATTCCCCTCCCCCAACTCGGCCAGTCAGATCATCTCTCCCTCCTGCTCTCCCCAGCCTACACCCCCCTCAGACGAAGTGCCAGGCCCACCATAAAGACTGTTACAACCTGGCCTGAAAATGTACTCTCCAAACTACAGGACTGCTTCACGCAGACCAACTGGGACATATTCGAACACCAGGATCTGGAAACATTCACAGAAACGGTACTGGACTATATCAAGTTCTGCATCGGAAACGTGACTGTGGACAAAAACATTTGGGTTTTCCCAAACCAGAAACCCTGGATGTCCAGCCAGGTCCGCACACTTCTCAGAGCCCGCGATGATGTCTTCAGGTCAGGTGACAGAGCTCTGTACAGGGCTGCTCGAGCCGATCTGGAAAGGGGAATTAAAAAAGCTAAGGTGGATTATAAGAGGAGCATAGAGTCCCACCTGTCCAGCAATAACATACGGGAGGTATGGCGGGGCATACAAGGAATCACAAACTACAGAGGCTGTGCCACAACGACAGAAGACCTGAGTGCGCTGCTGGCAGAGAAGCTAAATTGCTTATCTTCCCGCTTTGAAACATCACAACAGCAGCACTCATCTGCTACAGCCCTGCTCCCACCCTTACCTGGCTCCTGCACGACTCCATTCACTGTAAGGGAGCACGATGTCAGACGGGTGCTCCTGGCAGTGAACCCCAAGAAGGCTGCCGGCCCAGATGGAGTACCTGGTAAGGTGCTCAAAGCATGTGCCCACCAGCTCACCGTCATCTTCACCAGAATCTTCAATCTCTCCCTGGACCAGGCAGTTATCCCGTCCTGCCTAAAATCAGCCACAATCGTCCCAGTGGCGGAGATGTCCCCCATCACCAGCCTAAACGATTGTCGTCCTGTGGCCCTCACTCCGGTAATCACAAAGTGCTTCGAGAGATTGGTCCTCCAACACATCAAGGACTATCTCCCTCCAGACATCGACCCCCACCAGTTCACCTATCGCCCAAACAGGTCCACAGAAGACGCCATCACCGTAGCTCTCCGCTCTGTGCTGAGCCACCTGGAGCTGGGGCAGAGCTACGTCCGGATGTTCTTTGTGGATTGCAGCTCAGCTTTCAATACTATCGTCCCGGACATTCTCATCGACAAACTGGTCACTCTCGGCCTCCCCACTCTCACATGTGCCTGGATAAAGGACTTCCTCACCAACCGGCCCCAGACGGTGAGACTCAGCCCCCACCTCTCCTCCACTCGCATGTTGAGTACCGGCTCCCCACAGGGCAGTGTGCTAAGCCCCCTCCTATACTGTCTCTACACCCACGACTGTAGTCCGGTCCACAACAACAACCGCATCATCAAGTTTGCTGACGACACTACAGTAGTCGGACTCATCTCAAGGGGAGACGAGGCAGCCTACGGAGAGGAAGTCCTGAAGTTGACAACCTGGTGCTCAGAAAACAACCTGGTTCTGAACACCAAGAAAACCAAAGAGCTCATTGTCGACTTCAGGAGGCACAGCACCGACTTAGCTCCCTTATACATCAACGGTGAGTTTGTGGAGATCTCACAGAAGATCATCGGCTGCCCTCTCCCCTCTCTGATGGACATTTACACCTCCTGCTGCCTCAGCAGGGCGAAGAACATTATCAAGGACAGCTCCCATCCTGCATTTGGCCTGTTCAACCTGCTGCCCACAGGGAGGCGCTATAGGTGCATCAGCACAAGGACAAATAGACTCAAGAACAGTTTCTTTCCAAAATCCATTATCTCCCTGAACTCACACATGCACTGACTTAACAGCCTAACCCCCGGACCTTCATCTATCCACCTACTGTAATTTGTACTGTAACTATAATTCTATTTATCCATTGTCTTTTATAGATATGTACATAGCGTTGCAGAAACTGTGCACCTTATTCCCCCTCCCCCTTTTTGTTTTTTACACTGAGTAGGAGCAGCTTTTAATCTCATTGTACATGTGTACAGTGACAATAAAAAGGCATTCATTCATTCATTCATTCATTCATTCATTCATTCATTGTGGGAAAAGTTGTGGCGTTTTAGGCATTGCAACAAGATTACTGTAGACTCAAAATCACGGCCCCAATTTTCTTACAGATTATAAAACAAACATCACTAGCACCTACAAATAGGCAAGAAACGAAATTAATTCCATAACATTAATTAAGTAGTCATTCCCTAGAATTAACTGGGTTCATTCCTCAGATGCTATCCGTGTAGAGTTTTCATGTTCTCCGTGACCATGTAGATTTTCTTCAAGTCCTTCGATTCCTCCCACATCTCAGATCCAGGTTAATTTTTGCCGCAATTAATTGCCCTAAATGTAGATGAATGCTAGAATCTGGAGGGCAGTTGATAAGAATATGTGTAAAATAAAAATAGAGGATTAATATAGGATTAGTGTTAACTAGTGTAAATCAGTGCGGACTCAGTGGGCAAACCGTCTGTCTATGTGGTCCCCATGAGTCCTTGGCTTCTCAGGCATGTGGATAGACAGGGATTTTGCGTTGTCCATCTAGTGTTGTTGGGTTGAATATAAAACCCTCCTACTCATTCATTCCTGAAAGAGTGTAAAGGGCCTGTCCCACTTGGCGTCATTTGCGCGTCATGCAGGCGGCGCGCGAAGATTTTGTGAATCCCAGAATCCTGGGGCGCCGCGCACTACCACGTGTCACTGCCTATGTCACCACGTACCATGCGCGCATCACGTGCGTCGTGACGTGTAAATGATGTCACGTAAATGATGCGCTAATTAGACTGAAAGATTAAATGATTGTTGCAGCTTCATAATATTTTCCAATGACAATGGATTCTGTTCCATCACTGAGAGCCATGAGCTTCTGACAAATGAAAGTAGAACTTCAGTTTACAAGTAAATACTACCATCTCTAAGTTATTATTTTTTGAAGCAAACACAATTAAATCTTTTCCAGTTTCTGCAAAGCAATAGGACTCATTTCCCCTGACTGTGTGCGGCCACATTGATGCTGTCACTTCACAAGTAGCAATGTTATCACATCATTTGCTGCCTCATCCTATTACTTACCAGACACTGATTTTGTTTTCCCGAGTGACAGAAAATGCTTTCTACAAATTTCATCAACTGGATTTTGCTCCTTTTGTATTAATATTATCAAATACTACTGCCATTTGATCAGAGAACACTATAGCATTTTCTAATAGGGTAGTGCAGCCTAATACAAGTGACCAGCCTAATACATCTAGTTGTCAACAGCTCCGAAAGCACATGAGAATCCAAGAGCCCAAGGGATATTTATTAGAGCAGAAACGACTCACTATCCCCAAGCTTTCAGTTCTTTATGATTATACTGTGGTTGAATGGAAAATTAAAACAGCCAAAGAATTCTGAAGGAGCATTGGAGGTTAAAACATCAATTACCTGGAATGGAGACGAATTTCTGGAGCTCCTGCTTTAGATTCGTTATTTCTTTACACAGCTGAATGTCATCTATCCTGCAAATCGACATAAGTGTTATTAATTATTTAAGGTTGACAAAAGAAAATTATCCCTAAGAGAAGTATTCACCAGTTTTTGTAATTTGTGGCTACTTATCTTCATCCTGCAATCAATTGGAAAATGAATAGTTTAATACAGCCCATATAAACTATTCATTATTAAATCTGATGAAGGTGTCGACCTGAAACACAGACTCACAACTTTCACACAGAGACAAGAGACATTTATTTGTCACATGCACCACTTGGTACAGTGAAATTTGTGGTCACCATACAGCCATACGAATAAAAAAGAGCACAGAACACGATAGTCTTTAACTTAGACATCCCCACACAGCGGAGTCAAAGTTTCCCAAATTTTCCTACTCTGTTGTTCACCCGTGGTCGGGGGGCTCCCAAACCCCTCACTGACGCCGCTACGGGCGGCCCGATGTTCAGGCCCGCTCGCCAGATGATGGAAGTCTGACGTCGGAACGGGAGAACATTCTCAGCGGCTTGGACTTCCGAATCGGCCACTTCCCAGACTGCGACTCCCAAAGTCCACAGGCCGAGCTGGGCGGAGATTCACGCTGGTGGCCCTTGGCAAAAGGATCCCAGGACTCCGCGATGTTGAAGTCAGCGCTGCCTGCGCTGGAAAGTCTGCAAACCACAGCCCCGTGATGCTGAAGCAGCAGGCCCAACACTCCAGAGCTTCAACCGGCGATCCAGGTAAAGCATCGCCCGCTCCGCGGTGAATCCAGTGCTGCACCGCCGCTAAAGCTTTGGTCAGGAAACCAGGAAAGGCCGTGCCAATCCAGTCGGTAGGCCGTGAGGGGGGGGGGGGGGGGGGGGGGGGCGAAGATGCGACTCGGAGAACAGTCGCATCCTCGCCAGGAAGTGACTGAGAAACGGTTTCCCCTTTACCCTAGCCCCCTCCCCACATTGAAATACTAAAAAAATCCTCCAAAACGTACTTTTAAACAAACTACAAATTAAAAAAAGATAGAAAATCTGACAGACTGTAGGCAGAGGCTGCCATCATGCGACGCCCCTAGATTTGTGAGTCTGTGGAATTCTCTGCCTCAGAGGGCGGCGGAGGCTGGTTCTCTGGATACTTTCAAGAAAGAGCTAGATAGCTCTTAAAGATAGGGGATATGGGGAGAAGGCAGGAATGGGGTACTGATTATGGATGGTTAGCCATGATCACATTGAATGGCGGTGCTGGATCGAAGGGCCGAATGGCCTACTCCTGCACCTATTGCCTATTGTCTACTGAAATGTCAATGTTCTCCAGAGATTCTGCCTGACCTGCTGAGTTACCCCAGCAGTTTGTGTCTTTTTTTTTGGTAAACCACCATCTGCAGTTCCTTATGTCTACAGCCTGTTATATCACTTACAGTTTGGAATCCGAGAACTATAAAAGAGAAAAAATAGTATCCCTTCAGCCAGAAAAATACAGGTTCAGACCCTGTTCCAAACACACAATTTCAAAATAAGAACAGAGAATGCTGAAAATGTTCATTACTCAGTTGATGTCTCTGGAGAGAGAAACAGGGTTAAAGTACCAGGTCAATGATCTTTCATCAGAGCCGGAAACGTGAGGAAAGAAACATGTTTTAAGTTATGGAGAGAGGAGTGGGGGAGGGGAGGAGGGGAAGGGAGGGGGGGTGGGGGGGTGGAGAGTGCAAAGGCAATGGTTTGTGATAGATTGGAGACCAAGGTAAAATGAATGGTGCAAGTGGTGGTCCTGACAAGAAGGAAGAGGATGCTGAATATCTGCCACTGCCAGCTACTTTGTCAGAAGGACAGGCAACTTGATGGAGATGAATAAGGGGAGAGCACCAGGAGCGGCATGGTGGTGTAGTGGTACAGCTACAGTCTTACAGCACCAGAGAGCCGGGTTCGATCCTGACTTCAGGTGCTGTCTGTATGGAATTTGTACGCTCCCCCCGTGACCAGCATGGGTTTTCTCTGAGATCTTCGGTTTCCTCCCACACTCCAAAGACGTATAGGTTTGGCTTGTCTTGGTATAAATGTTGCTATAATTGGCTTGGTATGAATGTAAAGCTGTCCCTAATGTGTGCAAGGTAGTGTTAATGTGCGGGTATCACTGGTCGGTGTGGACTCGGTGGGCCGAAGGGCCTGTTTCCGTGCTATATCTCTAAACTAAACTAAAACTAAAGCACCAGCCCCAGCGTTCGGCACAACATTGTTCTCCTTTAAAAGACACAGGCCAGTTTTAAACTGTGTACGGCATTCAAAGTACTTGCCCTGAGGTGATGAGTACATGCTATGAACAGTAAGTTCTTGCTGGCTAGATGCAACAATCATTCCCCAAACAGTAAATGCTGGAAACTCAGCAGATCAGTCAGCCTCTGTGGAAAGAGAAATAGTTTACATGTTCAGGTCCAGGATCCCTTTGACAGAGCGTTTCCAACATGTTAGGTTTTATAGACATCTGCAGCTTTTTGGATTTCCAGATTTCCAGCATCTGCAGCTTTTTGGATTTTTCACAACAATCATAATAGTGAGCATGTTGAAGAAAGAACTGCAGTGCTGGAAAAATCAAAGGTAGACAAAAATTCTGGAGAAACTCGGTGAGGCAGCATCTATGGAGCGAAGGAATAGGCGACGTTTCGGGTCGAGACTCTTCAGATTGATGTGTATCTAATGAGCATCATAAGTTACAGCATGAACAGCATACGTTACACAAAAACAATGAAGTTGTATTTGTGTGTGGTGACTCCCAGCTCATGGGCTATTGTGATCAGTCCCACAATCCAGATGAAGTATCAGCAAATATTAGTCATTTTCAGCCAAATATATATTAATGAGTATGCACACAGGCTTGTCTTTAAATACAAAATTAAGTCCATGACTTTGCATTGGCTTGGCAGTTGTTTAATCCTCCAGTACTCAGTTGTCACAGCTTTATTAGCTTCATATATCACCGCTAGAGTAATGGAAATGTTCAAGTATTTTAATGGAGTCACTGTGATTTCATGAGAAATGAAGCTGCCTCAGAGTTTATACTCAGTTGAAGTGATTAATTTGGTTGAAATCTAATTTAATGATCAATGTGAAGCACACATCTCTTCAGTACAGTGCTTAGTTTGAGAGCGATCTCCCAACTATGCCTGGAGGTATGAGAGTGTCCTTGGATCTGCTCCCACACTCCATCATCAAGAGCATGGCGCCAGCCTAACTAGTTATTTACTCATCCATGTCAGGCGTCACTATCATTAGTTGAGCAGCTGCGTCTCGAACATGTCTCACGGCACTTTGCTCAGGAGATGATATCCCTGCTCGCTGCCTCCACTTTAATAGCTACAATGATGTCATCGCTATAGTTTTTCAATCTGCAATTCATGTGTTATTTCAATAAAAAAATATTAAGCATTTTATTAGGTGGCACAGTGGCGCAGAATTAGAGTTGTTGCCTTACAGCGCTTACTGCGCTGGAGACACGGGCTTGATCCTGACTCCGGGTGCTGTGTGTATGGAATTTGTACGTTCTCCCCGAAATGACTGCGAAGGTTTTCTACAAGTTGTCCTTAAATATAGGAGAGGTGCCGGTAGACTGGAGGGTGGCAAATGTACCACTTTTCAAGAAGGGCTGCAGGGAAACTGCTGGGAACTATAGGCCGGTGAGCTTAACATTTGTCGTTGGTAAGTTACTGGAGAGTATTCTGAGGGAAAGGATGTACAGGCATTTGGACGGGCAAGGGCTGATTACGGATAGTCAGCACGGTTTTGTACGTGGGAGGTTGTGTCTCACAAATCTGATTGAATTTTTTGGAAGACATGACCAAAAAGCTTGATGAGAGCAGAGCTGTGGATGTTGTGTACATGGACTTCAACAAGGTTCTGCATGGTCGGCTGCTCTGGAAGGTTCGATTGCATGAGATCCAAGGGGAGATAGCTGAATGGACAGCAAATTGGCTCCATGGAAGGAAGCAGAGGGTAATGATGAAAGGTTGCTTCTCAGAGGGGATGCCTGTGACTAGTGGTGTGCCACAGGGTCCGTTACTGTTTGTCATCTACATCAATGATTTGCATGAGAACATATAGAGCAAGATTAGCAAGTTTGCTGATGATACAAAAGTTTGTGGTTTTCCAGATAGTGAAGATGGTTGTGAACGATTGCAGCAGGATCTGGATCAATTGGTCAGTTGGGTTCAGGAATGATTGATGGAATTTAATACAGAGAAGTGTGAGGTTTTGCATTTTGGGACATCAAACAAGGGCAGGACTTACGCAGTAAATGTAGGCCTCTGGGCAGTGTTGTGGAGCAGAGGGATCTAGGAATACAGGTGCATGGTTCCTTGAAGGTCGAGTCTCAGGTGGTCAAAAAGGCTCCTTGGCTCCTTGGCCTTCATCAGTCAGAGTATTGAGTATAGAAGTTGGGAGGTCATGTTGTAGTTGTATAAGACGTTGGTGAGACCGCATTTAGAATATTGTTTTCAGTTCTGGGCACCATGTTATAGGAAAGATATTGCCAAACTTGAAAGGGTTCAGAAAAGATTTACAAGGATGTTGCCAGGACTAGAGTGTGTGAGCTATAGGGAGAGGTTGAGTAGGCTGGGTCTCTATTCCATGGAGCGTAGGAGGATGAGGGGAGATCTTATAGAGGTGTACAAAACCATGAGTCTTTTTCCCAGAGTAGGGGAATCGAGGACCAGAGGACTGAGGTTCAAGGTGAAGGGTAAAAGATTTAATAGGAATCCTATTAACTTTTTCACACAAAGGGTGGTGGGTGTATGGAATAAGCTGCCAGAGGAGGTAGTTGAGGCTGGGACAATCCCATCGTTTAAGAAACAGTTAGACAGGTACATGGATAGGACACGTTTGGAGGGATATGGACCAAGTGCAGGCAGGTGGGACTAGTGTAGCAGGGACATTGTTGGCCGGTGTGGGCGAGTTGTGCCAAAGGGCCTGTTTCCACACTGTATCACTCTATGATCTTCAGTTTCCTCCCACACTACCAAGATGTACAGGTTTGTAGGTTAATTGGCTTGGTGTAAAATTGTCCCTAGTGTGTGTAGTATAGTCCAGGAAAACATTAATGTGTGGCGGGGATCGCTGGTCAGTAAGGACTCGGTGAGCCGAAGGGCCTGCTTCCACGTTGTATCTCTAAACTAAACTAAATAAACTAAATTCAATTTTATTTCATGCATAAAAATAATTTAAAAAGTATAACATTAGATCCTCTGGTAATTTAGGTTAACAAGACACTGCACAATACTGTACTGAGTCATATAATCAACAAGATCTCAGTCTCAATGAAGCATTGGTTGATCTTGTTCCTTGGTAACTGAGGTGTTAAAATTGACTTCCTTGGAGGGAGGATGTAAAACGTACCACATAGCTGATTGGCAAAACTCTTGCAAGAGAATAAACTGCTCATCCCTTGAGTAGGATCTGAACTTCCAGTGAGAATATTTACTTGACATCGTTGCTTTATTACAGGCGCATGAGTTCATTAAGAATCATGTATTCATCCCTATTACTCATGGCCATTAGTGACGGTTATGTGGGCCTTTTCCCAGAATGGAAATATCAAATACCAGAGGGATAAAGCTTTAAGTTGAAAGCGGCAAGGATTATGGGAGCTGTGTGAGGCAAGTTTTGTTTTTACACTGAGTGTGGTGAGTGCCTGGAACGTGCTGCTGGGGGTGGTGGAGGCAGATAAGATGATGGCATTTAAGAGATGTTTGGATAGGTTCACCTTAAGGAAATATCTGCTTCCAAATATAGGCTCACCAAGGCCCACCCAAAGAAAGTGACCCAATGATTCATTGCTATTGATCCTTGGGCCTTGTAATTATATTTAGTGTTGGGGTTAATCACAGCTCTGAAGGCAGCTTGCCTGACTGAAGATTACAGATATCTCCTTCACTGGAAATTGCCCTAGTGTTGTGCCAGAATAATTAGTTTTAGCCGCCCATGCAGTCAGAGCGTGTGTAGGATATATCTATATATAAAACATAGAACAGTACAGCCCAGTACATTGTCTGTGGGCTGGCTGATTAACATATTCTCTTCCAAATGGGAGTAAATCCTATGCCAAAGAATCATCTCTGAACTGGTCCAAGATGGCGTCCAAGCCAGGCAACTCTTTGTGCCCTGGTCACAGAAGTGCATCTGTAATCACACATTCAAAACTCTTTTAAACCACGACTCCAACTGCAGACTAAACGATATTCCCTTTATCATGTATCTGTATCTGAATGGCTTGACTGTACTCATGCATTATCTTCCCGCTGACTGGATATCACCCAACAAAAGCTTGTCACTGTAGCTCGGTGACAATGACAATAAATTAAACTAAACTAAATCCAGTAGCTTCCCTACCACTGATGTGAGGCTCACCGGCCTATAATTACCTGGATTCTCTCTACTTCCCTTCATAAACAAAGAAACAACATTAGTTTTAGGTTGAGGTTTATAAATGTCATGTGTACCAAGGTACGGTGAAAAATTTTGTTTTGCTTGGAAATAAATCAGATATCATCATCATCATCGGCGGTCACTCGAAACAAATATGACTGTCCTCTCGTGGAGGACACCCGTGAGTGACCTTGTTTAACATGGGGAGACCGGTGCACAGGCAGCCACCACACGGTCCTTGACAGATCTGGGTCAGGATCCAGTAGCATGGAGTCCAAGACGACTGGAGACTCTATTCTGCTGCAGCCTTCAACCACCTTCCCAGCCATTGTGACGCTCCACTAAGGTCAGCCATCATCCCCCGCCTGTTCCACCGTTGAGGTCTTGGTTGGATTGCTCTTTGTCAGAGACCTCCCCCTCGACCTTACCGCCATGGGTGGCCCTACCAGGAGCGTAGCTCCAGACAGCATCGCTCTCAAGATCTCAGGACCACACAAGCTTCTCCACCACGACAAGGTGACAATCCACAGAGAAGAAATGTACCATGCACCAATACAATCAAGCCAAACCTTAGTACAATACTAGACTAAGTTGGACCCGTTGGGTCCCACGTTCGCATGGGAGGGCTATTCCCCCAATGCAATATTCCACCTCTCCACCAATAATATTGGTGGCGGGGGGGGGGGGGGGGGGGGTGGTGCTCTCTGGAGCGCTAGTGTGGGTGTTGTGGGCTGAAGGGACTGGTTTTCAGAGAGTTACTATGGACATTGCGGGCCAAATGGATTCATGGGGTGGCAGCTCAGTCAAGCCTGATGTGCTGGCAGCTCACTCACGGCTGGTGGGCTGGCAGTTGACTCACGGCTACTCCTTGAAATTCTATTTCAAGCAGAATGCAAGGCCACCAAATTCAAGTGCAGTTTTATACCACCTCAAGCAGGGTGCAAGGCCAGCAAATTCAGGTGCAGTTTCCGACCACTTCAAGCAGGGTGCAAGGCCACCAAATTCAAGTACAGTTTCATGCCACTTCAAACAGGGTACAAGGCCACCAAATTCAAGTGCAGTTTCATGCCACTTCAAGCAGGGTGCAAGGCCACCAAATTCAAGTGCAGTTTCATACCTCTTCAAACAGGGTGCATGGCCACCAAATTTAAGCACAGTTTTGTACCACTTCAAACATGGTGCAAGGCCAGCAAATTCAAGTGCAGTTTCATGCCACTTCAAGCAGGGTGCAAGGGCACCAAATTCAAGTGCAGTTTCATACCACTTCAAGCAGCATGCAATGCCACCAAATTTAAGTGCAGTTTCATACCATTTCAAGCAGGGTTCAAGGCCATGAATTCAAATGCAGTTTCATACCATTTCATGCAGGGTGCAAGGCCACCACATTCAAATGCAGTTTCATATCATTTCAAGCAGGGTGAAACCACCATAAAACCACAAAAACAACACAAAACACCACATAAACACCACACTCACAGTTCAGTAGACATTCAGTGTGTTCAGTTGATTCACAGCTTAGACAGAGTCGTGACCTCTCCCTCCCCCATCTTGCAGAGACTGAGCCACACCCACACTTCTGGGTTTTATAATCCTTCCTCCCCTCCCACCAGAAGGGGCGTGGCCTTCATGGCGTGATTGACAGGAGAGAGATTCTCAAAATGTTTTAAACACTAATAACACTTTTATTTTTCATTGATGGAAAGAATCCTCTGCACCCGATGAGTGGAGGGGGACTGAGTAAGATGGCCAAAAATCACAGCCGTAAGTGGTAGCGTTTTATCTAAAATCAATATACATTGCAAACAGGAAGTTGTCAAGTTTAGACATCCAACCATTTGCTGTGCTTTATTTCAAACCAACCACCATCAACCATTTGCTGTGCTTTATTTTAAACCAACCACATTTTCATTTTCAAACCACATTAAGGACACTCAAGGTCAGTAAAACCACATTCACAGTTTAGTAGACATGTGTTCAGTGTTATTCACAGCTCAGACCGAGAGACGTGACCCTCTCGTTTCCCCCATCTTGCAGAGACTGACTGAGGCACTCAACACTTCCCGATTTTATAGTCCCTCCGGAAGGGGCGTGGCCTTCAGGAGAGAGAATCTCAACATTTTTTGAACACTAATAACTCTTTTATTTTTCATCTATGGGAAAAATCCTCTTGTCCTGCGCAGCGGAGGGGGACTCTGAGTAAGATGGCCAAAATTCACAGTCCTAAGTGGCAGCGTATTTTCTAATATCAATTTACAGAACAACAGGAAGTGGTCAAGATCAGACTTTTAGTAATATAGATATAGAGCAAAGGTAAAGCCATTGAGTGCAGAATATACTGGAGTTCTCAGCTCTACAGCACATCAGGTCCTTAGTCTTGGAACCCACGAGTAGTGGGAGCTGCCTCTGAACCCGGCCCCGAGCCAACCAGCGTGATCGTGCAGGGAACCCGCTGGAGTGGGTGAGACTCCTTTCCCACTCGCCCCCGACCACTGGGAGCCGGAAAGAAGGGAGATCAGAGGCATTGGTGGGCGCTGATCAAAGGGCCAGTGGGAGGAGGACCGGGAGGGTCTAATCTCCCGCACCTTGATGGGCGGCTGCAGGAGGTGCCTCCCTAGGGCATGAAGGACGGGCGACGAGAGGGACGAGAGGTGCACTGCATGAGGGATAAAGGTGATCGAGCCCAGGACATGCCGAGGAGAGATGGTCTTGTGGCGAGAACAAGGTTCCCAGTGGTGGGGGGCGGGGGGTTGGGTTGATAACAATTAGGACCCTGGTGTGGAGTGGGAGGGGGTGGAGGGCAAGAACAAAGAGGCACCATTAGTGATTACTTTTGTATGGATACCTGGTGACTCTGCACATATGTGTATCGTGTGCAAAAAACATTTCACATGTGACAATAAAGTTTCATTGAATCAAGGCCCATATCCACAATGGCGTAGAGGTGGTTCGGGCAGTACCCTTGCTTGTGGAATGGATCATCAGAAGCCTGATTACAGAGGGAAGCAGATATTCCTGAGTGGTGGTGCGCGTTTTCAAGCTGCTGCATCTTCTGCTGGACAGGAGCAGGAAGAAGAAAGAATGACCGGGGTGGGACAAGTATTTGATTATGTTGCCTGATTTCCCGAGGCAGCGTGAAGTGTAGATGGAGTTATGATACAGCTGTCCACCGATCGATCGTCACATATCAAATATAGAAAACTCTTAACAGCTGTGTCTGGCAAAGATACTAGTATCTTTGGTGTCTGGTACAACAAATGTAACAATATGTGATACACAGAATTCTTTATTTACATATTAATAAAGTCTAAAACAATGCTTTTACACATTCATCCAGAATGGCCAAAAATAACCCAGCTGCATGAATTTTTCAGTAGGGTCAATGCCTCTTGCACAAGCCTTTCCCCCACAAAATTGTTATGTGTTCATAATCTTTTCTTCCAGAAGAGGCATTTTCTTGCAGAAAGAACAAAGAAAGCAATCTAGAAGGTATCATTTTAAAGGCGGTGCCACAAGGACTCCCTTATTAATAAGACTTATAGCCATAGCCATTTGACTGCATTGTTTCGAAAAAATTACCAATGGAAATTATAAGGTCATATGGGATAGGAGTAGAATTAGGCCATTCGGCCCATCAAGTCTACTCTGCCATTCAATCATGGCTGATTTTTCTCTCCCTCCTAACCCCATTATCCTGCCTTCTCCCCACTACCTCTGACACCACTACTAATCAAGAATCTATCTATCTCTGCCTTAAATATATTCACTGACTTTGCCTCCAGAGCCTTCTATGGCAAAGAATTCCACAGATTTACCACCCTCTGACTAAATACATTTCTCCTTATCTCTTTCCGAAAATAACATCCTCTAATTCTGAGGCTGTGACCTCCAGTCCTAGACTCTCCCACTAATGGAAACATCCTCTCCACATCCACTCTATCCAAGCCTTTCACTATTGTGTATGTTTCAATGCGGTCCCCCTCATTCTTCTAAACTCCAGTGAGTACAGGCCCAGTATCATCAAACGCTCATCATAGGTTACATAGAAACATAGAAAATAGGTGCAGGAGTAGGCCATTCAGCCCTTCGAGCCTGCACCGCCATTCAATATGATAATGGCTGATCATCCAACTCAGTATCCTGTATCTGCCTTCTCTCCATACCCCCTGATCCCTTTAGCCACAAGGGCCACATCTAACTCCCTCTTAAATATAGCCAATGAACTGGCCTCAACTACCTTCTGTGGCAGAGAATTCCACAGACTCACCACTCTCTGTGTGATTCCAGAGACTCACCACTCTCTGTGTGTTAACCTACTAATTCCTCGGATCATTCGTGTAAACCTCCCCTGGACCCTCTCCAGAGCCAGCACATCCTTCCTCGGATATGGTGCCCAAAATTGCTCACAATATTCCATATGTGGCCATACCAGCGCCTTATAGAGCTTCAGCATTACATCCCTGTTTTTGTATACAAGTCCTCTTGAAATAAATGCTAGCATTGTGTTTGCTTTCTTTCCTACTGATTTGACTTGCAGATTAACTTTTTGGGAATCCTGCACCAGAACTCCCAAGTCCTTTGCACCTCCGATTTTTGGATTCTCTCCCCATTAGAACATATTCGACACCTTTATTCCTATGACCTAAATGCATGACTCCACATTTTGCTACACTATATTCCATCTGCCACTTCTCTTCACATTATTCCAACCTGTCCAAGTCCTTCAGCAGAGTCCCTGCATTCTCTACACTACCTGCCCCTCCACCTATTTTGAAAGATTCGAGCAAAAGATCTCTGAGGATTATTACCTTGTTACATTCCATTGACATTTTTGCTTTCTGCCTCACTTTCTGTTCTCTTATTCTGATTTTTGTTTTGCCCCTCATCTTTCTGATCTGATTTAGCTTTAACTCAACCTAATCCCTTTTCCTTTTGGCCCACCGAGTCCACACCGACCATCAAACACCGTACACTAGCACTATCCTACAGACTATGTCGCTATGAAAGCTAACATACCATTTGTTTTCTTCACTGCCTGCTGCACCTGCATGCCTACTTTCAATGACTGGTGTACCATGTCACCCAGGTCTCGCTGCATCTCCCCTTTTCCTAATCGGCCACCATTTAAATAATAGTCTGCTTTCCTGTTTTTGCCACCAAAGTGGATAACCTCACATTTATCCACATTATACTGCCAAACATTTGCCCACTCACCCAGCCTATCCAAGTCACCTTGCAGTCTCCTAGCATCCTCCTAACAGCTAACACTGCCCCCCAGCTTAGTGTCATGCGCAAACGTGCCTTCAATTCCCTCATCCAGATCATTAATATATATTGTAAATAGCTGGGGTCCCAGCACTGAGCCCTGCGGTACCCCACTAGTCACTGCCTGCCATTGTGAAAAGGACCCGTTTACTCCTACTCTTTGCTTCCTGTTTGCCAGCCAGTTCTCTATCCACATCAATACTGAACCCCTAATGCCGTATGCTTTAAGTTTGTATACTAATCTCTTATGTGGGACCTTGTCGAAAGCCTTCTGGAAGTCCAGATATACCACATCCACTGGTTCTCCCTTATCCATGCTACTATTTACATTCTCGAAAAATTCCACAAGATTCGTCAGGCACGGACTGGAAGGGCCGAGAGGGCCTGTTTCCGTGCTGTAATTGTTATATGGTTATGACTTACTTTCGTAAATCCATGCTGACTTTGTCCAATGATTTCACCACTTTCCAAATGTGCTGCTATCCCATCTTTAATAACTGATTCTAGCAGTTTCCCCACTACCGATGTTAGATTAACTGGTCTGTAATTCCCCGTTTTCTCTCTCCCTCCCTTCTTAAAAAGAGGGGTTATGTTTGCTACCCGCCAATCCTCAGGAACTACTCCAGAATCTAAGGAGTTTTGAAAAATTATCACTAATGCATCCACTATTTCCTGAGCTACTTCCTTAAGTACTCTGGGAAGCTGCCTATCTGGCCCTGGGGATTTATCGGCCTTTAATCTATTCAATTTACCCAACACTACTTCCCGACTAACCTGGATTTCACTCAATTCTTCCTTTGACCTGCGGTCCCTTGCTATTTCCAGCAGATTAATTATGTCTTCCTTAGTGAAAACGGAACCAAACTAGTTATTTAATTGGTCCGCCATATCCTTGTTCCCCATGATCAACTCACCCGCTTCTGACTGCAAGGGACCTACATTTGTTTTAACTAATCTCTTTCTCTTCACATATCTATAAAAACTTTCGCAGTCAGTTTTTATTTTCGCTGCCAGTTTTCTTTCATAATCTATTTTTCCTTTCCTAATTAAGCCCTTTGTTCTCTGCTGGTCTCTGAATTTCTCCCAGTCCTCTGGTATGCTGCTTTTTCTGGCTACTTTGTACATATCATCCTTTGCTTTGATACTATCCCTGATTTCCCTTGTTATCCACGGATGCACTACTTTCCCCGATTTATTCTTTTGCCAAACTGGGATGAACAATTTTTGTAGTTCATCCATGCAGTCTTTAAATGTCTTCCATTGTATTTCCACCATCAACCCTTTTAGAATTAATTGTCAGTCAATTTTGGCCAATTCACGTCTCATACCCTCAAAGTTACCTTTCTTTAAGTTCAGAACCATTGTTTCTGAATTAACAATGTCACTCTCCATCCTAATGAAGAACTCAACCATATTATGGTCACTCTTGTCCAAGGGGGCACGTACAACAAGACGGCTAACTACCCCTTCCTCATTACTGAAAACACAGTCTAAAATAGCCTGCTCTCTTGTTGGTTCCTCTACATGTTGATTTAGATAACTATCCCGCATACATTCCAAAAAATCCTCTTCCTCAGTACCCCTGCCAATTTGATTCACCCAATCATGCCATTAATAGCTAGTTTGTTCTCATCCTTGTGCCTATTAAACAATTTTTTTAGTTTATTTTAGAGATACAGCGTGGAAACAGGCCCCTTGGGGCACTGACCAGTGATCCCCGCACATTAGTGCTATCCTACACACACTAGGGACAATTTACATGAATACCAAGCCAATTAACCTACAAACCTGTACATCTTTGGAGTATCAGAGGAAACCAAAGATCTTGAAGAAAACCTTCGCGGTCACAGGGAGAACATAGAAACCGCTCCCGTAGTCGGGATCGAATCCGCGTCTCTGGCGCTGAAAGCACTGTAAGGCCGTGAGTATCCCGCTGCGCCACCACCGCGCCCTTTTAAATGAGCAAAACATTTTATTATCACTAAATGTTGTGACCCTTGCAGACCCTTGCAGACCCTTTTACACACATGCACCATCACCATGGTGCATGTTCACCATCAACCTGCAGGCTGGTCCCATTATTTTAGCACTTTCCGTAATGTTCTGCTGAAGGCTGCAGGAATTGATTCTGCTGCAGGAATTTGTCACCAATTGTGAATAGGTTATTAGTAGAAGAAATCCTACATTTCTAAAAATCTGCTTTCCAAACTAATATTCAGATGTTAAGGTAAAAATGACAAGCTCGCAGTATAGATTAGTTATAGATTGATCACTTATTTCAGCTTATGCCTACGTGATCTTCCAGACAAAGACTCTCAAGCGTTTCACTGACCGGCATGTAATTATCAAACCAAAGCAGTTGGGTGTAATGAGATATAGTGAGATATAGTGGGATATAGTGGGATATAGTGGGATATAATGAGATATGGTGGGATATAGTGATCATGCACAGTGAAATGATCAAGCCAAACTTTAAAACATTTGAAATCACGAAGACTAAATGAAATTGTGTTAGCACAGAATGAAGTTATATACAATTGTAATATTTTCTCAGCAAATCAACGGCTTTATAAATCCTTCCTGGTGCCTGAAGTTGGCATTGTTGTGAGCTTGATTCAAATGTCTGGCAGTGATGGTTGACAGCTTTTTTCCACCTGCTATGAGAACACTGCCAATTACAAAATGAATCCCCTGGCAAGCAGGTTTGATGATTATCAGTTGGGAAGGAACTGGCAGGAACGTCACTCTGGGAAAGGTTCCGATGCTGCTAGGGGGTTTGGTCATGCCAGCTGACAAGCTGGTGAAAGTTCTGACCAAGGAGTCAGAAAGCAGGAAGCATCCCAAACCATGTTATAAGAACAACAATGGGAATTACCGGTAACTGTCTTTAAAATTCTCTTCCCCTGCAGCTGGTGAACTTCCAGGATGATTTTCATCACGCAGTGGGAGCAGAGAGGATTGAGTTTTCTCTGATTGAATTTCATTTAGTTTTGTTTAGAGATATAGCACAGAAACAGCCCTTTGGCCCACCAAGTCCGTACCGACCAGCGATCCCCGCACATTAACGTTATCCTACACACACTAGGGACAATTTACATGAATACCAAGCCAATTAACCTACAAACCTTTATGTCTTTGGAGTGTAGGAAGAAATCGAATATCTCGGAGTAAACCCACGCAGATCATGGGGAGAACGTACAAACTCCATACAGACAGCTCCTGTAGTCGGGATCGAACCCAGGCCTCCGGCACTGTCAGGCAAGCTGCTCTACCGCTGCATCACCCATATTGCAGGGCGAGTAGAGTCAGCAGAAGCTGTTTCTTTACTTTTGTTCTATCTGGGACATAGGACAATAAAACACTCTTAACTCTCTTGACTCTGATCATTACGTCTGCATTTGATACATGATATCTGAGAACAATGTTAAGCAATGTTCACAACTTCAAATGTGTTTTTAAATGGAATCTGTTTTTGTTTGTGTGCTGTCATGCAGTATAATGAGCTTTGGCAATACCTTAAAATGGTTGATAGGAAATTTACTTCTCACTTCACAGCCTTTGCAGTTTCCTTTCTCAATAAGGTTGCATCCTGCTAATCAACGGTACACATTTACAGCTGGTGATATTTGGCAAAACACATAATTTATAATCTAGACAATTGTTCAGCATTTTGATCTGTTTCTAAGGCATTGCTTCTGTGCAAACCACAGGGGTCAGATGATGATCAGACTTGAAACTGCTCATGTTCCCTGCCCTTCTCCATGGCAACAGGCTCCCATTGGGGCAGGTCTACACAGGGATTGTAACCGGATAGGGATTTTAAAGCACTCAAGGAAATCTATCCACTTTTATATGAAGATCATCTCCGATGTACTGGCCCTATCAATGCACAGAGGCAATTTGATGTTCAAAATCTTAGACTGGTGTAAATTTCATACATAACTACTCGTGAATCCTCTTATTTCAAAAAATATTAAAGCTCAAAGCCCACGATGCTTATATATAATGAGGCTGCGTTTAGTAAAATGATGAAGTGCAGTGAGCCATTGACTCCCAGAAGCAGTGTGTCACAACAGTGACTATTAAACAAATTATTTCTAGATGTGTTTTTGGAAGGTAATACACATCAGTGGACATTTTCATTGATGTTAAGATGAAAATTAAGCTGATGATATTTGTCTCTAATAGTTTCATCGGACTAGGATGAGAGGAGAAAGATTTAATAGGAGCCTGCGGGGCAAACCTTTCACACTGAGGGTGGTGGGTATATGGAATGAGCTGCCAGAGGAGGTAGTTGAGGCACGTACTATCACACACTTAGCAGACATTTAGACAGGTACATGGACAATAAAGGTTTATATGGGTCAAGTGCAGGCAGACGGGACTAGTGTAGATGGCACATTGTGATTGGCGTGGGCAAGTTGGGCAGAAGGGCCAGTATGACTTTATGACTCGAATAACATGAGTGAGCAACATAACTATTCTGCAGTAAAAACATAAGAAACAATAGAAACATAGAAAAATGGGCCAGTTCAAGGATTTAATCTGAAACTTCCGGTACCTCTCACCAGCAGTAAAATTGTCTTCATTGTGTTTAGTGAAGGGAGAGCCAAGTCTAAGCTTTAAGGATTTACGAAAGGAACAAATTATGTTAGAAGCTTTAAATTTCCCTTGTTCAGTTCTGAAGCCAAAGCTATTAAGGAAAATGTGAATCATTCTGCATAAAATATATAGATTTCCAGAATCAATTTGTTTAATCTAGATAGGGGCAGCATGGTGGCATAGCAGTAGAGCTACTGCCTTCCAGCGCCTGAGACGCAGGTCCCATCCTGACTACGGGTGCCTGTACAGAGTTTGTACATTTTCCCTGTGACCTGTGTGGGTTTTCTCCGAGATCTTCCGTTTCCTCCTACACATCGAAGACGTACAGGTTTGTAGGTTAATTGGGTTGGTATAAATGTACATGTAAAATTGTTCCTAGTATGCGTAGGGTAGTGTTAATGTGCGGGGATCGCTGGTCGGTGCGGACTCGGTGGGCTGTTTCCTCACTGTATCTCCAAACTAAACTAAACTAAAAAATTAGTTTCCATATTTATTTACAATGCCACTCAGCCCATTGCTTCCGTGTCAGCTCTCTAGAGCAATCCCACCAGTCCCGTCTCTCCAATTATTGCCCTGTAAGCTATTCTCACTCTTGTAACATCGCCTTCTCTGCCCCACCCCCAGCTTCTTCTATCACCTGCCGACAATGGGATAATGTACAGCAGCTGCTTCAGCCACCTGCATGTCTTAGGGAAGTCAGCAGAAATTGGAACATCCAGAGGAAGCCCCCATGGTCATGAGGAGAATATGCAAACTCTGAAGAGACAGCACTGGAGGCCAGTATCAAAACATTCTCACAGAAGCTGTGTGGTGACAGCTCTATCTACTGCACCATGTGCCACCCCATCAAGCTGTCTAAGCTATCTGTTTTTTTGTGAAGTGACAGAAATCAAATATATTTTATCCCTATCCTATAACACCATCTTTTTAATCAAATAATAAAACATATAAAATGTAGCAAAGCCCTCATGTTGTTGTGAAATTACTGAGAGGGAAATCAGCAGTAAATGTGTAATATATTCTTAGTATCTCAGTGTAACAGAAGCTGTAATTCCTCAGTTTTATTTTGTGATAACGCTACTCGTTGAATCATTGAAAGATACAACATTGAAACAAGCCCTTCGGCCAACTGAGTCCATGCTGACAATTAATCACTCAATTAATGAATTAATTAATGACAATTAATCACTCCAAATCTATGTTATCCTACTTTCTCACCAATTCACCTACACTTCAGGGGGTGATTGACAAAGGCCAATTAACCTATAAACCCTACACATCTTCGGGATGTGGAAGGAAACCAGAGCACCCAGAGAAAACCCACGTTGTTTAGCGGTAAATCTGCTGCCGCCAAGCTGTTAACTTTTCTTTCTCGGGTATCTATAGGCCTGACAAAGTTAACTAACAAGGAGCTTATTTAACATGTTAACTCACAAGGAATTTATTCAACACTAAATAATCATCTATGAGATTAAAGATGCTAAATTTAAAACAAGCTATTTCACATACTAAATCACACTCAAGAACAGGAGGTTGGCAACAACAGCAGGCAAAGTGAAAGCATTTAAATTGAATATTTATCATCAAAATGATTCCTACAATGATCTTTTTTAAAGTGTAGTTTCATGTTCCCATCTAAGTAAAGATTTGGAATTCTTTATTACATTTTACACTTGTTTAGTTTTCCTTGTCTCACTCTAATGAAGTGGTGGCACGGTGGCGCAGTGGTAGAGTTACTGCCTTACAGCGCTGGAGACCCGGGTTCCATCCCCACTACGGGTGCTGTCTGTACGCAGCTGTACGTTCTCCCCATGACAGCGTGGGTTCTCTCCGGGATCTTTGGTATCTTCCACACAACAATCTGGCTGTCAATATCAGTAAAACCAATGAGCTGATTGTGGACTTTGGAAGAGGAAGGATGAGGACCCACAATTCTGTTTATATCAATGGGACGATGGTGGAGAGAGTCAAAAACTTCAAATTCCTGGGGGCGCAGATATCCGAAAATCTTTCCTGGACCCAGCACACCGATGCAATTATAAATAAAGCACATCAACACCTCAACAGGCCTGTTGCACTGACCTCTGTAGTCATGAAGCTTGAAAGCCTTGTGCTGACCAAGCTGAAAACTATCACAAACCCCCTGCTGGACCCTCTGCAGTTTGCATATCGGGCCAATAGATCTGTGGATGATGCAGTCAACCTGGGCCTGCACTTCATCCTGCAGCACCTGGACCGCTAGGGGACCAATGCGAGGATCCTGTTTGTTGATGTTAGCTCTGCATTCAACACCATTGTGCCAGAGCTACTACACTCCAAACTTTCCAAGTTGACTGTGCCGGAACCCCTCTGTCGGTGGATCACCAGCTTCCTGACAGACAGGAAGCAGGATGTGAGGCTGGAAAGGCATATCTCGGACCCGGAAACGCTCAGCCTAGGAGCACCGCAAGGCTGCGTACTCTCCCCTCTCCTCTACTCTGTCTACACCAACGACTGCACCTCCACAGACACCTCTGTCAAGCTTCTCCAGTTTGCGGACAACACAACCTGATTGGACTGATCCAGGATGGGGAGGAATCTGCCTACAGGCAGGAAGTGTCACAGCTGGCATCCTGATGCCATAGCAACAACCTAGAGCTCAATGCTCTTGAACTGATTGTAGACTTTAGGAGAGCTCCCCCTCCCCTCACCCTACTCACCTTCAACAACACCTCAGTCACATCTGGGAAGTCTTTGAAGTTCCTGGGAACCATCATCACCAAGGACCTTAAGTGGGGGGCTACCATCTACTCCACAGTAAAAAAGGCACAACAGAGGATGTACTTCCTACTGCAGCTGAGGAAGCACAATCTGCCACAGGCAATGATGGTCCAATTCTACACGGCCATCGTAGAATCTGTTCTCACCTTCTCCATCATGGTCTGGTTTCGCTCAGCCACCAAGCACGACACCTGGAGGCTGCAGCGAATCGTCTGATCAGCAGAGAAGGTTATTGGCTGCAACCTTCCCTCCATTGATGAACTGTACACTGCAAGGGTCAGGAAGCGAGCGGGCAAGATCATCTCTGACCCCGCTCACCCTGGACACAAATCTTTGAATCACTTCCCTCTGGAAGGTGACTCCGGACTGTCAAAGCTGCCACAGCCAGACATAAAAACCGTTTGTATCCACGAGTAGTTGCTCTACTCAACAGCCGAAAATCTGTAGCCTCCCTTTGATCTGGTATTTTGTTGGTTGGTTCACATGCTTGATCAATGGTGTTTTATCATTA